>JARHVA010003706.1:212500-670000 GCA_037957365.1 Torreya grandis | reverse complement strand
TGGTAATTGACTTGAAACCAATGTTACATTGTATAATAATTTTATATAATCTAAAATTGAAAGCATTTAAATAATTAAAATTTAAAGAGAACAAGTTTTAGGAGTACACCTATGTGTCGATGCAACTGTCTCGCCTTTTGGTAATTTGATTTGAAAGATGTATCATTATGAATCATTGAAATTGAGATTAGGAAAAATATAAAATATGGAAAGATAATATATCTAAATAGATAGAGATATTTGAGGACACATGCCCCAAATATTAGAGAAAAGATGAGTTACCACTTGATATTTGAGATTAGGTCAATTGTGCAACTCAATCATACTTATAACTTGGTGAGTGCGAGTGACCCAAGTTAACTCACACTATAAAAATGGTGAGAATTGATGATGTAATCAAGTATAACATATAATTTGTTTAATATTGAGTGATTTAATCACTTCAAACATACTAAAAAGTTAATGAAATACTATAATAGATCAACTTAATACAGTCCACAATAGTCCAACTTGGTGTGTAGTAACAGTCATTGAAAGTGTTTGAAATCTTAAACTAATTTGATTTTGAAATATTAGGCACACATTGCATAAAATATCCACCTTAGATATGTATCATGCTAAAATTTTATATAAAAATGGCACTAATGTATATAATTCTACCATAAATGTGTACCTAAATCATATAACTATGAAATTTAACCAATTTGAAACTGTGTAAGTGTGGAGACAATGTTTCCAAAACATGCCCCCACTATAATCTAAAAATAAAAACTTATATAAGTGCTAATGTGAAGGACATGTTTCCAAAACATGCCCCACTATAATATGTGTATGTTAAATACTTAATAAGTGTGGAAAACATGTTTCCAAAACATGCCCCCACTATAATTTGAAACTATGACAAAAGTGGAGAACATGTTTCCAAAACATGCCCCTATTGTAATTCGAATCTATGAAGCAATGTGGAATTCATGCTTCCATGGTATGATCTCACTAATATGACCCTCATTTTTAGGTGAGGGAAGTATAAAATAGTAGTTACCTTATGTCAGAAGGATAATATAACAATGTAAACTATGAATGTACCATATAACATATAAAGGGAACATGTATAGGTAGATATATCATTGAAGCACAAAGAATGTAATCACACCAAGTCCTATGATATATGATATAGATCATAACAAAGTCTAAATAGTAACAATATAAGCTCATAAATCAATCAATCACACACACACGTACGAGCACTAAAAAGAAAATCAAAATACAATGGTCCAAGGAGAAATAAAACAAGGGTCATGTTCAAATTATTCACAATCGAAGGGAAATGACTAACTAAAATGTCTACAAAATCAAGGAATGATATATTTAAATGTCAACATACAACAAATAATGACATATTAAAAGGTCAAAAATGAAAGCAAAGGCATGAGACCCACATAAAATGAAGCATACTTAAATTCTCAAACAAGTAAAATAATATCAAGGAGAAATACTCAAGGAAGTGCATAAATGAAAGCATAAGAAACCAACATAAACATATCATACTATTCCCTAGATATATGTGTTAGAAAAAAATGTTAAGTACATAGCATATCAAGTAAATTGTGAAAGATAAAAGCATGGATAAAGGCATGTGTAAATGCATGCATGAGCTCAAACATGATAATGTAAAATGATCATAAAATGTTATAACCTAGGTGTATCATGATCATAGATGTGGATGCCTCCAACTTATTGGTGACATGAATAGAGGGAAAACCCAACTAAAAGTGCATATATCATGTATCTATGTATGCCTATATCACACTTAAAATATTTGTGAAACACATGTGTATATAGAAAATATTAATATGTTATTGTTTTAATATTTTAGGTCTTTCCTATGTAAATACTAAGCTAGATTAAAGGGCTAGGTCTATTATAAATCAAGAATAAAATTATAATTTATTGATTCTATGTAACTTTACAAAAATAGTAAATACAAGGAGAAAGTAGGCTTATCTAGATATACATAGAGTTTTTTGCAAATTTGAATACTTGAGATAATTGAGCAAAGAGAGAGGAATCTTTCATTTGTAGATTATTTTTTGAGATCTATCTCTAGATAGTAATGCCCCCATAGGATAGAAATTCCATGTGGTGATAGTATCCAAACCTGTCACTAGTGTCCTTCTTGTAGTGAATGTCTACAACTTTTAGAGGAGATATAAGAGTTATTGAGAGTCTTGTAGGTGATTTTTATCACATAGGGGCTTGTCTATGTTATTATTTTGGTTGATTCTTCTCCAAAACACTAATGAATACCTGCACACATGCAATAATAAACTAATCAAATGCAAAAGGAAAGGAAAAAATAGGTTGTGGGAAGTTAAAATCTTATGGAGTAGAACCCATATTATCTTGACCACTGCCTACATTAACCCCAATGTTAGGGGTCTTAGATCATATGTAGTTCTCCTTTAGGGAATATGCACCATCAACTTGCACAATATGCTAGGATGAATTTTGCCTAGGCACTTATTTGATTAAGCATGAAAATATCTAGGTGTGAATTTTGAGTAGTATGTAGAGTATTTGGGTTGTACTGTTAGTTGATTTTATTTAATAAGTGCCAAAATAATAATTGTTAGATGTAAAATGCCTTACGATTTATATAGGAGGATCTTTATTTGGAATATAATACCTTGTTCGTTGGATGACAAGTCATGAAAAATATATAGAAAGCATAAGTGAAGGGTCACAAAAGGGTCAAGACTTAAATATAGGTGAAAGGTCCCATCAGATACTAAATGAAAAAGTGGATAGTAACACCATATGGTGATACTATCCTAAAAATGGCACTAATGTCCAAAGGATCAAAACCTAACAAAGATTATGGAAGATAGGTTAGGGGCTCTAGGATGTGGAAAAGATGACTTGTGACTATTAGAGGTGTCAAAAATAGGGATGATAAAGCATAAGAAAGATTAATAGACTCAAGATGACTATGTGAACAAAGACTATAACCATCACTAAAACCCCTTATGTGAAAAATCAAAAAAATATATAGTACTTGTGGTTTCTTGACCAAATTAGGGTGTTTACATTTGTCCCCTTTTATTATAATAATGTAATGAAATAGAAGTACTAGAGTAAAATAAAATAGAAATATGTACATGTACTTACCTATGTGAATGTAATTTGGATTTTGTCCCACTTCTTAGCTAGAGAAGTGGATGAGAATTGGAGTGAAATATGTGAAATGTAACATATGATGTAAATGCCCCCTATACTAAAGATGAGTGTGTAAACTAAATGTGTGGAGAAGTAAGACTTAATTTCCCTCACTCTAAATTTGAGTACTATAAGTTGAAGGTGTGGATAAATACGTATCATTTTCCCCTAATTTGAATCTGAGTAATGAAAATTGAAGGTGTGTAAAAACAAGGCTCACTTTCCCCCACTCTAAATTTGAGTAATATAAACTGAGTCTAGTATACTGCTATGGATCAATCGCTACAGATGACCATGTGACCCAAATTGGTGAAAACATGGTGATGATACTAGTGATGATATTGGTGTAACTTGACAAGTCTAAAAATGGGGATCAATAACATGTGCTCTGCATCATGCCCCCTAATCCTTATATCTAAGTGATGTAGCTGTGTATTTGAATAAACTAGTATACCTATGTCAAAATTGTATATCTATATAGATTACATATCTTAATTACTATGTAACTTAGCATAAAATCTATGCAGACCTATGTATTTGTATATCTAAAAATCTATAACTCTAGATACTTGTGTAAACCTATGTAGACCTATTTGTCTGTATATCTAAAAATTTATAACTCTAGATGCTTGTGTAAATATATGTAGACCTGCACATTTATATAATCTAGATAAGTTATGAATTGAATGCTTGTGTAAACCTATGTGGAGCTGTATGTCTATATCTCTAAAAATCTATGACTCTAGATGACTATGTGTCTAAAAATTTTAGTGAGTTGTGTAATTGAATGACTGTGTAAACCTGTGTAGATGTATATGTTTTTATGTCTAAAAATCTATGACTCTAGATGCCTATGTAAACCTATGTAGACCTATATGTTTGTATAATATGAATATGTTATGTAAACATACATGGACCCATGTGTCTATATAATATGAATAAGTTGTGCAACTAAATGCCTGTGTAGACCTATATGTCTGTATAATCTAAAAATCAATGGCTTTGAATGCCTGTGTGTCTAAAAATCTAAATGTAACTCTACATGTCTGAAGTAATCTATGCATATTTACCCCCCCTTTTGGTGAAAAATTCAAGACTATGATGAGGATATGTGACCAAAAATGGTAAGGATCAATTATGTTGGTGTTTACTTAATAATTGTAATGTTGTATTAGGTTTGAATAATGTTTTAATTGTGTTGGAGTTTGGTAATTTAGTGTGTAGTTAGATATGTACTTGGTCTATTGTATGGGTAATGGAATATAATTATTTGTGTCATTTTTAAGGTTTGAAAATGATGAGAGGATTAATTTTACCAATATGGGAGAGAATGTATTGGTATCAAGTCCCATGCACAAGAAATGGTTCAATGAATTAGAGCTATGGTTCTCAAGATATGGTAACAATAAGATAGTTATATTGATTAGCTAAATTGATGCCTAGGGGTAACCTTAATAGGGTGACATTGATTAAGTGATGAATTAAATAGGTCATTTTGAATCATTTTCAATTCATTTGCATCATTTGAGTGGAAATAAGTTTACTTCTGAGAGAGAAAAACATGTCGAGGAGATGAGATGCTAGGCTCTCATGCTTTCAGGAGGTTGAGGCACATATTTAGGCCTAGGAGGAGGTTCACCTAGTAAGGGACCATAAATTTTTATCATTTTTATTATCTATTTTACATATTTTATTAGAGAAATTATATTTTTGTCCTATTTTAGAAAAGGTGACACTACTGTCCCATTCTAGGTGCTAGTTTCCAGTTTCTGGTGTTACTATCTAGATTGTGGCATTATTGTCCAATGCCACTATCCTCTGAGTAGTGCTAGTTTCTAGTAGGCCCCATTTATAGTGCTCAAAATTGTTTACTAGTTTATGATTTCTATTGTTGTCTTTTGGTATTTGTTTTTGTTTTACTAAAGCTAGATTTGGTTAAAATTTTTGCAGGTTGATGCCCATATGAGGGAGTTATGTACTATTCAGATGATGGAAATTATTTTGTGTTTGACCTTATCTACTAATGATATAGAGGTGATCAAAAGAGTAAGGTTGTGACATGTTACTTTCTTGGAGCCTATGCCCTAGGATAAGCATATTATTATTACACTATTTTAGAGGTGGAATGTAGATATGCGTACATTCTTGTTACCTATGAGTGAGATGACTATGACATTAGAAGATGTATAAAATATCTTATGATTGATAATTTATGGGAAACATGTTATATTAGAGGGTGAGACTAGTATGTGAGTTATACAATGAACATCTAGGTATTTTCTGCTATGCCTACAAGTACTCATTACACAAGTAGTCAAAGTGACATACTATTGACCCTGATTGTTGTGGTTGATGTTCTATGATTGCAAAATTTTTTAGTTGTGTTATTATCATCATTTATTATCATGGATGGGAGTGGTGTCTCTATTTTATATAAGATGCATGAGATATGCATTTAACATTGATCATCATGGCACTATATATTTTTAGGGTCAAACCATGATAGCTCATCTATATAGGGACATATACCATTTTACACATGAGATGTGTGGTAGGGGTATCAATGCATTAAAATTATTGTTTTATTGGGCATACAAACACATAATTATGAGTAGGCTAGTGGCACATCTATGGGATGGATGGTCTCAACCATAGGTATATGTAGATAGATGGACTGGGATAGGGTATATAATAAGGAGGAGTACTACCTATTGTCAAAAGTTATTAGATAACCTGAAAGCAAAGGTCATTATCTATATACCTTATAGGGGATATTAGGGAAGGCCTAAGGATAACACATAGTTGAGGTAGATTCAAATGAGTTATTTGATACATGATCACTGGGATAATATATATGAGAATTTCTAGTATAAGAGGATTACCTGACATTTTGGTGTCATACAAGATGTGCCCACAACACCTATAGTGTGGTTGAGGAGTTATCAGGGTCTTACAAGGCCAAGGAGTAAGCTAAGACCATCAATTAATGATCTAGATCTTATGCTAGTGATACAATAGGATCTATATATTGAGGTAGCAAATATGGATGATGTTAGAGTGATCGAGGCCTACTTGGCCTGGTAGAGTGAGTACAGGTGGGCACCTCTATTCCCAAGAGATGGAATGATTGTAGAGAGGTACTGGATGTAGATCCCTTGAGGGTTATTGATGGTAAGTTAGATAGTTAGTTTGTATGTTCTACATAATGTTGATCATGTGTTTTGATATAATAGGATTCTTATGAAATTGTATGGATACTTGAAAGTGTAGGAGATGATGTGTATTGGGAGGTCACCATTGAGTAGGAATTATGTGAGTTGACATGGCATATTCTAGATGATGTCATGGATGATGGATTAGTGGAGCAGGCTACCAATGTATCTAAAGTGCATGCTCATTTGTTTGATCATGTGATGATAATGACTATTACATATAGACAAGCAATAATAGATAGAGATGAGTTATGTGTGGCGCTGTAGAGGCATATCATTCCCTCTCTTGATGATATAGGTGGGGTGAGTAGTTATATAATAAACAATTACATATGAGTTTAGAGAGATTATGTTGAACGTAGGGTTTTGCTAGCTATGTACCAGGAGAGAGAGTAGGCAAAGCCTTAGATTGAGGTCTCATAGAAATAGTGGGACCTCTAGTTTGAGGGTTGATGTGTCTGAGAGTGAGAGTCAGGGAGATGGTCTTATAAGTCATGTTCACATCATTGAGTGATGCATTACATTTGTATTAAACTGATTTTATGATATATGTGTGTGTGTGTGTGTGTGTGTGGGGTTATTATTTAATTTAACATTGTGTATTGACATCTAGATCTAGTTATATTGTATAATTTGTTATGTGCTAAGTTTGGTTAATTATGTGAAATGTTTGATGTTTGTAATTTTATTTCCATTGGAGTAATGTTAATTTATTTGTATATGTGTTATGAATTTTTTTCACATACGCGCATGATATTTAAGTTTTTATATTGTATTGGTATATGGTTTTTGTGTTTTTGTTTCATAAAATGTTTTCATGTATACCCTATGATGTTGATATGCCCTATCTGAACCTGGATGGCATGGAGAAAAAATGACCATACTACTCATGTTTTGTTTGTGTAGATGTAGATTGTGAAACTAGAGTTGCCTATGATGCACTGCTAGTAGATAACTGTGTAGACTTTGATGCAAAAATCTTGATCAGTTGATGCTCTAAAACTATACTCTGAGTTGCCTAATTTATTGAAAATATTTTAATAAATGTGTGAATGGAAGCCAGGTTATTATATTTTTAATGATTTGCATATATATTTATTAGTTGTCAAATTGAAGCTATGACCTTGGGCTGATAATTATTCCCAAATGTTTTGATTGGTGTGCACACTAGAGGTACATTTTGAGCTCTATAATTATTTCCAAAGATTTTGATTGGTGTTTGTACTAAAACTATTGCTTTTAGTTTGTAATTATTCCCAAATATATTAAGCAATGTACGTACTAGAGGTGCATTTTAAATTCTATGAACTAGTTACCATCATTGTTGAGTCTATGATGTAAAACACCGTTAATAAATGGTTGTCCTAAAAGTTACAAGGCTCATACTAATTAATGGTTAATTAAAAGGAATGTCTTCGAATAAATCCATCATAGAGGAATGTGATCTATGAAATTATGGTGATGAGGGTCTAATTCCCCATGTGTATAACTCTATGATGCCTTTGCTATCATACTGGTTGATGTGAGCTCTAAGTGCATAGTAATGATCATTTAAATGTCCATTGATTCAGTTAAAATGACAATAATGCTTATGTGGTATCTAGTGTAAATGGTGAGGTGGATGATGATGAGTTGAATAAAGTGTGATCATCCCCTTATCTAGTAGTGTAAGTAAAATGTCATGAGGCCCAACCTTATCTACAAACTATATAACCCCTCTACATATATACTATGTGATACTCACTATAGATTATGATATGCAGATTGGCTCTTTGCCCTTACTAATTATTTTTATTGGTTGTTTGTGTTCCACTAGCTTATGAATTGGAAGTTGAGTAGGCTCTTATATCAAATTTGATGACTGAGGTTTTGAAGGATATATAGCCAAATCTACCTCTAACTATATAATTACCAATCCCAATTGTGCCTCTAATGGTATAATTACATTGCATTACATTGATGTATGAATAATTTAGATGTATGATATAGAAATCTATCCTTGAGATGAGAGATTAAACTTATGGCAAAGATGTATGATTATTTTAAACCCATTGGTTGATAAATTAAATGATGCAAACAAGCTTTGAACTATATAATGTATTCTGTTGTAGGCTCTATCTCACCCTAGTTTAGTGAAGGTAACCTCTCATGTGTGAATAAAGGTCCTTTATTCTATATAGAATGCCTAAAGAAGACAACCTCTAGCTCCTCATATGTATACATATATCCATTAGGGAGTGTATGGTGGAACCAATCTAGTGCTTTATCTTTTAGTGACTTTGTAAATATTTGTAGTAGAATTAACTTAT
Organism: Torreya grandis; assembly: GCA_037957365.1. Lineage (NCBI taxonomy): Eukaryota > Viridiplantae > Streptophyta > Pinopsida > Cupressales > Taxaceae > Torreya > Torreya grandis. Next base: position 661,263 of record JARHVA010003706.1, on the reverse strand, counting down.
TTGTAATATGAGCCAGGGCTTTCTCATAATCTTGAAGATTTAAATATGGATCTCATTGTCCATCATATATAGGTAACACTATTATATAAAAGTTATTTGAAAACCTCATTGTTGAGATTATGCATGGAATATGATATTATGGATAACATTGGCATCAACGTGAGATTTGTGTGCTTTGTTCTTTAAGGTGAGATGATGTACTTGTTTTTTTAAAATACCCACAACTTTTATTATATAAATTAACACTTGTGAAGGTATATTATCATTATCAAGGGGTTTATTTAATACTTGAATTTTATTGTTTATTTTATCCATTGGTGTATTAGATTGGAAATATTTTTTTATAAAGGGTCAATGTGCTCTCAATAACCTTTGGAGGTGTGATAAGTTGGACCTAGTTAGAGGTAAATGAGCATTAACCTCATTTGGGTTTGTTTTATAAATGGGTTCTACTATAGTAAGGGGGCTGATAGGGATTCATTAGTATCTTTTATATTGTTAGTTTGAATAGAAGGTGATTTATTATCTAGTGAATGGAAATTATGCACATAAGAATAAGTGTGTGGGTGTCTTTTAACATGTGATCTATTATTTGGTTGAACCAAAGAGATATGTGAGGTAAGAGAAGAAGTAGAAGTTGTAGATTATATGTCATCTTCATCATAATCACAATAAACATCATTATCCCATGGTTCATCAAAATAAAAATTTAATTTGTTTGAATAGGTAAGATTAGAAGAAGTATCATTCACATGCTCATTAAGAGAAGGAGATGGAGAAAATTTAAACTTTTTACTACTATGCAATGTATCATATTGTGTAAGTGTAATGCAAGGCATTTGTTCACTAGTCATTTTTGAAATGTAAGCATGATTGTCATTTTATATTTGAGTATCAAGGGAAGGGGTAACAAACATGTTTTATTTTTTCACATTATGACATATATGAGAAGAGTTAGAAACATGTCCATAATCTATTTGTGTCAAATAATCATTGCATTGAATGAAGGTGATAAAGGAATTTCATCTACCTTAGTTTGTGCATTGATAAAAGGTGTAACATCCTTTGTATTTTCTTTTTGAAATGTAATTGACAAGGGTAAAGAAGATGCATTGTTATTATATAATTTTCTTGAAGCATACAAAAGTAAATTTTATGTAGTGAACTTATATTGATTTATTTAAAACAATAAAGTAGTAAAAGTAGTTGAAAAACTAGAATCACATTGAAATAAAAAACTACCAACAAGAGGTTCCTTTGGCATTATATTTTTAATTTGAGTTTTAGGAATAAGAGAAGAGTAAGAGGAAAGAGAAGATGATTTATCTAATGTATCCTCACATTATTTTATATTTTCATGTGCACAATAATCCTCATATCCATCATTATAACAATAGTCATCATCATCATTGCAAATGAAATCAATATCATATTCTAATGTACAATCTTAAAAATTAATCCATTCATTGTTATAATCATGAGAAAAATTCAAAATTGCATCAAATGGATGAGGGGTAGAAGGATTATTATATACCAATTTAAAATTGCCAAAGAAGATAATGTAAAGAATAAATAATAAACACACAAGAGGTAGAATATAATCTAACATAAGGATGTGTGCAACGTGTGAATTTTTTGAACAAAGTTTATAATAGGAAATAGGATTATTATTGATACCTTAGTTGCTAATGTTTGTGTGTATAGGGACCTAATATTTGGATATAGGGTTTGGGTTTAGGGTTGTGTTTAAAATATTTAAATTGAATTAAATAAATAAAACCCTAGTATGGGATTAATTAAATTAACTAGGTTAATCCAAAAAATCAAGAAATCAGATTTTTGGAAGCCTAATTTAATGTGAAAAATTTAGAAGGTAAATCCTAAGAAAAATTGGGGTTTTTGAAGATATGTTTGAGGTAAGACAAGTTCACCAAATGTTTTAATATTTTAGGGTTTTACTATGTAAATCCTAAGATAGATTAAAGGAATGGGTTTGTTGTAACTCTAGAATAAAATTGAAATTTATTAATTCTACATAACTTTCCAAAAATAGTAAATATAAGGAGAAAGTGAACTTATCTAGATATACACAAAGTTTCTAATAGATCTGAATATTAGAGATGATTTAGTAAATAGAGAGGAATATTTCATCTATAGACTATTTTTTGAGATCTGGCTCTGGACAATAGTGCTCTTGTTAAGACAATAACACCATATGGTGCTAGTGTCCAAACCTGGCACTAGTGTCCTTCCTATAGTGAATGATTGTAACTTTCATGGGAGCTTCAAGAGTTCTTGAGAATATTGTAGGTGATTTCATATCACATGGGGGTTCATCTATGTTATTGTTTGGGTTGATTCTTATCCAAAACCCTAATGAATACCTGCATACATGAACAATGAACTAATCAAATGTAAAAGGAAAGGAGAAATTGGGTTGTGGGATGTTATAATCACATAAAGCAGAAAATCCTATTGTTTTGATCGCTGGTCTTATATCTCATGTAGTTATCCCTTAGTGAATGTATACCATTAACTTACATAGTAAGCTAAGATGACTTTTTCCTAGGCCCTTTTTTGATCAAGCATGCAAATGTTTAGGTGTGAATGTTGAGTAGTATGCATAGTATCTGAGCAATACTATTGATTGATTTTATGTAAATAAGTGTCAAAATAGTAAGTGATATATGTAAAATGCCTTGTGAAGCTCTTTATATAGGAGGATATTTGTTTGGAATAAAATACCTTGTTTATTGGCTGACAAGTCATGAAAAATAAATAAAAAACATAAGAGAAGGGTCACAAAAGGGTCAATACTCAAATACAGGTGAAAGGGCCCATTGGACATTGAAGATAAAAGTGGACAATAGTGCCATGTGTTTCTACTATCCTAAAAATGGTGTTAATGTTGAAAGGTTCATAACAGATAAAAAATTAGGGAAGATAGGCTAGGGCCCCTTATGATTGGGGAAAGGTGACTTATGATTGCTGAAAGTGACAAACATAAGGATAATAAAGAATAAAAAATTTAAATAGACTCAAGATGACCATGTGAACAAGGACTATAACCATCATTAAGACCCTTTGTGTGAAAGTGAAATAAAAGACATAATACTTATGGTTGCTTGACCAAATTAGGGTGTTTATAGTTATCCAATAACATAGAACTAATAACATAGATGCCAAAGAGCCAATAGAACATTTAAATGCTGAAAATAGTTTTGGATTTTTGGATATTTGTTTTTTTTTGGTATTTTTTGAATACATGAAAGGAAAAGAATATCCTATCATGGCATCCAAAGGATGCTCATAAATATCTCCCGAATCTATTGAAATAAAATGGTGATACTATCAAGGATCATGTATAGGTTCAATATCTATCATTTTAGTATGTGTGATACTCTACATATATAAAATATGACTCTATGGTCATGAAGTAAAAATAGTAAGAGCAAGGGTTTGTGGAACCTATCACTAAATAGTTTGTAGTTTCTTTAGAACAACAATAATATGAATATGTGTAGGTGCTATGTATATCTAAATATGGTGCCTAGTAGATAAAGATTCTATGGAACCCACTATGGATCTATAATGAAATGGTCTCTCAAGTACTAGCCACCTAATAAAGGGAGTTTCCTATTACTTATCTTTTTGTGGAGGATCAACTATATGAAGTTTGATGATTAACTACCTGGATATAAATTTATCTGATCAAGAGGATGTTTATATGGAATTCTATAAATTGTAATTACATGATTGACATGAATGTATATAACACACTCATGCATTATAGAAGGTACTTATTTAAGTATATGTATCTAATGTCATCCCAATAACATATCAAAGACACTAGTGGAAGGTATAACTAATAAGTTAATAAACACATGGGTGGGAACCACTTATAAAGGTAATTCAATCTCACCAAGAACCTATTATGAGGTCCCATCAAATACTCTAATTGATCTAGTCAAAGGATGTAAATCATGGTTTGTATAACCCAAATTCATAAGTAATGTCATGGTACAAACATTATCACTTGCACCATTATTAATCATAACATTGTGTATAGGCTAGTGGTCAAGATATGCTTGAATGAATAGAGAATAAAGATCTAAGTCACCATCCTTAATATTCCTATCATCAAAATTAATGGAGAGTATCTAAACCATAAGAGGTTTATGATATGTATAGGTGCTATTAATCCCATCCAATGAGTGCTCATGATGAGGTGGAGGATGGTGCACATTATATGCCATTTTTAATTCTAGATCCTTCTTTGAATGATCTTGCAAAGGATTGTTAAATATTTTATGCTTATGTTGGTCACCAAGTTATGAACTTGATTCATTTGGAGGATCATCAAATGTAATATTTTATTCATCAATGAGGTCTTGGATCTTATGCTTCGAGGTAAAACATATATTCTTAGAATTCCCAAGGTCTTGTGATAGTCACAATAAGAATTCACATCATACCCTTTGGGTAGAGGTTTACTCATATCAACCTCTATAGGATGAGGGAGAGATATAAGATATCATGATACAAGTCATGAGATTTATGAAGCAAGAGACTCAGGTAAACATGGAAATTATCTCTATGATGCATTGGATAATACAAGATGATTAGGTTATTGTGATGCCACATTAACCATGGTGGTTGTTTATTTTTTAAATTCAAGAGGTTTGACCTTATAACCTGGTTTGATAGTAAAATTGGTATTATATGTATATGTAGTTGGTGTATTTTCTATATACTTAAGTTTGTTTAATGAGATAAGTTTCATTTTGCAATTGTAAAAAATGTGGTATAAGTTATCTAAATATTTAAACTTTTTAAATAGAATGGAATCATTTAAAATATAAATAAAACTTTGATTGAAGATGTCTTGAAGATCTTTATTTTCTATAAGATTGGTCATATTAGATAACACTATTTTGTATCTTAAGACATATTCATTGATAGGTTCATTGGTTCTTTGATTGATTTTTGAAATTTGGAGATAGGGAAACCTTTTCAATAATGTTAATAAAGAAGTGTGACAAAAATTGATCCATAAAGGGTTTGAAGGCATTTACTGATTGGGTTGGTAAATCATAGAACCACCTTAAAGCATAGTATTTTAAGATCCTTGTAAATAATTTGGATAAAAGTTTTTAATTGGAGGCATAATCAAGTCATACCGCATAAAAAGATCAAAAATATTTATAATATCACCCTTTCCTTCATAAAATGTGAAATTAAGTACAATAAAACTAATTAGTAAGAGGTGAAAATATATCTCTGATGAAAGAGGATTATGAAACACCTCTTATAAATCAATAACATAAGGATATTTAATAGAAATTTGTTCAATATTTATATCTTTAATTTTCAAAAGTTTTATAGTTTAGACAAGAGCTTGCACCTCTTGGTCTTTTAGGTTGGACATTTGAGAAGTCACCAAAGGAAGTGTGCTCATAGGTTGGGTAGATATAGGCATTTAAACAAATATTTGAGTTAAAGGATTTAGGTTTCCCATGGTAGATGTAACAATAGTAGTTTTAAGAAACAAAGGTTGAAATACATATCACGTGCCACCATTAGAAGTATGGAGCGGTAATGTGATCAAGGGGAGGGTTGTTGGTATATGGGGATGACCCATAACTCAAATAACATGATCAATATATGGACCTAATTATGCATCTATGATTTTTGATTTTTTAGTTTCTAATATGGTTTATAGGATTTCATCAAGATATTTAGGGTTTTGAGGAATACACTCACAAAACAATGTAGTTAATTTCACTTTCTCATGATCTATTTGCTCATGTTCATCAATTTCATTAGACTCATGGCTTTCATTATCGTAATGTTCTTCTATGATAACCTCATCAATATGTTTTTTATTCTTAACATTGGTATCATCACGATCCACAATATTAGGTTTCTCATTGGTTTTAGACATCTTAAATGGGAGGAGGGTAATATGAATATGTTCAATAGGCACACTTCCCAATATAGGGATATGCCAAGGTTGTATGCAAAATAATATAAGTAGGAAATGAATAATTGAAGAAATATGAAACCCTATCGAATTAAAAGTCATAATAATAAAAAAAATGCTTTAAAATAAATTAGGTTCCCCAAATGTTTGACCCTAAATTCTAGATATGTGAGAATCTAGGCTTAAAGGGGTAGAGATAGCCCAAGGCACAAGGATGGTAAACTATCTCTAAAACAATCCAATAATTTGTGAAACTTAAATAGAACATATATTGAATTTATTATGCTAAGATGATAAAGATAGAAAATACAATTATGCTAGATATTACAATGATAAAGAAAATAAGATACTTAACTAATTATAATGATAATATAGACTTGGATATGGATAGGAAAAAATTGGATTGGATCTAGATTATGAAACAATCACCTGATTCTATAAATTGTATCTCTGTAGCCACAAACACTTATGTTGACTTGGGATGGTTTCATCGATGCTATTATCTAACTTAGATGCATGTGTCCATTGCATAATACCAATTTAAATTAGATGCATCCACTTGGATGATTATGGGTTCTATGTTTCTTTTGATATGGTATATTTAAATTTGAGTCATGGATTATCACTCCTTGTCAAATAGTAAAACCCTAGTTCTTCATCTTCATATTGGATGTCGAAAAAATGGGTTAATGGGCACATAATGTCAAGATAAACTAAAGACCCCTCTGTTAATGAGAATTACCTACATAATCAACACTTTGAAGAGGGCCTCAAACTTATGTATTTCTCCCATACGTGTTGGATTATGTGTGAATCATGTAATGTATGATAAACAAGTACAACTATGATATAGCTTGTAACTTGGAAAATATATCTCATAGAATTCTCCTTCAGTATAAGAAAGTTATAGATGTGCTATCCCTATGATTGATATGGAAATAGGAGAAAGTAGGTAAGTTTTTCTCACTTTAGTGTTTGATTGAATGCCTTTAATAAGTTACCTTGTGAGTTACTAGGTGTTTCTAGGTATTTTATAAGTGAGAAATGAATGAGGGTTGATCTTGTATTTATACCAACCCATTTGGATAATATATTACATTAAAGAACTTAGGAATATCATAGGAATATATTTTATTTTATAGGAATATCATTAGAATAGAACACTTACATCAACATATGCATCTAAATGGGATACAAGCGTCCAGGTAGTAGGAAAATAGACACAGATCCATAACTTACAAAGATGGAAGATATACAAGTTTACAACATTTTGAGAAAGATAGAAGGTTTAAGTCATCATAATCACATTGTTTAGACTAATAGATAAATAACTAGGCATATAAAGATAGTATATGTGAGCCTTTTGGTAATTGAAAATATCTAAAAGATGAAGGTACATTCATGATATGTATTTTCAAAGTGTATAAGACTAAGGTGATATATACTTTATAAATAGTTTCTACACAATTAAGATGTGATTTAGAAGAATTAATTGAGACATGGTATTTATATGGATAATTTATGGTAAGAAAATTATTATAAATGATAGATTAGTGAATATGGGACTAAAATATATTAAAATTATGATGAATTAGATGAAATTAGTAGTGACATAGGAGTAATAAAATTTATATTTATATAAATTTCCCCTCTTTAAAAGGGCATTATGAATAGAAGAAGTAATGCTCTTTCAAAGAAGAAAGATGGTCATGGATGAATGTTAATAAGTTAGGATAGATGATGGCCCTCTTGAGGGGACATGTGGGGAGGGATAAGATATATGGATACTCTAAAAAGGAAATGAGGGGTAGGATGCATGAATAAATAAAATGGTGTAAACACTATTTATTTATATAACATCTCTATCTTATACACTTGGCAAACTCAAACCTTGGTCATTTTTCTCAATTTTGGACCTTTGACCACTTTTTAAAGTCTTGAATTTTATCTATATTGTGCCCCTTGGCCTATTTATTAGTTTAAAAAATCTTATGTTGATGACTAAACCTTCTATCTTTTCTATAATTCTTAAAACCTACTTATCTTACACCGCTACAAGTTCTGAATTTGTACCTATTCTTTTGCTCCATAAACATTAGCATCTTGGATAGATACCTACATAGACATAGGTGTATTAATCCAACACAAGTGTCTAGTACCCCAACATCATCTAATTTTAAAATAAAATGTATCCTAATGTAGACATCCAATTCTAGCCATGACTGACTCCTGACCAAACTTCAGATTGATTTATACCAACTATTGCAAATTAAGCCTAGGAATCATTGAATGCCTAAATTTCATCTATGAATCATTCATCAATTCTCATAATAATTTTAATTTATCCCAATTTGGGATACCATCCCATATGCAATAATAACCTCTCATAGATTCTTCCCTAATTACCTTGCAACATAACAATTGGTAGTTTGGCCTATGGACCTATTAAGTAGGTCACTTGATAAAATCATAAAAGAGCTAAAATGTTAATCAAATTGAATTAAATAATTAAAAAAGATTAGATTCTTAGTTTATTTATCCATTTTTACTTAATGAATATTTAAAAATGGAAATTCAAAAAATCAAAAAATCAAGCCTTTTCATCATTGCCTTTATGCATTGTCAAGCACTTCCAAAATATCTCAAAATATATAATTTGAGAGCCATGCCTAGTAATTGAAAATCATAATTACATGATAAATTTTAATTCAATTGGATTTATTCTCAACTCACCTATGGTTGATTTGAACCCATTTCATGTTTAAACTCAACCTTAACTCACCTTGGGTGAGAGTTAACTTTTGAAGGCTATAAATACAAGACCATACCTATTAATGTTTAAGCTCTCTTGGTGTAAAGTTATTATGCATAAATGTATTCAAATATTTTATAGTGTAGTGTTATAATGCTAATTTTAAGTGTGAAACTTCATATAAGTAGGGTTACCATGGTCAAATCATAAGCCAAGCAATTGGACCAAGGTGCCAAGGAAAGGTGAAGCCAACAAAGCTCTATTGATGAAGATTTATTGATGCACAAGCTGAACAAGCGACTTCAAAAAACCATTTGGAGCTCCAGTGAAGGTAAAAGATTTATTTATTTTATGTTTTAGTCATGTTTTCATATGTAAAATTGTTACCTATGCTTTTTGTAGTGTCTAGGTTAGAGGTATTATAATTTTAGTTTGTTTATTTGAGTTTTGTCTCTTGAACTAACAAAAGACTAACCTCCCCAATACATATTCCTTATTCAAATCATGACATGCCTTATGTGACTAAGAATCTATATGACCAATGATATTGATATGCTAGTTTTAGTTTTTATAATGAATGCATAAAAAACTTTAAGTTTTAATTTTTAACTTTGTTTTTTACATCTTTTTATTCTAAGCAAGTTACAAGTTGTAGGGATCGATGTCAATTTTCTAGATTGATGTCGATTACAAGAATTGGCCATGATATCTATGTAAAAAATAGAATAGGGTAGGGAATAGGGCTAATAATGGTCTTACTTGATTTTTATTGCCTTCATTTTGTGTTTGATGATTTGCATGTTATTTATCTAACCCATTTCTTGTAGAATCTATGAGGTGTTTAGGTTTTAATCTCATTTATTAACCATTTTTCTATAAAAATAAAATTTATTTTTATATGTTTTATAGGAAACATCGATGATCTAATTGATCAACATTGATTTATTTAATTGACATCAATCTTTATGGATTGGTGATGATCAGTCTCTAAGATAAAAAATTAGAAAACCCGAGAGCCAAATTTGAAATGTTAGTTTCTCACTTGATTTTGGGCTTCTAAATAGGCAAAGCCTCTAACAATTTATAGGTCTTGAAGTGGAAATAGAAAAGTTTAAACATGTTAAATATTTTTTAGATAAATACCAGGGTTCTATGGGTCCTTTACACTATAATAAAAACATAAAGTTTTATAAAACTTCTAGACCTCCAAGAATTTCAAAATGAAATTGAGGTCCCATGGAGAAACAAAGCCAACCAAGTGGCCACACAATCAAAGAGATAAAAAAATAAATATTTCATACATACCCTATCAAAATATCCAACAAAATAATAACAAACAAAAAACTACCCACCAACTTATCAAACTATACAACACACTTCAACCAACATCTTCTTCCAGATTCACCTTGAAGACTAAATTACCCTCTAATTCCAAAACATGCTCCTCACCAGATGTAATTTGATGCTACTTACCCATCATACCACCAACCAATGATGCTCCATGATTTCTCTCTAGAAGTCCATGCATTGCCACCATGACTACTCAATGAGGAACTCAGACTATCCATGGCGGAGTTATTCATCAAGGTTTATCCACTGACTGGTATAGAAAAGAAACTGCTTCCACCCTTTATCTGTAATATTGAGATTCTTTACAAAATTCAAGCTTTGTTATGGGACTCTAAATCTACACCTAGGGAGGGGGAGATATAAATTAAGCACCCATTAGAGGGGGATGATAGAGATTACCCTAAATTTCTTTCACATAACACATCATTATAACAAACTAAGTTTTAAGGGCCTAAAAAATAGATATTGGGATGAACCCCAGACCATTATTACTAGAATAAGGTAGTTCAAGAAAAGGACCTGTATTGAAATTAACCAAGCTTTCCATCAATCCTTTCCTATACACCAGGTTCACAAATAATTCAAGAACCCTGACAACCTTCTCTTTATCTTGAACCAACACTAGCACATTAGTTACACAAATAGATGCAACTTTAGAATTAAGTCTGCTCAAAGAGATTTACATAAGATATTCCTCTCCTAGGGTAAATAAAATAACTTTCATAATTTCTTCTACTAGAGCCCAACATATCTTCTTAGTGCGATCTCCATCTCTCAAACTTCACTACCTCCTTCCACAGCTGGAATCCCAAGAGCCATTGTAATGGACTGATCCATCCCTACCACCACTACTAATGAATGTAGTAGCTAAAAGGGATAGAAAAACAAAAAATATGGGATGGAAGCCTTGAAAAAACTAAGCCATTAGTGAGGATAATCATTCCTCATTAATTATCCTCCACCACCCACTACAAACCACACAAGTAAGAGCCAAAATAGAAAGGGACAAAATAGAAAAAAAAAGCCTATTAAGAACATAGATTAATATTTGTGATTCATTCAAAATCATCCCACACCACTATGATTATCAAATATGAGTGACACATTTTTATCTACATCACAATTAGCAAGAAAATATGCCACAGAGTTAGCTGCCCTATAACAATGCAAACCTTCCCAAACTACAAACCTAGCTAAATTCTCCCAAGCCTTGGAGAGAATATTATCCAAGTTCTAAGAAGAAGCTGAGGACTTTTTTAAAGTAGAAATAATAATTTGTGAGTCACCTTCCACTTGAAGCTTATCAATACCACAGTAGAAATCTAGTTCCAAACCGATCGCCAAGGCCCGAGCCTCTGCTTCATTGTTAGTTCCATCTTTAAATTTCTTGCAAATAACCCTTATAAGAGATCCACTACAATCTCTTATGATGCATCCCACCCTAAAATCTCTAGGATTTCCCTTAGAAGCCCCATCAAAATTCAATTTGAACCAACTAGGGGGAAGAGGATACCACTCTGCATTCTTTTTTCCCCCTCTTTTACTACTATTACCAATGACCCATTAATGGGAGGAGATGAAATCAATTTCCATTTTGCACACATCCTCATATCCTAGGCTGATATATTACCTTTTTTGTGCTTACATTAGGTTGAAACAACCTTTGAAATTGCTACCTTAATCTCTCTTAGCAAAACAATAAGTTGTTTTTCTTTCCCTTAATTTTTTTTTGATTTCTTTCTTTCTAGACAAACTAAATCAATATTGCCAGGATGACCCTCCATACACCAAAAAGAGCATTTTTGACATCCCTGATCAACCAAGAAGCAAAGGTATTAAATAGAGATAAAGGCTTGACCCAGGACCATTCTAATTTGTTGCAAAACTAGGCCCAACACTAGACTACAAAGGGACAATCAAATAATAAATGACCAATAGTTTCTTTAGTAGACTTGCACATGACATACCTGGAAGGACCTAAAAAACAAATTTTATAAAGTTGATCTTGAGTTAAAATATGATTTTGAAAGGCCAACCATGAAAAAACACCATCTTTTTAAATACCTTTACTCCAATAGAGAAACTTAGCCCAACTCATGACTATACTAGAGGCATCTACCATTCGATAGCCTAAACTAATAGTATAAAAACTAGATATGGCCCCTATTTAATGTAGTGAATCTTTTTTTTATTGATAAAAACATTATGTTGGTCCAAACATACACCAAGATGCTCCTTATGAACCACTATAACCTCTATTACATCAAAAATTTTCCAAGACTAGACATTAAAACTTGACTCTTGAGTTTGATCCAAATAATTGATCACATAATCTCCCTAGGCCTTAGTGAGAATAGTGCAAGATTTTACCAAGTTAAGAATCTTTGCCAATGATTTGTGACCATTCCAAGAATCCTCCCAAAACCTATCTCGATGACCATCATTTATTATCCATGAAACATGATCTAAAATCAAGGGTCTACATTTGAGTAAAAAGTTCCAAATGTGGCAACCCTTTGGAGGATTAGAAATGGAAACCACACTCCAAGGATTATCTAGTTCTAGATATTTACATCTAAGTAACCTAATCTAGAGGGATTAAGGTTTGATTAGTATACCCCAAATTAGTTTTGCACTAAGAGCTTGATTTTGAAGGCTGAGGCTTTTAATCCTAGCACCTCCCATCTTTTTAACTTGACAAACCCTTTCCCATTTAAGCAAAGGGATCTTCTTTTTTTCTTGAGTACCTTGCCAAAGGAAATCCTTGATGATTCTATTCAGAGAATTGATCACCTAACTTGGCATTTTGAGCACATACATACAATATATTGGAAGAGTGCTCAAGATAGATTTGATAAGGGTTAATCTACCTACCAGAGAGAGCCATTTTCCTTTCTAGGAGGCCAAATGAGATTTAAAAGAAGACGCCATAATCTCCCAATGAATTTTCCTACTTACACCTGAAAAGAGAGGGATACCATAATATTTTGAAGGAATCCTCCCTATCTTGGAACCTAAAACAAGAGAATAACTTGTTGAATTTGCTCAAAATAGTTGATAAAATATATTTTTGATTTTCTCAGATTCACCAATTGACCTGAAACTTCCTCATAGCTAGTAATAAAATCCTTGAAAGATTGAGCTTCTCTGACCAAATCTTGACCAACAAGAAAATTATCATCAATGAATTGCTAATGAGTAAGATGCTCCAAACATTTTACCACATTGATACCCTAAAATTGAGAAACTACCTTATCCTATTTAATATCCCTACCTAGGACTTCTACCAATAAAATAAAAAAGAAGGGACAAAATAGATCCCTTTGATGAATACCTATGAAAGATTCAAAAAACCTTTTGGACTGCCATTAATAAGGATAGATAACTTAGCTCTAAAGATGAATCTAAACACCCATTCACACCAATATTTACTAAAACCAAACTTTTTTATAAATTTTATTAGAAAACACCAGTTGAATCGATCATACAATTTACTAATGTCAAGCTTAAGTAACATCCTTTTTCAATGAGATCGAGATAATGAGTGAACAATTTTAGGAGCTGTAATTATACCTTCTTAAATATTCCTACCTAGAACAAACCTAGCTTATTCTTCTAAGATCAAGGAATCCAACATAGGTCTAAGCCTTGTAGCCATAACTTTAGTAATGATTTTATATGTCATATTACAAAGAGAGATAGGGTAAAAGTCACCAAAAGATTCTTGATTTTCCCCTTTGGGAAAGAGAGAGATAAATGTAACATTCAAGTCAAGAATAATTTTTCTCCTCTACCTTGAGTCTTCCTCCATTTTTAGCACATCTTCACCAACAATCTCCCAAAAGGATTGAAAAAAGGATGTAGGAAACCCATCTAGGATAACATCTTTATATTTGGCCATTGAGAATACCACAGTCCAAAATTCCTCCAATGAAAAATGAGCAAGAAGTTTTTTATTTTGATCATTAGTGACAAGCCTTGAAATATAACTTAAGTTAGCAACCTAAGACCGAAGATCTGAAGAAGAGGCTTCATTTAATAGATTCTATAAAAATGAAACTGCTTCATTATGAATATTAGATTGAGTATTCAGCACTGCTCCTTCCTTATAACAAATTTTTGATATGTGAGAAAAGCTTCTTTTCATTCTCATTGATTTATGAAGATAAGCTGAATTCCTATCACCTTCTTATAGTCATTCTATTCTTGATTTTTATTTCTAGTGTATTTATTCATGAAGCATCAATTCTTAATATGTTTCTAATAATGTTTTTTCAACCCAATAGGAAGTTTGATCCATACCATTATGAATTATTGAGTTGATCAAGTTATCCATTTCTACTTCCACATGAGCTTTTTCTTGGAAGATATTTTTGAATACATTAGTATTCCATTGATAGAGACAACCTTTTATATACTTAAAATTTTGAGCCATCTTGAACATTAGTGAACTAGAGATGATTGGACTATTCTTTCACCATGAATGAACTTTTTCAAGGAGAGAGGGATCCCTGAGCCACATAGTCTCAAATTTGAATGGATAAAAAGTTGGTGGACTATCAATAGAGATACTCAAAATAATTAGATAGTGATCCAAACCAACATAAAGAAGAATGGAGTTCTCAAAGATCCAATTTTGAGAAAACTAATTTGAAGATACCAAAAAATGATCTAATCTTTCCATAATGTTCCGATCCCCAAATATTTTATTATTCCAATTATAAGATCCTTATTTGGGTCTTACATCGACCATCTCATTCTAAACTACAAACTCTTAAAAAGTTGAAACAGTGTAGGCTAGAAGAGCCTTACCACCAAGATTCTCCTCCAATGAAAGCACAACATTAAAATCACCACCCAACACTATCTTTTAGCCCTAGAAGGATTCCAAGATATTAGAAATAACATACCATAGCTGTAACTTATTTACATGATCATTAATACCATATATATTACACAAGAGAAAACTCATATCCATTGAAAAACTTGAAATTATACATAGTTACCAATTTGAACCATTATCAAACATTTCTATTGCTACATTAGCTGGAGACCATAAAATTGCCAAACCATCTGAAGCCTTGGATACTTCAAGAAAGGAACCATTCCATCTTTTCCAACTAATATTCATCAAGGTAGAAGCTTTAGAGAAATGTAATTTGACTTCTTGAATCAACATAACATCTGGCTATTTAGCCATAAGAAGATGCTTTACCAAGTGCCTCTTGTTAGGGGTGTTCAGGCCCTTAACATTCCATGAAATGATCTTCATAATGTGGAAGAGGCTATTTCCATCCCCTAATTTTTAACATCTAAGAAACTTTCCAAGGTTCCTTATTTTTCATTTGAAACTTCTCTAGCTACTTTTTCCTTAGCTGATTTCCTACCACACTTCTTAGCTTCACTGCAATTTGCATGAAGGAGAGAACTCTGAGACTATGCAATAGAAAGAAATGCCCTTGAATTTAATTCTTCCTCTAAATATTCCTCCTCCTCTTCTAATTTTGGCTTCCCACCAGGTGAATATTTCATCATAGGAAGAAGCTTAGGAGATAAGCGCTTCTCTTTGAGAACCTTTTCAGATAACTAGGGAGTATTCTAAATCAATTCTTTTAAAACTTGGGATTATTTACTAATTAATTTATAACCCTTCAGTATTGAGGTAGGAGACATGTCTTTCCCTTTGTCAAAATTATGAAATAAATACTTTTTTTATTTGATTTTGATTTATGAAGTGTTTGAAACTATCAATTTTGGCCTTTCTACCTCCATAACTTCTTTTAAGGTTACCTGTTGAAGGTGCTTTCCTTTTGAACTAGCATTGATTAGAAGCTACCCTTACAAATTGGAATTTTATAATTGAAAAATATTCTCTCTTTGTAAAGACCAAAATCTTACACCATTATGCTCCTTAAAGGATTTCAAAGAAAACACCATCAGATTCCAAATCTGCTTGACAATACCTTGAGATAGAATAAAACCCACTCTGACCAACTTGTAATTATTTTGTGTGTGACCAACCTACCTACACTTATTACACATAAAAGGTATATTTTAAACATCAACCAATTGAGACCAGGTACAACCTTGAAACTTGATGGATATGAATTTATGAATCTCTAGGTCATAATTCATCAAAACCCTAATTCTAGCATAAGTGGCCAAAACTCATTTTTACTTTTTTGAATTAATTTCCAAACATAACCTAAGAAAATTGCCAAGGGCAGTCAAATAAGCTTTATCCTAATATTCAAAAGGTAAACCATACAAATGAATCTAAATTAGATAACATCCATGCTGAGCCAAGGTAGGGTCAAAATTAGGTTACCATTTTTATAACCAAAGACCAACTTCTCTTAAAGATCAGAAGGGAACCTTCTCTTTAGCTTCCAAATTGGGGAATACTATTATGAAAAATCCTTTTGGCAAAAATTTCACCTCAACTTTATTTCCCCAAATATCCTCAACCTAGGATTCAATTTCTCCAATAATAGGCCTTTTTCCAATAAATTTACCAATTAGGGCTCACTCCTCAAGGGTTGTAATTATTTTCAAAAGCCCCTACAAAACCCACAATAATTCTTTCTCATCACCAATCCTAACACCCAAAGTATTTTTGGAGGATGAAAAATGCGAACTGCATTAGGTAAACCCAAAAATCCTTCCTCTTGCTCAAGAAAAAATTCCCCAAGAGGAAGTGAATTAGCTCTAGTTGCAACCAGTCCTTTTGAAACTAGATGCCAACTAGGAATGGTTAAATATTACAAACATTGTATTTGGTGCTTAAAATGTACTTAGTTTTTTTCATCTCTTAGTTGTTTTTAATTTTTTTTTGAAATTATCAACAACAAAGTCTAGGGGCCAAACTTCATAACACATTTTATTTTGGTGCTATAGGAATGAACTTTCACTTTAATGAAATACTCATAAGAATTTCATTTTTATAATTTTTTGTTGAAAGTGTTTGTTTAGTAATATGAGTGATGTGTGTATGCTCTCCACCCATCCCCTTTAGGGAACTTTGGTGATAAAAAATGATCACTCTTTGCATTTCATTATTTTGGTCTAAAAGCATGAAAGGAAAGTCACTAAGGCCTTCCCCAAATAAGTATGATTTAGGTGACCAAATAATGACCGTAAAGTCCTTCTAGTTATCTTTATTTCATGCATTTTTGGCTCATGGTCAGGAGTTCATCACCTCTTCACAAGTTCTCTAGGGAAGTGTTGACCTAAGAATTCATCTCCTAGCATCATTTTAACCCCACTCCATGATGGGGTATATAAATTGAGGGTGACCCACTGGGATGCTTATTTTGAGTAGTTAAAACAAGATCTATTAGTGGTACTCAGCCTCAGAACATAGGGCAACTTGGACATCGTACTACACTAAGTGATTGATGGATGTAGTGGTTGTGAAAAGGATAAGACCTTTTCACAATAAGCCAGTTAACGTGGATCCAAATTACATGATTTTTACCTAGTGTTTTCCATACATATGGGACCATTTATAAGTGAATTAAAATGAATAGTTTAAATAACCCCATATGTTGTTGACATACTATTGATGTAGGGTGAGTAGCCCAAAGTTTCATGTCATCATACAAAATCTTGAGAGAAGAGGGGGCCTATAAACCTTAATTTTTATGAACTTTTAATTTTTGTATTAATAATTAAAATCCTCTCAAGATAAAGTATATAAATAGAATTTGATAGTATGATGCAACCTTGTTAGTTTCAGGATTTATGACGTTATATTTAGGTGTTTTTATCATTTTGTCCTTTTTTAATAGCATGGTCTTGATTCAAAACTATTTTTTTATCACACCACATCCAAAATGAGTCTTGTTTACATATCACTCCTTTGTTTTAAGAGGATTTATGCCATCTATTTGACATCACCTTTGCCTTAGTATTTTATCAAACCTTTGTGTGTATGTCATTTGTTTGAAGAGGGTTTTGTTACACAGCCCATTTCATTCCAAGTTTTATGCATTAGAGTCTTGAAAAAAACCATTTGTCATAGATTTAGAGCACAATAACATTATTACAATGCTAAAAATCATCTCAAAGATTTGTTTCCTTGTGTCTAACTTATAAAATTCAAACTACATGTGCCTTTTTGGTTCTATGCCTAACACCATCATATCATTCATTCTTATCTAGCGTATTGTCTATTTTAAGAAGCCTACTCTTCTAAATTAAGTTTGAAGTTAGTATTGATAAGTTAAAATCCAAACATTGATTGGTTTTTGCCTATGCCTCATGTAATTTTGGCCTCTAAATTTACCTCACTTTTAGGTTATGCAACTTAGACTAGCTCCTTGCTCAATTTGAAGACCATTGTTGTGCCTAGATTCAGGGAAGTAGTCTATCTTCCATATGCCTAAAGTTCAATGCCTCTTACCAAATGTTCAAGTGTTTATTTGAAATCCAAATGCCTATTTTGTGTCAAAGTGTTTCAAATTTGTTACATTAAATCTCTTACCCTTTAGACCTCATTTTGTTTAAAGTCTAGATTTTGTGCCTTATTCCCAAAGACCTAGTAATACCTATTTTAAGCCTAAATTTTGTGCCTTGTTTTATAAAAGACCTAGAAACCTTTGTTTCTTTAGACCTATTTTAGACTTGTTTAAAAAAATTTATACCTAAGTTTGTCATTTATGTAATATATTTGAAGTTAGACTATTTTAGACCAAATTTTAGCACATACCTTTTTGGAGATATAACTCCATTTCTTAGATCAAATTAGATCAAGTTTGGACCATTTGTCTTTTTATACATTGTTTTTTAGAGTTTATAAAAATTTAGGCCTTTTCTATGAAATGTTCATCATTAATTTGGATATGTTTCATTAAATGCATAGTGGAGCCATGTAAAATATAGGTTATGATAACATGGTCACACAAGATGAATTTATTCAAGATCCCTATGGTGATGATGTAGTTTGTGAGATGAATCCTTACCCTCTTGAAACTAATAAATATGGGGTGAAAAGTCAAGATACGTTAGCCCATTATATGGTTAACATGCTACCCTATTTAGAATAGGACCATGAGCAAACCATGTAGTATCTTGCTAACATACCATCAGCTATAGAACAAACTTAACAATTGTATTATGTTACTATGCCATAAAAACATGATCCTTATTTATTTGATCATCACTTTATTGAAACTAAGGATGAAGTTTTATTCAAAGCTACGAAAGTAGGGCCCAAGTTTCCATAAGACTTCCCCCATGAAAATTTCCTTGTCTAGTTAGAGTGCCTCTTAGTATACCTTACAACCAAACCATTAAACATGCCTCCACTAGCAATCCTCAAGTGCTCATGCTGATGTCATATCAAAAACCCATTATTTTTGGCATAGGAAAGGGCCTCATAAAAGACCACCTTCTACAAATTTAAACAACATATCAAACTTATTTGAATCTAACACATAATTTTAATAACATGGCCATGTCAAATGCTCCCCTCATAGAGTTATCTTCATCAACAAGAGTATTAATCAAGTTGAAAGGTCAATAAAATTTGGGTATAGAACCATTTGTATAAATAAATTTATTTGGGGACATGTTTAATGTCCCATATATTGAATAAGTGACTACTATTCCTATGTAAAGTAATATGCCAAACACAATGGATAACATGTAATTATCATCTAATCCTAGTCAAAGTGGTTTAACTACACCAAAAAATAATCCACAACAACAAGTGTCTTTAGTTAATACCAAAAATTGGTTCAAAATAGTAGGGGCAAGAACTCCTACATCCTAAGCACAATAAACAACCTCTAATCCTCAACTAGCTGCTTTGTCAAGCACACAATCATAAGGATTAAGTAATCAAGCACCAACTAGTACATTGCCTCAAAAAAACATGATGAATGCTACCCCACCTCAACAAGTGGTGACTCACATTACATAACAACAAGCATAGTCTAATGTACCAACATAATAGAGGTAGAATATTCTACCATCTCAATAGGGGAAATAAATGTTCCAGCTCATCAGGTAGTAACAAGTATGCCTTAATAGTCATAGACCAATATGCCTTTAAAATCACAACCATTGTCTAATAAAAAATGTATGTATATTGGTCAAATACAAATGTTGAACATCTAAAAAACATATAGTTCACAACACATGTTCTCATAACCAAGAGGTACTACTATCTAACAAGTACCAATTAGGCAATAATTTCCTTTCATTCAAGATGCCACAAATTTAATGATAGGGCCCTGGTCCACACTAAGTTCCCCTTAATTATCCAGGTTTGACTAGTTAATATCAAGTCCTTACTCAACCTCAATAAGCATAATACTTTACCCAAAGCCATATCCTTTCATCACAACCATAATTTCCTCAAAATTAGGCCTATTTACTGAATCTAAACTAGAATATTGCATCAAAATGTGTGTAATTTAAAAAAACACATCCCATTATATGAATGCATATTCTTGGTTGGTTCACTCAAACCAACATGCTACAATAAACTATTCCTCCATTATACCATGGTCAAGGCAATCCACCTTTAACCTCCTAACCACAACCTTAGGCCAATGTTCCATCTCATTTATTGCCACAAGAATTGCAACAAATGAAGGATGCAATTTCTTCCATTCAAGTATGAAATCAAACCAAGAAGTTCAAGTTAGATGACATGTGTTCATACCCATTTAAAATGGAGTATATATAAATACCATTTCCTCTAGGGTACAAACCACCAAAATTTGGTAAATACAAGGATAAAGGAAACCCTAAGGCCTATTTAATAGAATTCTTTGTTGTTTTCTAGCTAGTGGCTTACAATGACATTTATTTAATCCTTTTATTTCCTCTAAGTCTAGGAGGATAGGCTTTGGAGTGGTTCCTAAAATTTCCAAAGAATTCCATATTTTATTTTGATGACCTCTTGGATAAATTTGTGCAACATTTCTCCTACAATCACGAAAATGGGATTTCATTGGCATATATGACTTAGGCCCAACAAGAATTTGGTGAAATATTTGAAAATATATCTATAGTGATGTAAATCACTTGATAGTCATTTCACTCATAGCTTACCAAACAAATAATTGGTTTTTATATTTACTAAAAATTTGCACAATGAGATATCCTATCACTTAGAGATGTAGCATGCACATACCTTTAAAGTGATCATCGACAAAGGATTATAGATTAAAAAGTCCCTTATTGATAAATGGATTATTAAGTTAGCCTATTTGAACCAAAGCTGAAATGAAAACTAAAACATAGGCTAAAATTAGAACCAAAACCAAGTCTAAGTACAAGTATCAGCACCATCCGAAGCCAATAATTATGAAAAATCCAAGTAATTTAATTGCAACATGAATGTTTTTGGAAATGGAGTAATAAAGTTTCAACATGTACAAATAGTTCAAACACCATCTTTTGAACCCACTCCTCAAATATAATTTACTCCTCATCAGTAATCAGTTCAATAAGCATAGCTTTGGCAACAACCTAGACCATCTCAACAAATGAAGCAAACATTACCTTTACAAACCCCTCCTCCAAGAAAAAATTATCCTACTCTTTGAGTCTTTAAAAACCTTGGTAAACTCTTATAATCCATGTTTCTCAAGCTAGCTATAGCTAATATGATTAGTTGACTAATTTTAAAGCATTATCCTAAGGGTATTTCATATCTGGATTGGTATAGAGAGAATGAATTCTATGAATACCATCATGTTCACGGGCATAATATACACCATTATGTGTAAATAAAACACCTCATTTAAAATATGTTGGAAAACGGGGAGATTACATTGGATAATAGAACATCTAAATCCAATAAAAACCTGGGTATCTACCAAAACTTATTTTTGCAACATAATAATAATAATAACAAACAATAGTAACAACAAAGGCTAGACCAAAAACAATAAAATTATCAATAACCATGATAAAAAACCAATTTTATCATCAAAAACAACAATGTCAACCAAATAGAAGGAAACAAGGATAAAAAAATTTCAATGCCCAACATACTTACCACACAATTGCACATGACTAAACTAAAGTTTTAGGTCATATTGTGGGAGGTCATATTTCTACCATCACCATTAATCCAAGACCAAGTGCTAATAGAACATGACCATTGATAAGTAATTCCAATTAAACCATCTATGCCAATAATCCTTCCTTGAAATGGGACTATAAATAAGCACACTAGCAATTAGGGATTACTATTTTTGGACCTTATACTGATAACTCATCATTACCCCATGACCATAAAAATGTGCATCGCTAATCGAGACTCATCCTATTTGGCCCCTCTTTACCATAATTTTATAGAAATAATGGTCATGTATCTAATATTTATTGTGTAATCACAACTCTGTAGTCAAAGATTACTATTCTTGGCTCACAACCATCTGTAACTAAACCCATCCAACCCACCATTCTAGTTAGGAACTCTGAACAAGGAATTTGACATAGAGGGGAGGTTAGTCTTGTGTTAGTCTAATAAAACTAATGAAATGAATACACTAAAATCCTAACACCTCTAGTCTAGACACTATGGGGAGCTTAGTAATAAAATCTAAATGAAAACACAACAAAAACATAAAAGAAACAAGTCGTTTACCTTCCTTGGGAACTCCAAATGGCTTGCTTAGCTTGTGCATCAAGAAGTATTTTATAATGGAGGTTTCTTGTATCCTTCTCTCCTTGGCACCTTGGATCTTATGTTTCTTGGCTTAATATTTGGGCATGGTAACACTACTTGCATGAGTCTTATGGCATAAATCATGCGTAATAATTATATGATATCCAAGCTTTGAAGTCATTTATACATAATGAATTTGAAATAATATAGATTCTCTCTCTAAATTAACATTATAACTTTGGCTTATGAGAGCTTAGAAATGAATAGGCATGTCCTTGTATTTATAGCCTTAGGAATTAAATCTCACCAAAGGTAAGTCAAGGTTGAGTTTAGGATTGGAATGGGTTTAAGCTAACTCCAATAGAGTTAAAACTAACTCTAGTAAAGTTAATAGTTGTCAAGTAATTATGATTTTAAATTACTAGGCATGGATCTAAAATTAGATATTTTAGGATACTTTCAAAGAGCTTGATAACTCATAAAGGCAATGATGAAATGCTAAGATAGTTTCAATTTTTGAATTTTCTTTTTTAGATATTCATTAATTTCAAATGGATAATTCAACTAGGCATTTCATCTTGTTTAATTTAATAATTAATTATGATTAGTATTTTATCTCTTTCAAGATTTATTTAAGTGTGCAAGTGCCCCACTTAATAGGTCCATAGGCCAAATTGACATTTGTGATGCTACAAGGTGATTAGTGATAAATCCGTGAGAGGTTATTATTGTAAATGGTAGAATACCCCAATTAGGGATGTCTCAACATGATTATGAGATTTTATAAATAATGAGGAAACAAATTTGGGACATTTAGTGATTCTTAGGATTAATTTACAATGGTTGGTAGGAATCAATCTGAAGTTTGATCGAAGTCTAGTTGTAGCTAGTTTTAGGTGTCTATAGTTTACCCTTATTTAGGAAGGCATTGCAAGATATAGGAAAAGTAATGTATTCTCAAAGAATTAAAAGGTCCTATATGATTAATTATTCAATGAAAATGAATGAGATATAGATTCCCCTCAAGGGAGTGATTGGCAAAAAGGGTCGATGATTAGTCCCTCGAAAGAAGGAAATAATGGGACAAAAAAGATAAAATGGAGTGGAAAAGATTGATTTTCCCATATGTAGTTATAATCAGTGGTATATGGAGCTTCCCCAATTGGGTAGACAAAAATGATGATTTGTCCATAAATGGTTATAATCATCAACATAGGTGGGATAAAAAGGTAATGATTTTCCCAAAGGTAATTATAATCATTGAAAAGAGGATTAGGGTAACAAGAGAATGATTTGCCCAAAGGCAATTATAATAATGAAAGGGAAAAAAATGATTTGCCCATAGGTGTTTATAATCATTAGTAAGATTAAAAAAACCCAGTTGGGTGGATAGAGATAATGGTTTACCCAAAGGCAGTTATAAGAATCATCATAATGAAAATATTTCATAGTTGGGAAGAAGAAGGATAATGATTTGCCCAAAGGTGGTTATAATCATTAACCTTCAAATATATTGAAACATAATGATTTATCCATAGGAAATTATAACCATTGGCTTATCAAGTGCGATGATACACAATGATTTGCCTAAAGGTGCTTAGAATTAGTGGCATCACAAATGGGATAAGATACAATGATATTCCTAGAGGTGGTTATAATCATTGGACAAATGATGAGAGTATGATGGAAAATTGGTAATGGGGCTTATGAATTGACTTCATAATCATGGATTAAGAGTAAGTTGGTATAAAGGAGAAATATTAATTTAGGCAACCTTCTAATATAGAGATGCACATCCTAACTAGCAAAGATTTAAAATTCTTTTATGATTTAATTACTTAGTTAGAATGAATTTTTTAGGTGATAAGGATTACCGTGACCTCATTGCATGTAAAACTTCCTGAGCTAAGTTTTTGTTGTATCACATGATGGTAGGCATCATGATATAAAACACCATGAGGACTTAAGGAATGACACACGATCCAATAATCAATAAAAAATAATGCACCAATGATAAAAACTATGATGATGATATAGATGTATGAATATGGATGGACTTAAATATAATATACAAGGAATCACCCAATGAACACAAATATAATAAGTCAAAGTATAACAATAAATCAAAAAAATAGGCAAAAAAACAAATAAAATGCCAAGAAAATAAAGAAAAAAATAAACTAAAGAGAATAAAATGAAACAAAAACAAATAATGGTTAAGTATACTATTAGTGCAAATAGAGAACAAAAAAGGTGATAGACATTGCCCCTAGGTGATAGAAGACAAAGAAATAAACAAACAAAATGGGGGAATAGAAAAAAATGAAGGGGGTAGCCAAGCTAACTCCAAATTCACCAGGCAAGTGGATGTTGCCTACAAGTTCCATGGACACGAGGTCAACATAAACTTTAGGCCAAATGTAGTTCTCCCAGGATATGAGATGGAATAAAAATGATGATGAAGAAAATATGATTTTGTTATAGAAGAAAATGGGAATGGGCTCATAAAATGATAAGAGAAAGGGACATGTATCTAGTAAGGATGGGGAAACTAAATGACAAGTGGTTTCTTGTGAAATAGATAGGGATCCCAAAATCCTTAAGGCAAAGAAGTGGTCGATTTGGAATATTTTTGATTTTTTAGATCAGTTTTCAAATGTTTTTAGAAAATTTTAAGTATTTCAACTTGATTAAGAATGATAAGATACTAAATAGTCTAACATACAAAATGGTGAGAGTGTTCAAACTTAAATCACTCATAAAATGGTGAGAGCATGGAAAAAGGGTGACTGATTTGATCTCAATATGAACCAAGCACTACCTATATAGTCTCATGATGGGACCTCAAGTCACTATAGTTCCACCTTACAGTAGATCAATATGACTAGGTAGCAACAAATTCTCAAACTAGGCAAATGACATAGTACAACATAGGAATAGCAAGGTGAAACTTCAAGGAATGATAAAGGTGTTGTTCCTAATTTGCCCATAGGTAGTTATAATTAGGAAACAATGACATAGGTCAATGATAATAATTTTCCCATAGGCAGTTATAATTAGTATCAAGATGGTGGTACTTTAATTTGCTCAAAAGTGGTTATAATCAATAGTACATGAATAAAATGAAATAAGGAATGAAAGATGCAACCACCAAACCACTATTATACTACTCCAAAATATGGCCTCTATCTAGAATTCTTAATCAACTACAGAAACTCAATCTAAATCTTCTTGTTGAAAGTTCCCATGGAACCAATTGAATGAAACCAAGGTCAAGGGGGGTAGGGAGGGTAAACAAACTTGGTCAATAAGAAAGGTATTGTAGAACAGGATATGGTAGAACATTATAATATAAATAAATAATGTACATATTACAAGATAATAAAAATGGGCCTCATAGACAATAGTTCAAGTCTCTCAATATAATGTTCATCAGATCATCAAGTACATCTTCATATAGTGTAGCAAGCCTATATGATTCAAATCCATAATTTTCAACAATGATGCATGGGCCTATTTAGTTGGGTATGAACTTGCCCTTATGTTTCTTCTTGGCCACGATTTTATGTTGGTTTTCTTTGAGGAAAAGATCACCACGTTTGAACTCTCGGTTATAGTGGTCATGGAGTCTATTCTAGTATGCTTGAAGATTATTGAATGTGGCCATGCATTTTTAATCAAGTAACTCTAGATCTTTTAGGTGATCTTCTTGATAACATTTATTTTCCAAAACATTCTTCAAAGAGATACACAAATAAGGTAACTTGACCTCAATGGGAAGAATGGTGTAGTGCCATAAATTAGGGAATATGGAGTGTCTCTTATTAGGGTACGGTAATTGGTGTGGTATGCCTAAAGGGTATATAATATTTGGAGGTGAAAATCATGGCCAACATCATTGAAAATATTTTTAAGGATATTGATAATGGTTTTGTTGGATGCTTCTGCTTAACCATTACCTTGAGGGTAATAGGTAGTAGAAAAATATTGAGTAATGTTATACTCAGTACATAGTGATTTAACATCCTTATTTTTAAATGATCCACCATTATCAGATATAATGTTGGATGGGATACCATAGTGGTAGATGAGATGGTTAAAGATGAATTTGGAAATTTGTTTTCCAGTCATGTAAGTGAGGGGTATAGCTTCAACCCACTTAGTAAAATATTTGGTAGTGATAAGAATATGTTTATGGCCATAAGATGAGGTTGGGTTTATCTTCCCAATGAGATCAAGGCCCTATGTGGTAGAAAAATAGGGTATAAGCATTGGTTTTAGTGTTTTGGTTGGGGGATGAATTAGATTGGCATGCCTTTGACATTTGTCACACCTTTTAACATATGCAGTTACATTTGCATCTATAGTTGTCCAATAATACCCAGTATATAGGAGATTTTTGGATAAGACAATCACACTTGTGTGGGATCCACATAATCCTTCATGAAATTCCCATAATGCTAATGTTGATTATTCTAAAGTTAAAAAATGAAGCAGAGTTCCATCAAAGATGGAATTTTTAAGCATGAAATATACTAAGAGGGGGTGAATCATTAAATTATATATATTTTACTTAATCTAATTTATTTTCTTTAACCACTTAATCACACATTTAAGATATGCAATAAAACTAAAAAATAATATTCACCACACAAGGGAGAGAGAGAGACACCATATTTTTATGTGGAAACATAAAGTGGGAAAAACCATAGAGAACAATCTCAAGTATATGAATGAGTACCAACTCAAAATACAAAGTTCACAAGCACCAACATACAGGAGAACCAACCCCTTTGCCAAGCACCAACACCGTAACTATTTGTGAGCACCAACCCATAGGAACATCAACCCCTTGAAAATATTTGTGCGAACCAACCCACAGGGGCACCAACCTCTCTTGTGTATAAAAAACAACTATCTCTTAATGTTGCTTACTCAACAAATGATATAAATCTACAATATCTCTTTAAAAACAAATACAAACCATGCACTCACTTTCATATTACAAATGGCTTCTCAAGCTTTTATTTATAAATTTCCAAATGACATTTGACATTAACCCTTTGTGACCCTTCAATCCTCATGGAAGATGGTGCCAAACTTACATGACCCTTTGTATCCTTGCATTTGAAAAGTCATATGGTGAACTTTCATAAGAAAAAGCATCCTTTCCTCTTTTGTCTTTATTTTAGTGACTTTTCATATTCTTCAAAGTGTCCCTTCATGAAAAAATGGGCCATACCCTCTTTTGTCTTCACATGGTGACTCTTAGAATTCCTCAAGTTGACTCTTCATGAGAAAATGCATCCCATTCCTCTTTTGTCTTTTACCCCATGACTCTGACTTCTCCATGGGCCCTCTTTTGACTTATATGCAACCAAAAATATATTCATTAATATTAAATAAATATTAACACACATTAGACAAGATATGAATATTAAAAACACCATTAAATGCAATGGGGCCTTTATCACCAATAATGCAAGATATTTGACATCAATGATAATATTTACAATAATCTCCCCCTTTGTCATTGATGGAAACCCCAAACTGAAACTACCACATCCTAAAACCTACACATATTACCATCTAAAAAAACATATAGTAAATCTACTTTATTGTAACAACTTATACCTATTCCCTATATCTTTTTTTGCACTTGTACCTATACCTGTACATGTGCTTATTATGATTCCCCTTTGACATCAATGGAGAAGGGTCTAGGTGGAGCTAACACTTAGCTCCCCCTCAACTATTGCTAAACCTCAATGGTAGAAAGTAAAAGAAATCACTCCCAACTTCTCCCATAGATACTCAAATGTGTCTTTTGGTAGTGCCTTTGTGAAAATATCTATAATCTACTTTATAACATTGATATATTTCATCTTAACTTGTTGATCTGTAACCTGCTCTCTCAAAAAGTGATATCTAATGGGAATATGTTTTATTCTTAAATACATCACTAGATTATTTGAAATATTAATAGCGTTGGTGTTGTCATAAAAAATAGAAATAGGTTCATCATATTTTACCTTGATATCTTCTAAAGTTTGCTTCATCCAAAGCACTTGAGTACAACACAATACCACTACAATATATTCTACTTCAACTATATAAAGTGATACTAAATTTTGATTGTTTCTTAGCCATGATATTAAGCTATCACCAAGGAAGAAATATCCTCCACTTATACTTTTTCTATCATCCAAACAACCTGCCCAATCTAAATCTGTATAAGTAACTAAAGTGAAATATCTGCTTGTGGGATACCATAATCCATAATCCAATGTCCCCTTGATATATCTAAATATTATTTTCACCAATTGAACATGACTATCTTGTGGAGCTAACTAATATCTTAAAACCATACCTACTATATGCATAATGTCTAGCCTCGATGCTATCAAATATAAAAGACTATCAATCATAGATCTATATAAATATTGATTTGTAATAAGTGAATATTTATCCTTGCTCACCTTATTTCCTGTACACATTGGTGTGTCAACTGGTGTAAAATCCTCAAAACCAAATTTCTTCAATATTTCCTTGGCATATTTACTTTGAGATATGAAAATTCTTTTATCTAACTGAAATATTTGCAATCCTAATAAAAATGATAATTCTCCAAGCATGGACATCTCAAATTATTTTTGCATATTATCAAAAAATTCTTGTCATCTTTTCAATATTTCCTCCAAAAATGATGTCATCAACATATACCACAACAATCAATTGATGCTCACATTCTATTTTAATGTAGAGATTACTATCAGTAAATCCTCTCTTGAAACCTTGATCCTATAGGTAATTATCAAGTCTTGCATACCAAGCTTTGAGAGCTTGTTTTAATCTATATAGTGATATCTTCAATCTACATACATGGCTACTAATATTTGAGAGAATAAATCCCTTAGGCTATTCAATGTAGACCTCTTCTTATATATTCTTATTTAGGAAGGTAGATTTGACTTACATCTGAAACACTTTAAAATTTTTAAACACTACATATGCAAGAAACATTATAATATGCTCTATCCTTGCTACTAGTGTAAAAGTTTCTTCAAACTCTATTCCCTCAATCAGAGCATATCCTTTACATACTAATCTTACTTTACTCTTTGTGACTTATCCATTTTCATTCAAATTATTTATGTAAACCCATTTTGTTCCTATCTCATTGTGATCTTTTGGTCTAGGCCCTAATTTCCAAGTATCATTCTTTTCTATCTTATTTAATTCTTCATCCATTACCTTAACCCAATTCTTATCATGTCTAGCTTCTAAAAAAGTTCCAAGTTGAATTTTGGA
This sequence comes from Torreya grandis, assembly GCA_037957365.1. Lineage (NCBI taxonomy): Eukaryota > Viridiplantae > Streptophyta > Pinopsida > Cupressales > Taxaceae > Torreya > Torreya grandis. The sequence goes on along the minus strand of JARHVA010003706.1, from coordinate 631,236 downwards.
TAACAAAGAAAAAATAACTTGCTCAGATTCACTTACCATCATTATTTTGGAGCAAATTACTTCATTTATGTCCCTAATGATGTCACTTTCATTATGATTTCTTTGAACATATTTGGATGGAGTTTTGGTGTCCTTTTTCTCCTTCTTCCGATCTTCATCTAATTCTTCAAAATCTTCCTCTTCAATAACTTAAGGAATGTCTACTAGATCACTAATTCTTTGTGTTCCATTTTCTTCTATCTTGACACTTACACTTTCAAAAATTTTATTGGTTTTTTTGTTATAACATTTATAAGCTTTAATTTTGAAAGAATAACCAAGACATGTACCTTCATCTGTTCTAGATTCAAACTTACCAAGTTTTTCATCGGTTCTCTTTATGAAGCATCTACTACCAAAAACTCTGAAATAATCAATTATTTCTAGTTTGTCTTTCCATAGCTCATAAGGAGTTTTATCACTATTAACTCTCAATAATGATCTATTTTGAATATGCATTATTATAACAACTACCTCTCTTGAATATTTATTTTCTATCTTTGATTCATTTAGCATTGTCCTCACCATCTCCTGAACTGTTCTATTTTTCTGCTCAACTATTTCATTTTGCTATGGAGTTTTGACTATTGAATAATGTCTCTTTATTCCATGGTATTCACAAAACTCAATAAATTGATCTGACATGAATTCTCCTCCTCAATATGATCTTAGACACTTAATCTTCAAACTAGTTTCATTCTCAACTAATGATTTGAATGCTTTGAAATGTTTGAAAGCTTCTGATTTTTTCTTTAAAAACATTACCCAAGTCATACATGAAAAATAATCAATAAGAAACATGAAATATTTCTCACCTTGAGTACTTTGAGTTTTCATAGGTCCACATAAATCAATGTGAACAAGCTCTAGCATCTGAGTGGTCAAGTACTCTTTTGTTTTTATCCACCTTATAGCCTACTTCCCATGATGATAAAGTTCACAAAGTATGTTAGATGGCTTTATAATCTTTGGAAGATTTTTGACAACTTGCTTCTTGCTGATGTTGACAATATTGTCAAAATTTATATGCCCCATTCTCTTGTGCCATAGCTAAATTTTTTTGATCTGACTTAAACAACATATTTGACCTTTGATGTTTGATAACATATACAAATTATTGCATGTTCTCTGAGCATCTACAACTAACATATCTAAATCTTTTATTCTAATTTCACAAGCTTCTGCATAAAACTTTAGTGTGTGCCCCTGATCACACATTAATTTACACTCAAAATATTATGCTTAAGACCTTCTACATACAAAACATTTTTATTTTTAGTTCTACCATTATCCAAACTTAGTGTACCTTTTTTGACAATTTTGGTAGTAGTATTATCTCTAAATTTCACTATGCCACCATTGATCTTCTTCAAGGTTATGAAATTTCTCTTATCTCCTATCATGTGCCTCAAACATCCACTATCAATGAACCATGGCTTTTATTCATTTCTTGCATGCAAAGCTGTTTACACTACCATAGATTTTTTAGTTTGTTTCTTCTACCATGAACCTATCTAAACTTTCCTCTTGATGAATGGAGCCTTAAAAATCTAGTCCTTCTTGACTGTCTCGAACATGCTTCTATAGTATTGATATATGTGTGTGAAGTTGTTACACTTGTAACATATTATGGACTCTTCATTAAAGGCTGATAAAGGAGCAAAAGAGTTGTGGCTTCTACTTGACCCTGCATGACTTTTCTTCTCTTTATTTCTAAAATTGTTAGCCCTTTTTCGACATTTTATTTTATTATGACCATATAATTTATAATAAAAATAGTAACCATAAAAATAGGACCTATTTGTGTATCTCTAACTTGATTGCCTTTTCTATCTATGTTCTTTCCAACCTTCTTTGTTTGAGATGTCCTCTATATTCTTAAGTTTTTCCCTTTTTATTTCCTCTTTTGTAAGAGCTTCAACATAGCTATTTTCTTTTTATTTGTGTATGAAAGTAGCGACCTCCCCTTTATATTTTTCAAATCTAATACATATCTTATCTGACATTGATCTTTGACTTTCTAATATTTTATTCAACATATTAGTTTTATTCTCAAATTTTGAATCATTAGCTACTTTATCATTGATTTCTTTATTTATTTTCTTAAGATCTACTTTTAAAGAAGCAATTTCAATAACATACCTTTCACATTCTTTACTTAATTTTTTCAACTATGCTATTAGATCTTTTTCATTATTCTTAGCTTTTTCAAAGTGTGCTTGTAGATCTTGTTTCCTTTGACTCCTTTTCATTTTTCTCTATTTGGAGCTTTAATATTTGATTCTTCTTCTCAAGAGCTTTTAGATCTTTTAAGGCACAAATGAGTTCTCCTTCTAGATTCACTTTAGCTTTATCCTATTCTTCTTCTTGATCATCTGTACTTTTTATTGAGGAGGCATCTTCATGTATGGCCATGAATAGAATATCTTCTTCTTCTGAATCAATGACTCCACTATCTTCTACTGAGCTAGGATATTTATAATACAAACTCTTCTTATCAAATCCCTTCAATTTTCCTTTGAACTTCTTCTTATATGTAGAATTTCCTTCTTCATTTTCATCTTTTCCCTTATCTAGGAACTTAGCTGCAAAATGTCTAATCTTTCCACAATTAAAACATTTAAAAGGTTATTTTTCTTGATATTTACCTATGCCCTTTTTTGGCTTGTGAATGAATAGAGCTCCGTTATCATCTTCATCATCACTAGAACTATCACTTGATTCTTAAATATTAGCCTTCTCTTTGTTTGATGTCTTGAAGGTAACTTCTTTCTTTGAGGGTTTTTCTTATTCAGTCCATATCTCATATGCCGTAAGAATACCATGTAGCTCATCCATCTTTAGTTTGGCTAAATTTTTCATTTCTTAAATTGTCAAAACTTTTGAATCATATCTCAATGGTAGAGATCTCAAAACTTTTTGAACCAAAATTGATTCTTCTAACTTTTCTCCAAGACCTTGAATATGATTAACTATTTGATCAACCCACAAAAGATAACTTGCTATATTTTCTTCCTCTTCCATCTTCAAACTCTCAAACTATCTTCTGAAAGTCTAAAGCTTAGCTTGCTGAACCTTTACATCACCTTTGTAAATATTCTCAAGTTTTACCCAAGTTTCATGAGCATATTTACATTACATAACTTTAACAAATTTTAATTCACATAAACCACATAAAATATCATTTAAAGCTTTAGCATTATTTTCACTTACCTTCTTTTCTACCAGAGTAGTTACAAGTGTCTGCATCTCTTCATATTCCTCCACCACTGCTTGCCAAATGTCAAATTTAAGGGCCTTCAAATAAGTATTCATCCTTATGCTCCAAAAAACATAATTCCTCCCATCAAACAAAGGTGCCTTATTTATATAAAATCCTTCATGTGATACAACCATCATGCTTTCTCGATCTACCTTCAAGCTGTAAAACTTTTTCAAAAGGAACCTACTTTGATACCAATTGTTAATCATGAAATATACTAAGAGGGGAGGGTGAATCAATATATTATATATCTTTTAATTAATCTGATTTCTTTTATTTAACCACTTAATCACACATTCAAGATAAGCAATAAAATTGAAACAATAATATGCACCACACAAGATAGAGAGAGGACACCATACTTTTATGTGAAAACCCAAAGTGGGAAAAACTATGGAGAACAATATCAAATATATGAATGAGCACTAACTCAAAATACAAAGTTTTCAAGCACTAACTTACAGGAGCACCAACCCCTTTACCAAACACCAACACAACATATATTTGTGAGCACCAACCCATAAGAGCATCAACCCCTTTCAAATATTTGTGAGCACCAACCCACAGGAGCACTAACCCCTCTTATGTATAAAACACAACTATCTCTCAATGTTACTTACTCAACAAATTATAAAACTCTATGATATCTCCTACTTTTGTCTCTTCAAAAACATATACAAACCATGCACTCTCTTTCATATTACAAATGGCTTCTCAAGCCTTTATTTATATCTTTCCAAATGACCTTTGACAATCACCTTTTGTGACCCTTCAATCCTCATGGAAAATGGTGCCAAACTTGTATGACCCTTCGTATCCTTGCATTTTAAAAGTCATATGGTGAACTTTCATAAGAAAAATCATCCTTTCCTCTTTTGTCTTTATCGTGGTGACTTTTCATATTGATCAAAGTGTCCCTTCATGGAAAAATGTGCCATACCCTTTTTTGTCTTCACATGGTGACTCTTGGAATTCCTCAAGATGACTCTTCATGAGAAAATGCATCCCATTCCTCTTTTGTCTTTTACCCCATGACTCTTTGACTTCTCCATGGGTCCTCTTTTGACTTATATGCAACCAAAAATATATTCATTAATATTAAATAAATATTAACACACATTAGCCAAGATATGAATATTCAAAACACCATTAAATACAATGGGGCCTTTATCACCAATAATGCTAGACCTTTGACGTCAATGACAATATTTCCAACAACAATGATAAAAGGTTGGTCCAAATAAGATATATTATGAGGCTTGGTGTGTAAAGGCCTTTATCTGTTTTTGGGATAGGTTTGGTGGTATAATATAGACATGAAGGTAGGTATAAAGGTCTGAATAACATATAGAGATGGGACCAATAATATCAGAGATCATTATGATTATTGAAGGTTCATGAAGAGGTGTTAGAAGATTTTCAATGAGGAATTGATATTTGTTTCCTTAATTGTATGACAAATCAAAGAGACAATGGTGGCCATGAAATCCACTATTCTATTATTGGCCCTTAGTATGTGTTCAAACTTTATGTTGGTAATTTGTTATTTGAGAGTGTTGATCATGGCCTTGTATGGCACTAGTTTTTTTATCCTTGGTCTAAAAGTGGTCTATAACCTAATTGATTGTTAACTGAGAATCACCATAAACCTTGAGATGCTGAGTGTTTCATTATACTACTAGAAAAGTCTTATAATAAGTGCTTCATATTCAAACATGTTGTTAGTATAAAGAAAGATGATTTGGAATGATTTAGGGATAAGATCTCCCTATGGTATAATAAACAATAAACAATAAACAATAAACCTACCTCTGATCCATGTATTTTGAATGATCCATCAAAATATAACTTCTAATGCTACTCTACAAGAGGTGTTTTAATGATGGTCATGATGGACTCATCTAGGAATTAGAATGTCAAAGGTTGTGTATTTGCAAGGGGAGATTCAACAAGCTAATTTGCAAGTACTTATCCCTTGATGGCCTTATGGTTGACATATTCTATCTCAAACTCATTGAGAAGCATGATCCATTTAGCCATGTGACCTTATAAAGCTATCTTGGATAATAGATACTTGAGTGGATCCACTTTGGAAATAACTATGATCTTGTTTTTTAACATGTAATGTCACATTTTTTGTGTTACAAAGACCATAGCTAAATAGGATTTTTATATGGCTATATAATTATGATTATACACAATTAGTATACAACTAGTATAGTAAATGGCATGTTCTTTTCCATTATTATCATGTTGAGCTAAAAGTGCCCCTAGGGCTTTCTCGATGGTAGAGAGATATAGTAGGAATATATTTCTTAGCATAGGTGGCAACAAAATAGGTAGATTGGTAAGATAGTATTTCAAGTGTTGGAAGGATTTTTGGCATTCATCATCCCAATAAAATGAAAACATTTCTTAAAAAAGTGTTAAAATGGATGGCATTTATTGTCCAACTAAGAAATGAAGCATATGATAAACTAAATCTTGCCCTGTAAAGTATGGAACTGATTTAAATTAGAAGGTGGTGGCATCTTGATAATGGCTTGTACTTTGGTAAGATCAACTTCAATGCCTCAGTGAAACATAATGAAGCCTAAAAATTTGCCTAAATTAAATCTAAAAACACACTTATTAGGATTAAGTTTGACCTTGTCTTCATGCAGTCTCTCAAATATTTTGCATAGTGCTATTGGATAATCATCCTTTGTCTTTGATTTATCTAGTATGTCATCAACATAGTCTTCAACAATGTTATGCATCATATCATGAAATATGATGGTCATGTCTCTTTGTTGGGTGGATCTATGTTTTTGAGACCAAATGGCATAACTTGGTAAGAAAATGTTCCCCATGGAGTGGTGAATGCTATTTTATGTTGGTCTTCTAGTGTAATCTTGATTTTCTTGTATCCTAAAAATCTATCCATCAGTGAAAGCATTTTGTACCTGATTGTAGAGTCAATTATCATATCAATATTTAGTAGAGGAAAGTCATCCTTAGGGTAGGCCTCATTTATATCTCTAAAATTAGTGTAAATTTTAATTCCTTCTAGTTTCTTACTAACTAGCACAACATTTGATATCCACTATGAATAGTCGATCGATCAAATACATATCTCTTATAAGAGTTTTTCAACTCTTTCTTTATTAAGACAACAATGTGAGGATGCATTTTATACTTCATAGGTTTGGAATTAAGATGTAAAATAAGGTGGGGTCTAAACCTAGAATTTTGGATTAGGCCCAAGAAAATATGTTAAAAAATTCCCTCAAAAGGACTATAAGGATTTTAGTTCCTCCTCAGTGAAGGATGCACCTAATTTAATCTATTTTGGGTCATCTAGAGTTCAAATGTTGAATTTTTTAGTGTCTTTTATAAGGAAAGTCAAACCATCCTCTAAAATAGTTGGAAAATATTTGAATTTGAATATAATGGTGAAGTCCTTTGTTTAGACTAGCTCTTCAAGTTACCCTAGGAAAGATGAATTATAATATCCTAATGGTAGGGATGGCCATGTTACAAACACTATTGGAAACTCTTGGATGATTTTGTCAAAGGCATACTATTCTTCTAAACTAAACTTAGACTTATAGGCATGTTCATTATTGGTGGTCTCCTAAGCTATATTTAGGAAAAGGTGAACACCCTCATCTAATAGATCCTAAAATAGGTTTCCACCAGAAGACTGGGCTTTCTCTTTACTTTTACCTTGGTCCAAATGAATCTCAAAGAGGTTTTTCATTTGGGACCTCAATGTTTTATTTATGGCTAAGTGTGTTCACCCATTCTCCAAAATAGGCTATAGGATCTAGTTTATTTGAGAACCTTTATTTATGGTCTCCCAATAGAACATTATCTCTTACGCATAGAAAATTTAAAAAGGCTTCATCATTCTTAGACTCATTTATAGGCACTATGGATTCTTATTGGTCCTAGGATATAAGTTGAAGGTGATATAAAGGAAGTTAATTGTGTTGGTTAATTGGGCTAAGGGTACAAATAACACAGGTGTCAAATAGATTGGTATTGGCCATATCTTCATAAGGGCTATAATCAAACTCTACTTCACTATTGACATCATCGATACTAGTCATTGGTATTGGAACATGAATAAGATAAGTGGGGTCACCCCTAGGTAGTTCAAATCTAAGACCATAGGTTCTTTTATATCAAGTGATGGAGATTGGCTCAAGTGTTACTTATTGATTTGGTCTGAGCCCTCCTCTTTCATAGGTGTGCTTCTCCATGATCCTATTAGGAATAAGGTATTTAGATTTTTTATAGAAATTGGCATATTTACCATTATAAAACTAAGATTCATCATCTACAAGTGGGTCATGTTCTTGGCCAGTGGATGGTGTGAAAATGATAGGTTTAGGACAATGTAGTTTGCCTTTTCTCTTTCATTACCATTTTATGTAAGGTGGTTTGGATTAAGGTCTTTTATAGGACTTAGGGTTCTTGGAAGCTTGTCTATTTAGAATATATCATGGGTCAAATATTCTCTTAGGCCATTAGCTATGATGGTAAAATGATTGGGAATTTAAGGAGGTGGCACATGGGAAGATGAATCAAGGGTATCTAAGTCAATACAATTAGCCTCTAGAAAATCAACAAGTATTTTTTTACCCTTATCCTTCTTGAGAACCAGATCTAAGCCAAAATGGTAGTTATAACTTTCATACTTGGCCTCTAAATGCTTGTAATGCTCGTAGGTTGTAAATCTCCTTGAATGGTGACCTCCATGCTAGAATAAGAAAACTTGAGGCATTGATGTAATATTGAAGGTATTGCACGAATCTCATGTATATAAGGTCTTCCCAAGAGCAAATTATATGATAAATCGAGGTCTAACACATGGCATAATGTATCATGGGTCAAAGGCCCAATGATAACTAACAAGCTAATGGTGCCTTGTGATTCTTGATATTCACTATCATAGGCCTTGATTGTGATATTTTCTAGTTAGAGATTGACTGTTGTGTACTCAAAATGCTTGATGAGATTTAGAGACATAATATTTAGGCCTAAGCCATTGTCTATGAGGACACACTTCACTTTGTACCACATGAGAACTTTGATATATAATGGATTATTATACAGAGGGTCAAGGGATGACATACCACTTTAGTCAAAGGTTAATTGTTGGACTAGGGATAAATGTCAAACCAAAGCTTGGAATTTATCTGGGATTATGTTGTTTGGAACTTAGGATTGGCTGAGGAACTCTGTTAAGATGTTCTTGTGGATAGTAGATGTATGTAATAAATCCAAAATGGAAATTTGTGTAGGGATTTTCTAAAGTTATTCCACAATATCAAATATCTTTTCTAGTACAATGGTATATGGATTTTTCCTAGCTAGAATGGTGGGTGGATGGGTGTAGTGGCAGGTGGACGTGGGCTTGTAATGGTAATCTTTGATGACTGAGTTGTGATTACATAATCCAAATTAGAGATAGGACCATTGTTGCTAGTATATTTTCATGGAAAGGGGCTAGATAGGACAAGTCTCATTTACTAGTGTACTTTTATGTGGTCATGGGGCAATATGAGTTATTGATATAAGTTCCAAAAGTAGTAATCCCTCCCTGCTAGTATGAATGTATGTGGTCCTAGGTCAAGGAAGGATCACTTAAATAGGTTAGTTGGTTGGAATTGGTTAGCAACGGTCTTATTTAATTAACACTTGGTCTTGGATTAATAGAGATGGTAGAAATGCAACATCCTATAATATGGACTACAACTTTGTTATAGTCATGTGCAACTTTGTGTTAAGTCTATTAGGTATTATTAGCATTGTTCTGGCCTTAGTTCCATCTATTTAATTAGTATTATTATTCTTTTTACTAGTATTATTCTTTTTATCTTAGCTATTAATATTATTATAACTATTGGTTTGGCCTTTGTTATGGTTGATATTGGTTTTTATGTTATAGAAAAGGGTTTTAGTAGATACCCAGGTTTTGATTGGACATATAAACTCTATTATCCAATGTGATCTCCCTATTTTCTAACATATTTTAAATAAGATGTTTAATTTTCACATAAAGACATAGGTTATGTCCATTAACCTGATGATATTCATAAAACTCATTCTCCTTATACCAATCTAGATAAGGAATGCCCTTAGGATAGTGCTTTGGTATGGGCTAGCTAATTAGATTAATGATAACTAACTTGTGAAACATGGATTCAATTGGTTCTCCAAGGTCACTAAAGACTCGATGAGTAAGCACAATTCTCCTTGGAAAATGGGTTTACAAATGGTTACTATATTTATTACACTGGTCTAGATTGCTATGAAGGTTGTACTTAATGAATAGGTTATTGGTGAAGGGTATGGATTGAGCAGATAGTGTTTGCACTATTTGGACATGTCATAACTTAGTTACTCCATTTCCAAAAACATTCTTGTTGCAGTTAAATTACTTGGATTTTTCATAATTTATCACTTGAGCTGGTGTCGACACTTACACTTGGACTTAGTTTTGGTTCTAATTTTGGTTATTTCCTTGGTTTTGATTTGATGAGGTAATCTTGTTAATATTTTTGTTAATAAGAGCCTTTTCAATCAGTAAGCCTTTGTCGATGATCTCCTTAAAAGTGTGTACACATTATGGTTCTAGATGGTAATATATCTTATTGTGTATTTTTTTGGTAAACATAGTGGCTAGTTATTTATCTAGTAAAATGTGGTTTAAATAGCTAGTAATTACTCTCCATCACTATAGATAGCTTGTGAAACTTTCACCAACCTTCTACTTAGCTTGATTCAGATCTACCAATGAAATATCATGTTCAAAATTGTAAGATAAATACTGCATAAACTTGCCTAAAAGGTCATCAAAATTAGATGCTGAGTTCTTCAAAAATTTTAAAAACCATTCCAAATCCTGTCCTACTAGAATTCAAGGAAAAAAAGTATAAGGTACATTTCACTATAAGCAATTAGATGGTAGGCAATGAATAATTTATTTAAAAGGGCTTTAGGGTCTCCTTTACCCTTGTATTTGTCAAATTTTGGTGGTTCATACCTTGGAGGAAATGGTATTTACAAATACTCCATGTTGAATGGTTAGGAACATATGTCATTTGACTTAAACTTCTTGGTCATTTTCTTGGCTTGAATGGTGGAAATGGTATGCTTCATTTTTTGAAGTTCTTATGCTAAATAACTAGATATAACACTAGCTTGAGGTGAAGGATAGGTAGTCAACAATGGATTACTTTGACTGGGGTATAATAGAGTCATGGTTTGTCATAGAATGTTGGTTTCATTAGGGAACTGACTAGGGATATACATCTATGGATTGGGATGAGCTTGCTATAACTACATGCATTATGGTGTGATATTCTAGTTTATATTTAGTATATAGGCCTAGTTTTAGGGGAATTATGGTTGAGATGGAAGGATATGGCTTTGAGTGAAGTACTATGCCTACTACAGTTAAATAGGGACTTTTAGTTGACTAGTCAAACCTAGATTAATAAGGGGAACTTGTTCTGAAACAAGGCCTTATCATTGAATTTGTGACACATTTGGAACAAAAGGCAATTGTTGCTTGGTTATTACTTATGGGACAATGGCACCTCATTATTGCATGCACATTTGTTGTGAAGTGGATGCTTAGAGAGTGTTTGGAATTTGTCACTGACCAATGGATATACGTTGTTGATTAGACAATGTTTGTGATTGTAAAGGCATGTTAGTCTATAGCTATTAAGGCATACTTATCACTACGTGATGAGGTGGAACATTGTTTTCCCCATATTGAGGTGGTATAATGTTTTTCCTCTATTGCATTGGTAAATTACACTATGCCTATTGATATAGAATGTTAGTCATCACATGTTATGGTGGACTAACATTCATCATGTTTTGTTAAGGCAAGGCACTAATTGGTGTTTGAATAACTAATCCTTATAGTTTCATTCTTGAAGAAGTAGTTGGTTAAGGATTAGAGGTAGCATGTTATGGTTAGGGGTAGAAGTTCTTGACCCTTGCTATTGTGAACCACTCATAGCATTAACTAAAGGAACCTGTTGTGGAATATTTATTTATGCATTTACACCACTTTGGCTTGGATTGGATGACATTTTCATGTTATCCACTATGTTTGGCATATTTGTCTATGTAAAAGTAGTAGACACTTATTCAATAGCTAGGGCATTGAACACGTCTCTAATTGAAGTGTTTTGCATGAAAGGGTATATATCCAGATTATCTTGGCCTATCAATTCAATTAATACTCTTGTGAAAGGAGATAACTTGATGAGAGGAACATTTGACATGGCCATATTAGTGAAGTTATGCGTTAAGTTCAAATAAGTTTGATATGTTGTCTATATTTGTATAAAATGGTCCTCCATGAGGCATTTTACTATGAAAATCATACATGGGTATTGGTATGTCATAAACATGAGCACTTTAGGATTTATAGTAGAGGCCTATTTGATGGTTTAGTTTTAAGGCATAGTTGAAGGCACTCTAACTAAACCAGGCAAATTTTTATGGGGTAAGTCTACTGGAAACTTATCCCCTACCTCCATGACTATGATTAAACATTCATCATTATTTACAATCAAGTTATGATTAAATAAATAGGGATCATATGTCAATGGCATCGTAACATAGTATGACTATTTTTGAACTTCGTTTATAACTGATGGTATGATAACAAGGTACTGTGCTATTTACTCTTGGTCCTAGTTTGAGTATGGAGGCATATTAACTAAATAGTGGGATAAAGGATCTTGGATTTGTTACTAAGATTGAGTGTTGCAAGATGGATAGGGATCCATCTCACAAACTACATCATCACCATAAGGGTCTTGAACAAAGTCTTCATGTGCGACCACATTATCATATCCCAAATTCTACATGGCTCCACTATGAGTATAAAGAGACATATTCAAATCAATTATGAACATTTTGTGAAAATACCTAGAGTTATATAAAATATCAAAAACCATTTCCAAAGGACAAATGATTCAAAATCAATTTAACATGGTTAAAAAGTGGAGAGCTATCTCCAAAAGGTCTATGTTAAAACTTGGTACAAAATAGTCTAAGGTCAAATGTCTAACATCAAATGTCTTACACAAAATAGTCAAGAGGATGAAATAAAACTATAATGCCAAAATATAGGTATAAAGTGTTTCAAACAAGTCTAATATAAAGAAATAAAAATTTATAGGTATTTCAAAGAAGGCATAAAATCTAGGCTCAAAATAGGCATGTTCTAGGTCTTTTGGAAAAGGCACAAAATTTAGACTTTAATAAAAATAAGGTAAGAGATTTAATCTAACAAATTTGAAACACTTTGGCATAAACTAGACATTTGGATTTAAACATGAACTTAGTAAATTTTTATAAGGCATGAAACAATAGGCATATGGAAGATAGGTTATTTCTCCCAAATCAAGGCACAAACAATAGTTTTCAAATTGAATAAAGAAATAACCTAAGTTACAAAACCCAAAATAGAAATATTGATGTTTAGGCCAAAAATAAATAAGGCATAGGCATAAATCAATCAATGTTTGGATTTAAACTTGTCAAGGTTAATTAAAAAATCACTTTGGAAAACTATGATTCATTAAAATAGATAATAAGCTGGACAAAGACAAACAATATAACGATACTAGGTAGAGATCAAAAAGGCACATGTGGCTTTGGTTCCAAAAATGGGATTTAGACATAAGGTAAACAATTCTATGAAATAATTTGAGTACAATAATGATATCATCATGATCTAAAGATATGACCAATGGTTTGTTTCAAGAATCAAAGGCACAAAACTTAGAATGAATTAGGCAACATAATGACACCCTTTTCAATCAAATGACACACACAAACAAGATTTGTCAAAAGACTAAGTCAAAGGTACAATGTCAAATGGGAAATATAATGCCTCCTCAAATAAAGGAGTGATGTATAAATAAGACTCATTTTGATGTGGTATGAAAAAATAAATAGATAGTTTGACTCAAGACCATTTAAGAAAAGGATAAAATGACTCGAAACACCTAAGTGTAATGTCTTAAAATCTTAAAAATGATAAGGTTACATACTAGTATCAAATTCAATCAATATACTCACTCTTGAGAGGATTTTAATTATTAATCTAAAAAGTAAAAGTGCATTAAAAGTAGGGTTTTTAGGCCCCCTCTTCTCTCAAGAGTTTGTATTTTGACATGGAACTTTCAACTGCTCATGTTGCATCAATAGTATGTATGTGGCACGTGGGGCTATTCTAAACTATCAATTTTTGCTTATTTATAGATGGTCTCAAGTGTGGCTAACACTAAATTTTCAATCAAGTCATTTGGATCCATGTCAATTAGCTTGTTGTGAAAAGGTCTTGTCCTTTTCATAACCACTACTTCTGTCACCTTCTCAGTGTAGTGTGATGTCCATGTTGATCATAGGTTTTGAGGGTAGCAATTTCTAATGAAGGTAGTTTAACTACTTAAACTACAATCCCAATGATTCACCAACTCAATTTATATATCCCACCATGGAATGTGGTTGAAATGATGCTGGGAGATGAATTCCTAGGTCAATGTTTCCCTAAATAACTTATGAAGAGGTGATGAACACTCGGTCACAAGCTAAAATGCATAAAAAATAAAGACAAGTGAAAAGACTTTATGATAATTTTAGGGTCACCCAAACCATAAAAGTTTAGGGAGGCCCTTAGGGAATTTATTTTCATGCTTATGGACTAAAATAATGAAGGTAAATAATGATATCTTTTGATCACTTGAGTTACCTAAAGGGGATGGGGGGAGACCATACATGCATCAATATTTTTTCTTAAAATAAACAACTTTCAACAAACAAGAATAAAACAAATAACTCTTAGAAATATGAAACTAAGTGTGAAAGTTCATTTTGATGTACCAAAATGAAGTATGTTTTGACATTTTATCCCCTTGGCATTTGTTTTGAAATATTTAAACAAAATAAAAATGAATTAAATAAAAAGATTATTAAAACACCAATTTGAAATGTGAAATTTGCAAGTTAGGAGTCTTTTAAATGTCCCCTTATGGCCTTTGGGTCCTGTAAAATACATTAGAGAGCCCTTATGCTTAGAATCACTTCATGGATGAATAAATGACTTATCAAATCTTGATCTTAGGTTTGAACACAATGCAAAACTATAAAACACAAAGTAAAACCATAACTATCTCTACAAAACCATGTTTGTTAGCACAATACAGTAACTTTCAAGAAAATAGAGCATTAAATGCAAAATCATTACTCTAATGACATTATCACTGAAACATTTACAATATAATTATTATGAGAATAGTGATATTGTAACTTAACCCAAAATAATTAACATGACCACTAGTGACTTAAAGTAATATCACCAAAGTTTAAGTTAAACCACTAAAATTATTGTGATATCATGACTTTCAAAGTCACAATATTGTAATATCGCTTATTATATGACAATATCACAACATTAAAAATCATGATATTTTAGTAGTACAAATTCCATGTAGGCATGAAATAGTTAGTAAAAACTTTGGCAATTAGACACAAAACCATAGAAACATTGATAAAACAACGATTGTATGAGTTGAGATATTACAATAATATCATGATTTTAGAGAGCAAAATCATGACTACACATGTTAACTTCATGAATTCTATAAAAACATCCCTTAGCCTCTAATTTTCACTTGTTTTGATCATTAATCTTAAATTTTTACATGAAAATCATTAGTAGAATGCTCTTAAAGGCCTTAGGAGTAACTTTGTGGGGTAGGGGTCCCATTGATCATGCTAACATGTGAAATAGGAATTTGACATAAAGGTGAGGTTAGTCTTATGTTAGTCTCATAAAACCAATGAAATGAACACACTAAAATCCTAAAACCTCTAGCCTAGACATTAGGGAGAGCTTAGTAATAAAAATTAAATGAAAGCACAACAAAAGTTTAAAAAAAGCAAGTATTTTACCTTCTTTGGGAGCTCTAAATGGCTTTGTCAAAGGGCTTACTTGGCTTGTGAATTAATACGTTTTTGACAATGGAGGTTTCTTGGATTTTTCTCTCCTTGGAATCTTGGCTTTGATATTTCTTGGCTGAGATTTGGGCACAATAGAACTACTGACATGAGTCTTATGGCATAAATCCTACATAATAATTCTACAATATCCAAGCTTTAAAGTCATCTGTGCATAATAAATTTTCACTAAAATAGATTTTATCTCCAAATTAGAATTATAACTTTGGATAATGAGAGCTTATACATGAATAGGCATGGCCTTTTATTTATAGCCTTAGGAATTAACTCTCACCCAAGGTGAGTCAAGGTTGCATTTAGGCTTGGAATGGGTTTAAACTAACTCCAATAGAGTTAAAACTAAGTCTAGTAGTTGTGAATTAATTATGATTTATAATTACTAGGCATGGATCTCAAATTAGATATTTTAAGATATTTTCAAAGAGCTTGACAACTCATAAAGGTAATGATGAAAGGCTAGGATTTTTTGAAAATTTAAATTTCCTCTTTTAAATATTCATTAATTTCAAATTGATAATTAAACTAGGCATTTAATATTATTTAATTTTTTAATTGATTTTGATTATCCTTTTAGATCTTTCAAGATATATTTAAGTGTGCAAGTGCCCCACTTAATAGGTCCATAAGCCAAATTTGTAGTTGTGATATCACAAGGTTATTAGGGATGAATCCATGAGAGGTTATTAATATATATGGTAGAATACCCCAAATTAGGTTGTCACAACATGATTCTAAGATTTTATGAATGATTCAAAAGTAAATTTTGGATGTTCAATGATTCCCAGGCTTAATTTGTAATGGTTGGTAGGAATCAGTCTGAAGTCTCATAAAAAACTAGTTGTGGCTAGTTTTAGGTGTCTATGGGAACAAGCCATATACCACTGTTAAGGAAAATACATTCAATAATGGAGTAACTTCAAAATAAACCTACACAAATATCCATTTTATATTTGTTTCATACATCTACTATCCACAAGAACATCTTAACAAAATTCCTAGAACCATCCCAAGTTCCTAACGACATAACTCCTCATAAATTCTAAGCTTTGGTTGGACATCTAGACATAGGCCAATAATTGACCTATGACTAAAGTGATATGTCATCACTTGGACTTTTATATAATAATATGTTGTACATTGAATTTGTCATCATGTGGCACAAAGTGAAATGTGTCCTCATAGACAATGGATCAGGCCTAAATATTTTGTATCTAAAGCTCATCAAGTATATCAGATACATAAAAACTGATCTATAGACAAAAAAAAAATTAGCATTAAGGACTATAATCATGAATAATGAGAATCAAAATGCACCATAAGCTTGCCAGTTATCATTGGTCCCTTGATTCATGATACACTTTCCATGTGTTATACCTAGACCTATCTTATAATTTGCTTGTAGGAAGACCTTGGATACATTAAATTTGGGTAATACCTTTGTCATTGCACCAATGTTGAAATTTATCTCATTTAAGCATAGAGATCACCATTAATGGATATTTTTAGCCTTAATAAAATTACAAACATTTGGAGGGTGAGTACAAAAGTTACAACTATCATTTTGGCCTAGATCTGGTTCCCAAAAAGGACAAAGGCAAGGAAATACTTGTTAATTTACCAGAGGCCAATTGTATAGACCCATATACCATTGATTAATCTTCCCATATGCCACCTCCTAAAATTTATAATTATTTTATTATCTCATATAATGGACTAGTAGAATATTTGACCCATGATACGTTTCAGATTACCAAGCTTCCATATAACCCCAAGTCCTATGGAAGACCTAAAATGAAATCACCTTGCATAGAATGGAAATAAAAAGGAAAAGTAAAGATCCATAGTATGCCTCTTATAATTTTTATACCATCCACTGGTGAAGAAGAGGATCCACTTACAAGTGATGAAATTGTTGGCCATTTTTGGCCCACATACCAAGCTTTGAATAACTGAGTAGAGTTCATGTGAAGGAGTGGATCAAAGGCTTTGAAATAGGTCTAAGATTGAAATGATGAAGACCATACATGTTATATTATGTTTCAAGAATTATATATCATGGAACATGTTTAAAAAGCCTTATAAAATCATCAACACCTTGAAATAGTGATCAAAAGATGAATTATGCAAGTTTAAGGACCAAACCATCACTAGGACATCATACAAAAAATGAATGGACCAACTAACTTATGTATTTTATAAATGTACCTTAGAAATAAATTAAAGACAAAATATTTTAGTGGCATGTATTTCTTCATGCCAATATCATCTTTTGAAAGTTTCATGTCTGCACGACCTTTCTAGCTCAAGTTATGAGCATTAAAAGTTAAACCTACAGAATAGGATATTCACACAGACGTCAAAATAAAGATTGAGAAATTAACCATTTGATTCTAAAAAGTGATGGTCATGAAATAATAATTGATAGTCATGAAAATATATTTTATGGTCACATGGATGTCAAATTTAAGACAAAACAAGAAAACCATTGGAGCCAAAATTTGACGGTCATGCAGATGTTAAATATGGTTATGCAAACATCAAATGATGGGAGTGAAAATGTTAATTTTAAGCTCATGAGGTATCCATTGGATTTAAAATATTGAGTTTTATTAGATATGATGGTCCACACTACATTGTACATCTTGATCTAATGGTGCATGATGAGTCAAAAGGTTAAGGAGCTCTAGAGATCACCACATGGTGTAAGTGAAAATGTTGACATATTGATAGTAGGATCTTGAAATGAACACATAGAACAAGTGCATAAGATGACATACTAATAGTATGATCCTTATTGTAAATACGGGGCTACCAAATGACACTAGCTTAGATAGGGTTTGACAAGTCAAGGGCAAGATTGATGGCTCTCACTTGATCGTATAGATCAAGATCGATGGTGTGAGTAAAGGTAAATATGTCAATAGTTTGAGTCATGGTCAATAAAAAATAATAAAATGATGAGCCTAAGACATTTTGATGAAATTAAATAGGGCATTCTTCAACTTGGGTAAGGTAAAAGATACAGGAACCTAGCTCAAACATGGTCCAGACTGAACTAGATGGACATTGTAAGATATAAAATCACCATTAAAGATCCATAAAGAAAAAATAGGTCTTTTATAGCTAATATAGATAAATGGGTCAATATTTTGAATGATAAAATGGGACCAAGCATTACCAATAGATCTCTAGGGAGGTAAAATACTTCTTTTTGACCTAATATAGACCAAAAAGGGTGGCAAATTATTGTCAAATCAAGAAAATGCACCTATGAACTTCTTTTATTGATAAAAAACTATAGGAAAACTAATAGTTTAGATTGGTTTTCACCTATAGTGGACCTAGTTTTAGTTTCCCATGGAGGGGTAGATAAATGAGATATGGTGGGGGCTTCTCATCCTTCATCATTGATAAAGCAGGTACTAACCACCATTCATGGCATGGTGCTATCAGTTTCAAGATTCAAGGAATTGATCCTCATGAACATGTCAAGTGGACTTAGGGTCTCAACATGGTGAGATAGTAGTTGGAGAAGTAGTTAAGAGCATTGATTCCACTCAAACAAATTTTGTCATCATGCATAACAAACCCTTGTCTCTAGTGGGATGTTTAGAAAACTACACACTTATAATTTTTGATGACTGAATGCCTTAAAATCCCCTAAAGACCCCCTAAACTTTCTTAAACCTTATCCAAATCCTCTTAACATAACCAAATCACTATTCTCCTATTCACACAGTACTATTCAAAAATACTATTTGAAAGCACTATTCAAAATTAATGGGACCCACTATCACTATTCATGATGGAATGATAATCGACATGGTATGTGACATGGAAAGTGACATGGAAGGTAATTTGGGAGGTGATATGGCAAGTGACATGGCTTAGAAGTGAGGTGACTTGATGTGGGACATCATACCACAACTGGGATCCTTTCCCAAGGTACTTAATGACCTCATTTAGGCATCACAAGGCCCCCCTTTAAATATGGTGAATTTTCCCTTAATGGGCCATAATTTAGCATATATTTTGTCTTCACATATGAAACTAGCCTTCAAAATGGGATACCCACCTCTTTATTTCTTTGGAAAAGACAAAGGGCACTATATCAACCCATTTTTGACTTTTTAACCCAAATGGGAGACCCATGATCAAGGTGGGAATCCAACCACCCTAATATTTTGGCTCATTCATGCACCCACATGGAAAATGGTGCTACATTTTATGGGGCATCTCTTTAAGTTCTTGGATGAAGACAATAAAGGGTTGTGAAAAGTCTTTTAGCCTCATATAGGCCCATGCACATGATTCCCATTCAAAATTGGACTCATGTATAAGGTGGGAGACACACCAACCCAAATGGGAGACCCATGATCAAGGTGGGAATCCCACCACCCTCATCTTTTGACTCATTAATGGACCTACATGGAAAATGGTGCCACATTTTGTGGGACATCTCTTTAAGTGCTTGGATGAAGACAAGAAAGGGTGGTAAAAAGTATTTTAGCCTCATTTAGACCCATGTGTATGATTCCCATTCAAAATTGGTCTCATGTGCAAGGTGGGAGACACACCAACCCAAATAAGAGACCTATGATCAAGGTGGGAATCCGACCACCCTCATCTTTTGACTCATTCATAAACCCACATGGAAAATGGCACCACATTTTATGGGGCATCTCTTTAAATTATTGGATGAAGACAATAAAGGGTGGTGAAAATCAAGTGGATTGATAGCCTCATAGAAAACTTTCACTTCTAGGATCTAGCTCACACTTGGCAATCCACCCAACTACTTGTCTAACCAATAAAATTTGTAGTAGTGCTTTCTTATTGTAGGTCATTGTTCCCTAGCCAAAGAGGATTTATCACAAAGTCTAGATTAAACATGCATGCATTCAATAGGTATTCTTTTACACGCCCTTCTTAACTAGATTCTTCTTTTCATACTTAAGAAAAAGTAAAAATTAGACATAAACATTTTGGCACGCTCGGTGGGATCTTTGAGTTTTCTTGGGTTATTAGATGTTTTAAGACATTTAGAATTGCATTATTGAAATTCATTTAGTTAAATTATTATAAAATTAAGCTTCTTTATTTAAAAAAAATATTTTTAGTTGTATTTTTAGAAAAAATTAAATTTTATTTCATTTCTAAAAATAAAGAAAAGAACATTCATCCTAGGATTAGGATTGAATTTTCATGTTGCATTTAGGTGAATTTTATTTGTTCTTATATTCATCCAAATAAATCAAAAAAAATTCTTTTGGTTAAAATTGAGTGCATCCATTAAATTCTTTCTTGATTTTAGCTCACTTAGTTTAATTAAAAGCATTATAAATTGATCATAGTTCACAAATGTTACATAAACTAAACCACTTGCACAACAAAACATCAAAACACACTTGAGACAAAGCCTGACTAGGATTTCATCACCTCATTAATCATCTTACCCTTTTCTAGTTATCTTACTTGGATTTAATCACTGAGGGGATAACCAAATCAGTTCTTTGATTGAGTATAAACTCTGGAGATCAGTACATATTGGCTAAGCACCCGTATTGGCTACATGATTGTGACGTGAGGGTAGAAAGTCCCAAGTACCAGGACACATATTTAGACCAATACAGACTTCTATTGAGTGACTAAACATAACCCAAAACTAAACATAGACTCCCTTCTTTGGGACCTATTCAAGCCAATTTCCTCTTCACAATTTTATAAGGCACAAGCCAAAAGAGAGATTAAAAAGAATCCTAGGATTTAATGCACTCTTAGATAATGCATTATTTTCCTTGAGTATTTTTTTTTTGATTTCTCTTTGTTTGACAAATGAGAATGTATCATCCTTTTCTTATTTTATCATATGGTTCTCACTCACTAATAGCAAAAAGACCTTGAGGAACAAAACCCACCACCAAATCAACTACCACCAACTTCCACCTCTTCATCTATGGAACACATTTCCAAACCCACATACTCCCCTTTATCTCTATGAATTCTTACTTGAGTGGTCCTAAGAGATGCAATTTTTTCCACTTTTCTAAACAATAATCATGTAGCCTTACAACACTACCTAAGAACCACGTCTTACCAAATCCTAGTTTTGACCCCACTCATAGATCTGCCTTATGACATGTCTCTACACCTCATGGGGAATACCTCCAATACCATGAGAACTACTCAACCTTTATTTTCCAAAACATTATCATCAACTAATAACTCCCTCAAAACTAACCCACCAACCCAAACTACCATTGACATTATACCTCTTACTAATCACTCCCTCATAATAGGAGTGCCTACCTCTAGCACTACCCATCTTCCTCTAGTTACCTCCAATCCATCAAACACTACTCCAATTTCAAGCCTTATGGTCTCCATACCCTCCATGTCACCACCAATTAGCACAAGAGTCACCACCCTTCCATTGGCCACTAACCCAACCACCACTTTGACCTAACCCGTAACCTTTATCTATCTTCATAACCCACAAAGGCATATGCCTTCTATCCAACCACCCACCTCTACCCAACCATTAACATCCATATATCAATATATATCTTCCACCTAACCTCCAAATACCACATAACAATATATGGAGTCATCTCAACCATCTGTTAGTTATTCACAAATTTCCCAACCTTAATAAAACATGCCATATAACTACTCATCCCAACAACCTCAAGCATACCACCTTACCAAAGATACTTATCAACAAACCCATGTCCAAACAACCTTCTACTTCAACACCCAAAGTAAAAACCATTAAATATTTACCACCTTTAGCTGAGTCCTATTCAACCATTCTATAAAGGTTATTGTAAACCTTTTCCTTAGCCTTACCACCCATAAAACCATTCAACCCTTAACATCCTAAACCGTCATGGTTCAATGATAATTTGATTTGCATATCTCATAGGACACCTGACCATGACACAAAGAACTGTAAATTTCTCCAAACTCTTATCCATTAGCTTTATGATGAGGATGATCTATTAATAGATGATCCTAATATGCCAAACCTATTGACCCAAATAACAAATATACCTACCCAATACCTACCCACTCCTCTACCTTTACCTGAGAATAAAGGTGAGTCAGAAAACTCCAATACCTCAACCTCTCATGTTATCCATATAATTAGTGTGGTCACAAGATCATAATATAAGGATAAAGGGAAGGATAAGGTGTCTATTCCTTAGACTTATCCCTCCTAAAACTCCCAAACCAATAATACCCAACCATCTCTATCATCAAAAAAAACTAAGGTGTCTATCTTAGGTGCCTCCCCATCTAACCCTCCATACCCTAACCTATATGTATTATCCATCTCGAAAGTTATCCTCAAGCATATTCACCAAACTCCAATAAAAATGAGCTTGTATGAGTTAGTCTCTACCTCTCCCCATCACCACCAACAACTCATAAAATCCTTGTAATCCATTGAGGTCCAACCCAATGACCCTCAACCTCTAGCCACCTTTGTTTGTGCCCTTTAAACTTCCAACATTCTCACCTTCAAAAATTTAGAAATACCTTATATTCATCTAGAGGATCCTGATCCCCCCTTTTCATTACAACATAAATTAATCAAACCTAAATCAAAAGGGTGATGATTGATGGAGGAACCAATATTAATATTATCTCCTCCCATACCTATGACTAGCTGGACTTACCCATGAACATCATGTCTGAAAGCACAATGGTCCTTCATTATTTTAATGATAACATGACTACTACCTTGGGTATAGTTGTCCTACATATGTGTAGGGACCTGTACCATTCTCAAAATTTTTTATGTTGTAGAAGGAAAATTACAATATAATGTTTTACTTGGGCACCCTTGGATTCATGCCATGAATTGTTTCCTTTTCACCTTACATCGATGTGTCAAATTTGAGCACAAAAGACAAATTATGACTATCCAAGCTGACCCTAGTCCTTCACATCCTACAATATGACATATCAACCTAATGACATCCTTCTTCCTCCTTCATCCACCTCACAACTATCTGCTAATGATACAACCCCACCAACCAAAACTTGTGACACTTCTACACCAAATGTTGATGAAGCTTCTACTATCTCATCTATCCCTTCTTCCTAGATTCTTATAGAGAACCCCATGAAAACCACATTCTAACATCTTTCCCTTAGGGAATATAGATTCTTACCCTTGAATGCCTTCTCTACTCCCCAATAATATGGGAATCTTAGACATGACCCTTCCTACAACCCTAACATTGGAATCATCATCCCCTTTGGGCTCCTTAACCATAATTTTTTTTTAATTTATGTGGGACTTAATTGGCCACTTCTATCCCCTACCAATACTTCATCCATCCAACCATTTACCTCTAACTTTTCCTATCTTAGCAAACTAGAGTTTGCTAAGTTGTATCTTCATATATGTGCTTGGAAAAGATTTTGCCTTCACCACTATGAACAAGGGCCTCATTAGTTACCTCATATCAAAACTTTGTAACCTCATGAGTCATTTGGCCTTGGGTATGAACCACCTGAAGAACCCACCAATTAACCCAAACCTAGTGCCACCATAGAGGAAGATATCCCATCCTCACCAACCCAACCACTTTCCTCAACTGAATATCCTAACATCATCCCCCCTAATTTTTGTTCTAGTTAATATCATTAGCTTGGGTCCTCTTATCTACCAAAAGGGTGGCCAAACCAAAGTCTTTTCACTTGTACACCCTAAAATGGTAGAGAATGATTCTCCTACCATCAACATCATCCAAAATCAAGATGATGATTCCATTCTTATCTACCTTAGTATATGGGATTATTATATCCACAAATCCCTTCTTCTTGAGGCCTCGACTATGTCAAATTAATCCACCAGGGATATCAATTTGGGCACTCTAGACAACCCTCACATTGTCAAATTGGGCCAATCATCAAATTCCAAGGAACTTCAAGACTTATCCTCTTTCCTCCAAGACCATAACATAACATTCACTTGGTCTTATAGTGATATGCCCAAGATTGACCCCACCATTTCTACCCATAACATAGTCACTCATCATGATGCCAAGCTTACTAAATAGAACCTTTGATGCATGCATCCTCACATAGCCCATCTCATCAAAGAATAGCTTGAATGTATCTTATCTATAAACTTCATCCAACCCATTGACTACCTCTAATGGGTCTCAAATATCATACTTGTCACCAAATTCATTGAGGTTCTATGCATTTATGTGGACTTTCATGACCTTAACCTCACCTACCCCAAGGATGACTTTCCTCTACCTAGCATTGATTAGATTATTGATCTTATAGCTATCCATGAGATGTTATATCTCATGGATAGTTTTTAGGTTATAATCAGATCTTGATTGCTCCTAAAGATAAGCACAAAACCACCTTTACCACCTCTTAGGGAATTTTTTACTATAGAGTCATGCCTTTTAGGTTAAAGAACACTGGGGAAGGAGCCTAACAACATGCCATGACTTATATCTTCCATGATATCATCCATAATATTTTAGAAGACTATGTGGATGACCTTATTGGGAAATCCAAACTCTGAAAAGATCACTTGACTATTCTTATGATCATACTTGAGTGCCTCATCCATTATCATGTTTACCTCAATCCCAAGAAATGCATTTTTGGGGTCCTTTCAGGAAAGATTCTTAGCTTTATCATCTCTCTTTGTAGAATCAAAGTTGACCTTGATAAAGTCAGAGAAATTTTAGACATGCCTCCTTTAACCAACCTTAAGTAGCTTTTTATCCTACAGGGAAAACTTCAATCCATTCGTCATTTCATTTCCCAACTTTTAGATCGGTACCAACATTTCCATCACCTTTTGAAGAAGGATGTATCTTTCAAATGGAATAGAAATTATCAAAAGGCCTTTGATTCACTCAAATAGTAAATTTTGTCACCACCTATCCTTACCCATCCTAAGGATGACCACCCCTTTTACCTATATATCTTTTCCACCAACTATTCCCTAGGGGAAATGTTGGCTCACCAAGATAGACAACACAAAGATCAAGCCATATACTACATTAGCCACATACTTGTAGAATACAAAACTTGGTATACACATACTAAGAAATTTTGCTTAACATTGACCTTTATGGCCACTAAACTCCACCACTACCTTCTTAACCATAAAACCTATGTCATAACTAATACTGACCCACTCAAGTAAATTCACTCTAAACCATACCAAAATCAACATATGGCTAAGTGGCTCATGATCCTAGCTGAATTCAACCTTGAATTCCACTAGTATAATTTAATTAAATGGAATGTCATTGTTGACTAATTGGATGAATCTCATTTACCAAAAAACCAACCACCTCCTCTTGCCTTTCTAGACAAGTCTATCGTGACTCTTTTTCAAGAGGATGGTATAACCTAACAAATGACCATGTTTTTTACTAGCTTGAAGTCCCAACAAGGAAGGGGTGATAGAGTTATTCTCATTTCTCTAGATGGTGAACCCCTTACTCTCTCCTTCAACTTGAATTTGAATGCACCAATAATATGGTTGAGTATGAATCCCTAGTGATAGGTCTCCAAACTACTCTAACCTTGAGAATTAAGACATTCCATGTCTTTGGTGATTCCCAGCTTGTGGTCAACCAGGTTAATGGATCTTATCAATGTAATAATGAAATCTTGAAAAAATATAAACTTATAGTTGACAAACTCTTAACATCATTTGAATATTACCTAGTCCAATCCATTCCCTGATCTACCAATAAATTCATGGATACAATGGCCTACCTTGCTTTCTAGATCCCTTCTTAGCCTTCCAATTCTAAAATATTTGTCACATTTATCATTTTACCACACCCTCTTATAGCCAATCTGACCTCCCTACCATTTTTAATGTGGAGTAATCCCCATCCAACATTTGGTATGAACAAACTTTTAACTACCTCAACCTAGGCATCATTCCTTTCAACCTTTCTAGGAACACCTTTATAAAATTTGTTTAGAGGTACATCTCATTATACCATACTAGGGGGAATCTTTTACAAATGTGGTTTTTATGGTCTCCTTCTTTGTTTCCTACATAGCCATGAAGATTCCCATGCCATTAGGGAAACACATGATGGGATCTGTGGGGGATACTTTAGTGGTCTAGTGGTCGCTAAATGTATCATTCACCTTGGTTACTATTATCCCACCTTCAACAAAGACTATTGTGATTATGCAAAAAAGTGTGTTAAATGTCAATAGAATTATAATTTGCATCACATAATAGCTAATGGCATCTAAGTATCTAAATAATTTTGTCCTTTATCATAATGGGGGCTCCATCTCATTGGGTAAATAAACCTTCATTCTTCATAGTGGCATAGCTCCATCCTCATAGCCCCTGAATACTTCACCAAGTGGGTGGAAGCTATTCCTCTTATCTCGACCAAAGTGGAGAAGATTATTGAGTTTATCAAACATCATATCATCTTCTACTTTGGTGTTCATCATAAAATCATCATCGATAATAATAAATACTTCAAAAATAAGCAAGTCCAAGGTTTATGTGATGCATCTGGCATCGATTTTTATCTCACCTTACCAACCACAAGCAAATGGATAGGTGGAAGCCTCTAATAAAATCATAAACAAAATACTAACCCAAGTTGTTAGTTCTTTAGGTCAGGATTGACACTTACACATCCCATTCACCTTATGGGCCTATCTTACTAGCATTCAAACATCTATGGGTACTATTCCCTTCTCTCTAGTCTTTGAAGTAGAAGCATTCTTGATTTTTAAAGCCCAAATTCCCTCTCTTTAAATATCTTTGAAAGATCTTATTTTTGAAGAAGATTATCATTAAAACCATTTAGCTCATCTTGAGCTACCTAACGAGCATAATTTAGTAGCCCTTACCCACCTCCATACCTATCATGAGTGTATCAAATGCATTTATAAAAAGAATATCAAACAATAAGACTTAAATATTGGAGACCTCATCCTAAAATAAAACCAACACGTGACCAACATGGAAAAGAGTAAATGAGGCAAGTTTTGCTTTCAATTAGATTGGACCCTACATCATTACCCATAAGTATGGATCAAGAACTTATCATTTGTCCTCTCTTGAAGGTAAACTAGAACTTGAACCTCTCAACACTTTGCGTATGCATCCATTTTTCTATTAAATAAGGATCAAGTTCACTCTTTTTGTCTAACTTAATCTCATCCCTTGATTATGAGATTTTAAACTTCACCCATCTTTCTCCTATCCTTTTGGGGATAATTGATTACAACATAGAACCATGTGATTAACCATCTTAGTCATAGCCTAATCCTAAATGTGGGTACCATAGCTCTACCCAAAACATGGTTTTCATGGATACTTTTCATCTCTAACAAGATGGAATCCCATGGTCATTGTCACTAAAAAACTAGACCTTCTCATATCATTAACCTTATTGTGTTAAAATTTTACCCTCATAAAGGTAAACCTCTAAACCTAATTATACTTATCCATGTCTAAAAACATTTCATCTAGAAACAATTTGGATACCAAAATACTACTTGGGTCAATATATTATCTATTGTAGACCATTCCCTCGAAGGACAGTTGCCCAAAAACAAAATAAAAATTACCAAATTTAAGGTAGACTGCTCCCTTGAAGGACAACTATCAAGAGCATTAAATAAATCTAATAAGCTTAGACCACTCGCTTGAAGGATGGCTAAGTTAACTTTGTCAAAAGTAGAGCCATTTCTTGGAAGCTTCCCACATTGATCAGCTTCTCATATACAAATAATAAAGCAAAATACCCACTATCACAATAAAATCTAAAGCCACAATCGGCTCTCAAGTAACATAATAAGTTGGAAGCCGTAATCGACTTTCATATGTAAACTTATATCATTTATCATTCTACATATAACATATGAAATGGACTTATCTATTACCATTCTTAGGCCACCTATATAAGGGGCAAACTAATTCACATGAGGTTATCATACATATCATGCATTACCCTTCACACCACCTATCACCCATCTTCCCTTTAGACTATTTATAAATCAGGGGATTTAGAGCTTACTTGACATCCTATGATCAAGAATTTTTTTTTTATCAACCCACGACCACTCATGTGAAGTGTTTTAAGGGCTTATATTCATTAAGCCAATCCCACTTCAGGTTTATTTTTAGTCCTTGTCAAAAACAAAGCATCATGCCCTATTCTTATCTTAATGTGCTTGGTTGATGTTTGATCATGAATTTTACCATCCAGTGTTACCACAAAAATAATCATTATTTTTATATTAAGTGAGATTACAACCATAACCATACAAATCATAAACATAGCCATAACATTCATAAGAATCCACACAACCTTAAGCATGATAACATTTAACCAGTGACATCCAACACATTTTGTAAATGTTTACAATAAACTATGCAAAATTTAATTTACGGTATGAGGAGTCACACAACACATATAAAGTTATCAGAATATCCACACTTCACCTATGGCCCATATATACATTATTTTCCTACCTAAGCACTAGGCTGATTGTTTGGTGACTCTAGATTTGTATTCGACCATCCTTTTACTTGATTACTCCCTAAACTAACATCTATAACATTCCCTATCTTAGTAATTGCTAAAGAGTGTACTTTATTTTCATCTTCTACATTCATCCCCATAGAGTGAGAATAATATTCCACTATGGGTCTTTTAACCTACTCACCTATCACACCCATTACATCCCTCTGATCTACTTGTTCTGATCACATAGGTACAATCGGTTGTTGCTTTAGTGTACATCCCCTTGAATAGTGAGGGTTCCCTCCATAGAAAGGTCGATGGCCATGTTCTCTAGCCATGCATCTTGTGTAGTAAAATTCTTGCCTTATTTACTACTATATAGGTAAGATTTCAGGCTCAAGCTCAAGCCATGGGTGAATTTCCTCTTGTTATTGATCTAATAGTACTTCCATTGTCACCATTACATGTTACAGTATTTTGTAGATCTATACATTCACCATATTGATTATTTTAAGTCATGGGGGTTGATGATTATCTCTAACATTGTTACCATTGTTCTCCATCTTCAACCTTGTGTAGTTCTCTACACTCTCTATAACCTACAAAACTAAATAACTCAATGATAGACAATTGTCCTTATCATTATTATTTAAATAGAATACCTAACCATTCTTCCTCATCAACATGATTATCTATTCCATTGATGGGTAAGGTCATATGATGTCATTTATTCCCTTGAATAGTCATCCCTTTTAAAATGGTCATGTCTACCTACCTTTTCATATAGACACATCTCCCTTGATCTGATTGGTCATCTTGATAAAGCCATTATGCATCATCATGACATCTTTTTGTTGCCCTTATCATCTGATCCACATCGGATGTGTTTCTTTGCTTTGTCATCTTATGGTCCTTTTGGTCATTTGCATCATTATAACCTTTATCCTGGTTGACGTGAATTGGCTTCCGACCATGGGCCATTATAATGATCATGTCTTCAAAACTACCACTATTTTTAGTGGTGGTAACTCCCAAATGATTACCATTATAGAAGCTCCCCCATCTGATCCAATTATATAACCAATATCTTGGACCATGTAGGTCCCTACTACTAGGTCCTCTTCTAAGTGGAACCCTAAGTCATTGATTCTAAGGAACTAGGCTAGAGGATGCATACATGGCTACCTTTTGTCTAGCCTACCCATGTATCTTTTGGGTCAGTTACAGTCTATCCTCTAACACTCACCACAATACTAATTTTTTAAATTTTAGAAACTATTTAGACATCAAATAAATTCTTTACAGGTCATCACTTTGTTACTACCCTTAAACCTTAGCTTGTAGCAATCATGAGCTTTTGCCAATATGACTATGTAGATATTGATAGACACCCACCTCTGAAAACTTAGCTCATAGTGATCGATGCTAGTATTGTACATATACTCTCACACAATTTTAGAATGTGTAACCTCCTTAAAAAGGCACCTCTTCTCTAGATTAGCTCAATTGAAGGTCATTTAATGTACTTAGCTTTGTGCTCCCTTCTAATTTATCCTACATTTCCCATCTATGTCTCTCATCCTACTAAATGTGGGATCATAATGGTAATTATTCACCAATCTACACCATGCACCTTCACCATCACTTTTACCAAAACACAAAACCTTTATTTTACAAAACCTTCTCCATCAACCAAAACCAACCCATCTGGTCCATCAAATTGGGGCAGCTAATTTGAGCACTATTTTCCAACCCTAGTTGAACTACATTGGCTTAATATCCATCAACTATATAGGCACTAATTGACTTATAAGGGAAACCTGGCCACTAACAACTAATTACCCTCCCATTTTCCTTCTCATTAACTTCCATTGCTAACAATGCCATCTTGCTTAGGGATTCCTATGTCATGGAAGCTTTGGATTCTTCCTAGCATCCTTATATTTTAACATCATCTAATAATTCTTCTTCATTTTTCCCCCATTAATAGGATAACTACATAGGTGTGAGGTATTTTTGGAATATGTAGGTAGCACTCATTTATTGAGATTAGCTAGGCCACACCCTTTACTTTATTTGTCCTTCTCACCCAACATATTTTCCTCCACCCTTCTACCTATCTCCTCACCACCTCCCTCCCTTCAGCTTGTCAATCTCTTTTAACCACTTTTCTAATTTGTCAATCTCTTTTAACACAGGGATCGATAGCCTTCCTCATTGTCCCCTCTTATCTCCCATAAAGCCACCACTTACTCTACTTCATTGGCCTCCTCAACACCTTTTTTTGTGCATGTTTCATGGCTCGCTTCCCCACCCACTTTTGCATTTTTTACCTCTCTCTCCTCTTTTTACCAACCTTTCCCCCTATTTCCTTTATCTTCTTTTTCCATCCTCATCATTTCCCCTTATCTTTGGCAATTTATCACACCCTCTTCATCACTCTCATTTTCTCACTAATTCCACATCATACTGTGCATCTTGCAATCTTTCTATTTCTTATATTATTGTACTTTTTCTTTACATGTACCACCATTATCTATCATTTTTCCACTCTTACCACCTTTCCCATTTTCCATTCTTCTTGTTTGATTTATTTTCATCCTTTCATTCTTTTTGTCTTTTTTTTCCTCTACAACTAGTTTCTACTTGGGTATTTATCTTTTGAGAAGCCTTCCATAATTGCCTCTTTTCTTCTTATTAGTTCTTGCCTTTTGCCTTTCGCATTCCACTTTTCCTCTTTCCATCTTGGTACTCACTTATCTTTTGCATCTGTGTGAGTATCCATGATTTATATCCCTACTTCAATTCTTCCTTTTTCTTCTTATCATCCCTAATATTCATCTCATTCCCTTTCGTTATTTTCCACCATCCTCTCCCTTTTCTCTGTTTCATTTAATTTTTCTTGTCTTGAGGACATCCCTTGTTTTTCTTAACCTTATTTTTTTCCTCCTATATGTCCATGCTTGGCTCCTTCCATCCTTCTTCACCTTCATATATGACCTCATTTTTTTATTCACCTATCTCTTCATCCATCTCCTGGTCTACCTTCACCTCATCCCTTATTAAATCTCCTTTATTTTATATCATTGACACTCTAGATTCTCACTCATTAGAGTGTATTCACTAGTTATACCACTTCTACGCATATCTCCTTGTCTACTTCCTCATGTCCTCCATGCCCTTGTTTTAATGCACACAATCTAGCTAGGTTCATTACTTCAAGTGCATCCCTTTCTTCCTTTAATGACTTTGCATATTTAGCCTGGATCCTCTTTTTTTCCCTCTCCAACTACTCCCTTCACCCTACCTATCATCTTTTTCCATTTTAAACCCTCTACCCATTTTGAGCTTATATGATCACAACATATAGCATGCTATAGCCACAAATGTCTTCCATTCAATTTTGGTTTACTGTGAGATATATACCGATCTTATGACTCTATAACACAATCAACCTTGCTTGAAAGCTCATACAACCCACAAGCAAACATGAGGACCACCAGATATTAGGATGCAGATTCCTTCCCCATCTCCTTTGGTCTTACCTATTTTTAACCCCTTTTACTATGAACTTTAGAGATGTTAGAATTAAAACTAAAACCACCTTCAAAATAAAAGTTTTAGGGTACCCACATGTGGATTCTAGCTCTACCCTCTCATGTGACCTACCTCCCAACCAATAATTTCCTTTGATTCTCCATACCTAGCCTACATCTTCCTATGTAATGTAATAGCCCTATTCTTTAATCATATTCCACCCAGTAAACTTTTATAGGAATCACCTCTTCCACCAAACTATTTTCCTCCTTGGTCTCTTTTAGACCTATTTCTCCCACCTTCCTTTTCAACTCCCTAATCTATCTATCTTCATACATTCTTCTTCTATTTTCCCTCTTGATTTTCTATTTATACCATTTATTTTCCTTCCTATTTCAACCTACTCCCTCATTTAATTAATATTATTATTATTTGCCTCTCTTTATATTCTAAAGTCCCTCAAAGTGTTTCTTTGAATTCCTTCAAAACTCAATGCTTACTTATTTTGGGGCCCCACTGGCTCAAGGGTCAAGGGTTAAAATCTTTGCCACTTCTCATTTAACCACTCTACTACTTTACATCCATGAATCATTGAATAATACCCTTCCTTCCATATCCTATTAATGACATTGTTGTGGAGTGTGCACAATATCAGCTTATTTGGATGGTGATGAAAGAACCCGTTAGGTCACCATGGCAATTCAAGTAGTGCCATATTTTTTAAAGCTTGATAAAGCATATCTCTCATTTTTTTCCTTTAAAATGGTGGCCAAAATTTCATGCTTGAACCTACTTATCCATGGCTATAGATTACTTTTGCATAGTTGAATAAATCATCTAATTGCATCCTAGGTAATCTCATCCACCATTTCTACCAAACCAATCAAAAAACTATTTGATAGCCATCTTTTCCACCCTTTAGAATTTCCCTTTCTTTAGCATCCTTCAACTAAACCTAACTGCATGATACATCAAATTGGGGAAACCAAGTTAACCAACACTCCCCACCTCAGAAGAACTACATTAGGCTTGAAGTTCATTTTGGACATTATGTCCATGGAACTATGTAAGCAACATCCACTTGCCTCATACATATGGAGTCTGCTCGACCACCTAATTCTAACCAACCAACCCAATTACCCACATCCACCTTGACATTAGCCTCTTTTAACCCAACCTCTTTGTATGTTTTGTGATGACCTTGCCTTGGTCCTTTTGACTATACCAACTACACTTGCCATATTTCAATTTTTATGCCCCACCTCATGTGAAACTATACCATTTGTATTGTTCTATAGGAGCACTTCCTATCCTAGATACCTGTAAACAACACTAACCTTATCTAGATGACTTGATAAGCTTAATTTTATCAACTGAGACTAATATTGTGGACTGGTTACCCTGTCATATATCCATCAATAACCTAACCTTATTTTTATAAACATTGGTAGATTTAGTCTTTATGTAATCTTGACTATCATGCTTAATCATATTTTGTGAACCCATTTGCATTTCACATGCCCAACTACCTTGTGGCACTACCTATTATCTCCCCACCAATTACTTATCAAACTTGTATTAGATTCAACCTTTCTTCATCGACTCTTGATTTTAGGGGGGAACACCTCCTCCCATACTTGAGGTACCCTACCTTTGACAAAGTCATTCATTATTGTTTTACAACTTGTTAATTTAAAGATACATAATAAAAAGGGGCAACATATATACACTAAAAAACTACACACTTATAATTTTCAATGACTAAATGCCTCAAGATCTCCTAAATACCCTATAAACCTTTTTAACCCTTCACCAACCCCTCTTAACCAACCAAATCACTATTCTCCTATTCACATAGTATTATTCAAAAGTACTATTCACTATAAGACCCACATCGCTATTCATGATGACATGGTAATTGACATAGAAGGTGATTTGGTAGGTGATATGGCAAGTGACATGGCTTAAAAGTGAGGTGGCTTGATGTGGGACATCATACCCCACCTGGGACCCTTTCCCAAAGTGCTTAATGACATCATTTAAGCATCATAAGGCCCCCCCTTGAAATATGGTAAATTTACCCTTAAGGGGCCATCATTCAACATATATTTTGTCTTCACACATGAAAGTGGCCTTAAAAATGGGATACCCACCTCTTTAGTGATTTTTGAAAGATAAAGGTCACTATATCTGCCCATTTTTGACTTTTTAACCCAAATGGGAGACCCATGATCAAGGTGGGAATCCCATCACCCTCATATTTTGAATTATTAATGTACCCACATGGAAAATGGTGCTACATTTTGTGGGACATTTCTTTAAGTGCTTGGAAGAAGATAATAAAAGATGGTGAAAAGTATTTTAGCCTCATTTAGGCCCATGTACATAATTCCCATTCAAAATTGGACTCATGAGCAAGGTGGGAGACACACCAACCCAAATGGGAGACCCATAATCAAGGTGGGAATCCCACCACCCTCATATTTTGACTCATTCATGAACCCACATAGAAAATGGTGCCATATTTTATGGGGCATCTCTTTAAGTGCTTGGATGAAGATAAGAAAGGGTGGTAAAAAGTATTTTGGCCTCATTTAGAACCATGTGAATGATTTCCATTCAAAATTGGACTCATGTACAAGGTGGGAGATACACCAACTCAAATGGGAGACACATGATCAAGGTGGGAATCCCACCACCCTCATATTTTGACTCATTCATGCACCCACATGGAAAATGGTGTCACATTTTATGGGGCATCTCTTTAAGTTCTTAGATGAAGATAAGAAAGGGTGTTTAAAAGTATTTTAACCTAATTTAGGCCCATATTCATGATTCCTATTCAAAATTAGACTCATGTGCAAGGTAGGAGACACACCAACCCAAATGGGAGACCCATGATCAAGGTGGGAATCCCATCACCCTTATCTTTTGACTCATTCATGCATCCACATGGAAAATATCACCACATTTTGTAGGGCATCTCTCTAAGCACTTGGATAAATAAAAGAAAGGGTGGTGAAAAGTCTTTTAGCCTAATTTAAGCCTATGTGCATGATTCCCATTTAAAATTAGACTCATGTGCAAGTTGGGAGACACACCAACCCAAATGGGAGATCTATTAAGGTGTGGAGCTAAAAGCTTCATGGATGAGCAAATTGCAAGGTGCTGTATTTACACAGTCGCCAACATTGGTCAGGGATCGACTGGAGGCTTCTGACATCAGTTATGGATCGACTGACGTCGGTCATATACAGGCAGACAGGGATCGACATCAGTCACCTGTGTGTCTAGAAAGTCTATTTTTGTGGATGAAATAGATTGTTTGCATGATTAGATTAACTGTTAGTTATAAGTCTACGTCTCTATCTTTAGTAGGACTATTTTGAGCCTTTGATTAGGAGGTGTATCTAATGGTTGTTAATGCATGACTCATGATCCCTAATTCTATATATAGGGATATATCTTCATAGCTTGTGTACAAGATGTAAGATAGACAATTCAAGTAGCTAAATTGTGTTTGTAATTGTGTGAGAGAGAACTCTTGAGGGAAAGAGATCTATACATTTGAGAGGTGTGGAAGAAAGAGATATCTCTTCAATTGTATTTCCAAGAGTTTAATACAAGTTTTCATTGTTCTTGTATCTCTTATTCTTTACTGATTCTAATTTCTAGTTTCTTTCAATTCTAGTTTAATTCCATGTTTAGTTTCTTGAAAGAGTAATCAATTATTCTTGTCTAGATCCTAACAAGTGGTATCAGAGCTTGGGTTCACTAACAAGTGGTTTCATATCTATTTAGTGTGTATTGATTACAAGTCACTCACAGGGGTTTCTGTTTGAGTGGGAGTAGAACAATGGCAGAAGAAAGTAAACTGAGAATGGAGAAGTTTAATGGCAAGAATTATCAATTATGAAGGATGTAGATAGAGGATTATCTATATCAAAAAGATCTATACTTACCATTGGGAGGGGTTTCAAGCAAGCCCATAGATATGCAAGATGAAGAATGGAATGTTCTTGATAGAAAGGCTCTAGGATCCATAAGGTTGAGCCTAGCATCTTTTGTGATTTCCAACTTATCACAGGTAAAGACCATGGTAGAGTTAATGGATACTTTGGAAAATCTATATGAAAAGCCCTCAGCTTAAAATAAGGTATATCTTATGAAGCAATTATTTAATTTGCAAATGCAGGAAGGTGGATCTGTATCTAGTCATCTAAATGATTTCCATGCAATAGTAAATTAGTTAAATTCAGTCAAAATAGTTTTTTATGATGAAATTAAGGCTTTCTTAATTTTATGCTCTTTACCTGAAAGTTGGCATAGTTTGGTAATGGCAGTTAGTAATACAGCATCTGCCACAAATATCTTGAAAGTAGATGATGTTGTTAGTGTAATCTTGAATGAGAAAACTCACAAGAAAAGCACAGGGGAAACATCAGGTAATGCTTTAAGTATTGAAAGTAGGGGAAGGTAAAACGAGAAGCACAAGCAAGGTAGATCAAGGTCTAAGTCAAAGATGAGAGGTAGATCCAAATTTAGAAATGGAAGAAGAATAGCCTACTCGAATTATGGAAAGATAGGGCATACAAAGAAAGATTGCTGGTTGTTGGTTAAAGACGAGAATCAACATGAAGGTAAAGAAGAAACAAAAGTTGCAGGTATTGTTGCACAAGATGATCTTGTACTTTCTTTGGATAATAGAGTAGAATATTGGGTTGTAGATTCTAGTGCCTCTTTTCATGCAACCCTAAATAGAGACTTTTTCAGTGATTATGTCTAGGGAGATTTTGGAAAAGTTTATTTAGGGGATGATGAGCCTTGTAAAATTGTTGGCAAAGGAAAAGTGTAGCTAAAACTGTAGAATGAAAACACATGGGTGTTGAGGGATGTCATGCATGTACCCATCCTGAAGAGGAATCTGATTTCTATAGGAAAGTTGGGGGATGAAGGTTGCACAATAACTCTCACAGCTGAATCTTGAAAGGTGTCTAAGGGTGCACTTGTATTAGCCAGAGGTAAGAGAGAAGGTACTCTCTATTTATGTAATTGTATTACTAATTATTCTCCTTCTATATTATCTAATTCAGATGTAAATGCAAAGTTGTGGCACTATAGGCTCGACCACATGAGTGAGAAGGGAATGAAAGTTCTTAAGTCAAAAGGTAAGCTTTCAGATTTGAAAAGGATAGATCTAGATTTTTGTGAGCATTGTATTTTTGGAAAGTAAAAGAGAGTGAGGTTTCTCAAAATTGGGTCAACAAGGAGGAAGCACAAGTTAGATCTTGTTCACACAGACGTGTGGGGACTAGCTCAGGTAGCTTCTATTGGAGGATCACAGTATTATGTTACTTTCATTGATGATGCTACAAGAAAGGTATGGGTCTATTGCATAAAGAAGAAATCTGATGTATTTGACACATTTATGAAATGGAAAGCTTTGGTTGAGAATGAAACAAGTTTGAGATTGAAGTGCCTTAGATCTGACAATGGCGGTGAGTACTGTAGCTATAAGTTCAACAGGTACTATTCTATGAATGGAATACGTAGGCAAAGGATGGTTCCAAGGACACCTCAACAGAATGGAGTTGTTGAAAGGATGAATAGAATAATATTAGAGCATGCACAGAGTATGAGGTTGCATGCTGGTTTGCCCTTACAGTTTTGGGTAGAAGCTATAGATACTGTGGTTTACTTGATTAACAGAGGACCTTGCACTACACTAGATGGTGGAATTCCAGAAGAGGCCTGGATAGGTAAAAAGGTAGATCTTTCATTTCTCAGAGTTTTTGGTTCTGAAGCTTTTGTGTATGTTGATAAGGAAAATAGAAATAAGTTGGATGCTAAGTCTATGAGGTGCACTTTTATTGGTTGTGGCTCTAGAGATTTCAGATTCCAGTTGTGGAATCTAGGAACTAATAAAATAATTAGAAGTCATGATGTTGTTTTTAATGAGAAAGTGATGTACAATGATTAGCTCAAGAAGTTGAATGATTCTGAGTAGAGCAATGGATATTTAGATGAGTTTGTGATCCAAAATGAGCTCGCAAGAAATCTCTTCCAGAAAAACATAGACACTGACATCAGTTAGGAAGAAATCAACGTCGATCAGACAAGTTAGACAGTAACCGATGTCAGTCAGGAAGTAACTAACATTGATCAGATAGACATCGACATCAGTCAGGAGGAACCGACGTCGGTTAGGTATAGACCTGGAGATGACTGAGATTTATCACTGACAGAGAATTTAGGTAGACAACAAGCTGAAAATGAGTCTCAAACACCCATGAGCAGGTCAAAAAGGGTAAGTAAACGTCCAATTCAATATTCCCCTTCATTATTGTACTTGTTGCTCACTGATAGTGGAGAACCAGAGAGTTTTGATGAAGAAATGTAGGTAAAAACCTAAAAATAGTGGGAGCTTGGCATGAATGAGGAGATTGACTCCTTAAAAGAGAACCAAACATGGGATTTGGTTGAGTTGCCAGCTGGTAAGATAGCACTAAAAAAAATGGGTTTATAGGTTAAAGGAAGGTGAGAATGGATAGATGAGACATAAGGCTAGGTTGGTAGTAAATGGATTTGCACAGAAACTAGGTATTGATTTTGGTGAATTTTTTTCTCCTGTAGTAAAAATGACTTCTATTCAGACTGTATTGTCTTTAGTTGCTATTGAGGATTTGCATCTTGAGCAGCTTGATGTTAAGATAGAATTTATTCATGGAGATTTGGATGAAGAAATATATATGTAATAGCCAGAAGGTTTTGAGGTCAAAGGTAAGGAGAACCTTGTGTGCAGGTTGAAGAAGAGCTTATATGGTCTTAAGCAGGCTCCTAGACAATGGTATTTGAGGTTTGATAGGTTTATGACTGAGTATGGTTTTATTAGGTGTCAATTTGACCATTGTGTGTATTTTAAGAGATTGGATAATGGTAGATATATTATCTTATTACTGTATGTAGATGATATGCTTGTTGCAGGTTCACACATGTAGGATATTAATGAGCTTAAGGTAAAATTAGCTCACACATTTGCCATGAAGGATTTGGGAGTAGCAAAGAAAATCCTTGGCATGAGTATCAAGAGAGATAGGAAAAATTACAGGTTGATTTTGTCTCAAGAGGATTATGTGAACAAGGTGTTGGATAGGTTTAATATGTAGGATGCAAAATCGGTGAGCACACCTATGGCTGGACACTTCAAGTTGAGCAAAGAATAGTGTCCAAAATCACATGATGAGGTAGAGTACATGAGTAGAGTTCCATATGCTTCCATAGTTGGGAGCTTGATGTATGCAATGGTATGTACTAGACCTGATATTGCCCAAGTAGTAGGAGTTGTCAGTAAGTTTATGGCCAATCTAGGGAAGGAGCACTGGAAAGCAGTTCAGTGGATTCTCAGATATCTGAGAGGGACCAGTAGTAGGCATTTGTGCTATGGAGGGTCAAACACTTCTCTACATGGATATGGTAGGTGACTTGGATGATAGGAAAAGCACCATAGGTTATGTCTTCACTGTTGGTGGAATGATGGTTAGCTAGATTTCAAAGTTGTAGAAGGTTGTTGCCTTGTCTACTACAGAGGCAAAATACATTATAGTCACATAGGCTAGCAAGGAGATGATATGGATGACATAGTTCATGGAAGAGTTGGGAAAGGAGTAATAGAGTTGTAAATTGTATAATGACAGTTAAAGTGTAATTCATTTGGTAAAGAATTTAGCCTTTCATTCAAGAACCAAACATATACAGCTCAGGTACCACTTCATTAGACAGGTATTGGAGGATGGTGAGTTGAAGCTAGAAAAGATCCATATAGATAAGAACCCTGCTGATATGTTAACAAAGTTGGTAACAAAGGAGAAGTTGAATCTTCATTCAACTTTTGTTGGTATTCAAGATTGAGCTTGAAGATGGAGAAGCTAGAAGATGTTGCTGTACAGGTATAGGTGCAACTGTTTATCTCCAAGTGGGAGATTGTTAAGGTGTGGAGCTAAAAGCTTCACAGATGAGCAAATTACACAGTGTTGTATTTACATAGCCACTGATGTTAGTTAGGGATTGACTGGAGGCTATTGACGTTAGTTATGGATCGGTCGACATCAGTCATATGCAGGCAGACAGGGACCGATGTCGGTCACCTGTGCATCTAAAAAGTCTATTTTCATGGATGAAATAGATTGTTTGCATGATTAGATTAACTGTTAGTTGTAAGTATGTGTCTCTATATTTAGTAGGACTATTTTGAGCCTTTGATTAGGAGGTGTATCTAATGGTTGTTAATGCATAGCTCATGATCCCTAATTCTATATATAGGGATAGATCTTCATAGCTTGTGTACAAGATGTAAGATAGACAATTCAAGTAGCTGAATTGTGTTTGTAATTGTGTGAGAGAGAACTCTTTAGGGAAAGAGATCTATACATCTAAGAGGTGTGGAAGAAAGAGATATTTCTTCAATTGTATTTCCAAGAGTTTAATACAAGTTTTCATTGTTTCTTGTATCTCTTATTCTTTGTTGATTATGATTTCTAGTTGCTTTCAATTCTGGTTTAATTCCGTGTTTAGTTGCTTGCAAGAGTAATCAATTGTTCTTATCTAGATCCTAACAAGATCCATGATTAAGGTGATAATTCCACCACCCTCATATTTTGACTCATTCATGCACCACATGGGAAATGGTTCCATACTTCTACTATTCCCTCTTTTGGCAAAGTTCTTGACAACAAATGCTAAAAATACCCCCTCTCCTTCAACTAAGGTTAAGTTGTAAGTTAGTCTTTGGTTATTAAAATCTTGTTGTAGGTGTTTTAAAGAGGTCATCATTTTGGAGGTAATCCACATCTTGGAGGAAAAAAATTCAAAGTAATGAAGCTCTGCCGAAATTGCCTCAAGACATCTTCAACAACATCATCAACAATAATAACATTATTCTTCAAGCTTGGAAGGTAACATTTGATTTTGTTTTTTCAATTTCATTTTATAATCCCCTTGGATTTTTAATCTCTTCATCACCACTTATCTATTTTCTCACCTTGTCATTTCATAATCTCAATCCATTTGCTCCCTTGCCATCTTTTATCCATTCACACCTTTGCCACTTTTACCCTCCTTATCCTCTTCTCCTTTTTCCATCTTAACTACTTACCTTCTTACCTCATCAACCATTCAAACATTTATCCCATTTGAACCTTTACATTTTCATTACCTTAACCATTTATCAACCAACCAAACCACCTTTATTTAATCCCTTGTTAAATTTCTAATCTAAAACCATAACTTTGCTTTGACTAATTTTTAGCATTAGTTGCTTTATTTAGTCATTTTAAAAGCACTTAACTTTCTTGTCTTAATTTAGTTATTTGATATTATTTACTTATTTTTAATTTTACTTATTTTATATTTTAAATGCAATTATATTTCATTTTTATTCACAAACTTAAGTGTTAAAAATAGGTGGATTGATAGCCTCCTAGAAAGCTTTCACTTCTAGGATCTAGCTCACGCTAGGTAATCCACCCAATGATTTGTCTAACCAACAAGTTTTATGGTAGTGATTTCTTATTAAAATTCATTATTATCTAGCCAAAGATGAGTTCTCACAAATTGTAGATTCATCACATGTGCATTCAATAGGTATTCTTATACACACCATTCTTAACTAGATTCTTCTTTTCACACTTAAGAAAAAGCAAAAATTAGATAGTACCCAGATCTCCTAGCCAATGAGAGGAGCTTGAGGACTATTAGGACAAAATAAGGTCTATTTGTTGATCAAAACGTGCATAAAAAAGTAATCAATGAGTTACCACATCAATTCTTGATATGGATGACTTTTATCCACTCTCCAATGCATTGTTCCCATCTCTCTCTCTCTCTCTACTATATGTAGATGCTTTTGAGCCAAAAAATGATCTTCTTGGTATCACTCTAATCCCTCACTTAGGTATGAATAAACTCTACCAATATTGAGCTTGTAACCTCTTGAAATGAATAGAAGACTATATTTAGATTTATTTTATGATTATATAGTGTGTTCATGTCAATGGATTTACATATATGGTAGAGCTGTTCTCCCTTGTCAAGTTTTGATATCACCTAGTTAACAATTATCTTATTATATAGGTCATGTTTAGTGTTCTATATCTCTTGATTGGAGCTCATATATGGATATTGTGACTATTTAGTGTCTTGAATTAGAACTTTCCATCATTTTCCTAAGATTTTGATCATCTTATGAACCTCTACATGAAATACTAATGTATGACAAATGTTTGGGATCATAGATCTAGTCTTGTGATTGTTTCATTAGTGTTTAAGAGTAAAAAAAAGTTGATCAACCATAATTTAGGTGCATCACCATATTTAAAAGAGTGGAAATATCTTGGTGTTTCTTTCCTCTAATCAAATTTTGGAAGCAAGCAGTTAGCACCAATGGAAACTCCAAATCAAAGCTTCTAGTTATGAGCATACTAGTTATGTCTCATTAGAGATATTAGTCAGTTTTTCATCTCATTTAACATATGAGGTTAATATGAGTAGCTATGGTGAATATACCTATTATCCACTTCCTTATCAGTAGTCCTAATATAATCCTCATGACCCATATAAGCCTAATCATCCCTACCAAGATTTCTATCAGAGCTATGAGGAGCCTTGTCAAGCTATTCATGATCCTTATTATCAAAATAATGGATCTTACCTTCATTATGATCCTCAAAAATAGCATTAGGACCAATTATTGACACTTAGATTCACACCATTGAGGATATGCTCAACTCTCCTCATCCAAGTGGTAAAATGGAGTCATCTCTCTTACTGTGGGTAATAATTTCATTAAGATGAATCTCTAGATAAGGGGCTAGCTCCCCTTGATGTACCTTTAAGGCTATTTATAACCTATAAATTATGTATGAAAAGGGTTAAAGAAAAGAAATAAGAAACCAAGTGGTGATGCACCAATGTATAATGTCCTTCCAATTGATTGAAACCACTACTTAAAGACAAATAAGGTGTTTCTCACACAAGACTCACAACTCAGGATTCATTACTACATTAGTGTTTCATATGCTAGATTTAAGAAGGTATATGATTCTTAGGAAGGGAATGAATGCTTCCAAAGAGGGATACGATCATGGACCACTTCTAGGATATCTCTACACTTAGAAAAGAATACTGTTAAAGACCTACAACAATATCCTTTCTGCAAATTGGTAGACCATCAAGAGTACAAGCTAGAAAAGACAATATTTCACTAGACTAGACAAATAAGATTCAAGTCATTACTCAATATTATAGCATATGAGTTACAACAACAATTGAATATTTATTTAAGAGTTATTCAAGTACAAATTTGGCTAGCATTTTCCTAATAACTAGTGGAGGCTCCTCAAAGAGCAGAAGGAATGCATATATATATATATATATATATATATATATATATATATATATATATATATATATATATATTTTAAGAGAGGAATCAAACAAAAGAAGTCCAAAGGTCACTTAGACATGGGTCACCTTAATAACATCAATTAAAATTTCATATGAAAGAGGAGTGAGGTGAGTCATTCCATGTCAAGAGGTCTAGTTGTCCAAAATAAGTCATGAGAATGGTGAAAAGTGGCATAAAACTTTCAAATTTGGCACAAGAAACTATCTCCATCAGAGACCATCCATAAAAAATTGAAACTCAAAATAGTAGATTCAACACATAGCACTCCTCGATGGAAATGGAACTTATTGAAATAGTTAGAGAATGTTTTTCCTAACTACTAGTTATCCTTTAGACACTTGTGTTTGTCAATTTCATGGAAGATCTTTAATTTTGTTAGCTACCAACAATAATTTGAACCATTGAGCTATCCAATTTTTTCTTGCTTTATCTATAGACTATATGCTTGAGATTATACCATTTGTTACCTTCATGTTTGCCCTTAGGTTCTCACCAAGCCTTTTTTACT
Organism: Torreya grandis; assembly: GCA_037957365.1. Classification (NCBI taxonomy): domain Eukaryota; kingdom Viridiplantae; phylum Streptophyta; class Pinopsida; order Cupressales; family Taxaceae; genus Torreya; species Torreya grandis. Next base: position 586,873 of record JARHVA010003706.1, on the reverse strand, counting down.
CCAATGACTAGTTTTCATAGTTTGAAATTGATGTTTGTGGGGCCATCACCTTCCTTATTCATTTGGAACATTTTCCTCAGACTTAAGTTTCTTTTAGACTTTTTCCAAGTGCTCTATTTTATCACTTTTCCCAAAAGAATTCATTTGGGCTCTTTGTATCAGGTCTTTTCCTTTAGGATTTTTTCTTGAAACAAATCCTTGAGCCTATTTTTTCACATTAATTCCTTCAAAATATTGAATGACCCTTCGTTTATTTTGAAAAGGACCTCAAAAATCTTGAAAACACCCTTCCCAAAAGAAAAATACCCTTTATGGAAATTGAAAAGTACCATCATATTTTTGAAAATGACCCTTCGACTTTTGAAAATAGACCATTTAGTTTAAGAAGAATACCTTTAGAGATTTTGAAAAGGACCATTCTTCAAAGGGAAATTACCTATTGAAAATCTATAAAATTCCATTCAAAACTTGTAAAATTCCCTTTAGAACTTGTAAGATGCCCTTTGGATTTTTGAAAAGTATCCTTTCAAAAAAAATGTGTAGGGTAGTTGCTCAAAGACTTATCCTTCGAGAAACTTGAAAAGGACCATTTTGTGGAGGGATTCTCCTTTGGGAAAATTATTTAGATTATTTTATTGAAGGAATTAATATTCATATTCTACTTTGGAAAATTTATCTCAGATTAATTATCTGAAACAATTTAACATTTAGCTAAAAGAAAAGTTTGAAAGAAATAGACTTTGGTCAAAATGAAGGATCTAAAAGAATTACTATGCAAAGGCTTAGCCAAAAGACTAAAACAAAGATTTCTAAAATAAATGACACTTATAAATTTGTTGTGGGCTTATAGTGTGGAACACCTCTTCCAAAATAAAATTTGGATACTGGCCCTAGCCAAAAGGTATAAACTTAGATGGCTAAGTTTTCAAATATGGGTGCCCAATTTTGACCTAAAGGGCCAAAATTTGGTCAACACCAATATCAGTCATATATGCAAGATTATTGACTTGATCCTCTATATGAAAAACAAGCATATCATAATATTTCTCCTCATCAACCCTATCATGAGCCATCTATACCAGGACTTAAGTAAACCTTAGTGACCCTTGACAAGTTTGAACTAGAATTATGCTCACAAAAGTATTATGGCCAAGATGTCCCTACTCACCAGATCCAATATGTGAGAGAGTCATTGTAATAAGTGAAAGAATAATGGGCACTAGTTGAGAGAGTATATTAGAAAAATCTCATAGGTGAGATGATGGATGTTGGTGGTTACATTCAAAGCATTGAAGATAAGCTAAAAGGCCTTAAAGAGTAGTTGGTTTAACCTCATCAATATTAGGTGCCTTAATATGCACCACCTCAGCCTTCTTATGTACCACCCATTCCTCCCTAAGAGGCCATCCAAAGTGACCCTTTGAGTGTTCCAAATTCTTCATGTGTTCCTTAGACATTCCCTTTTTGGAGATCTATCCAATAAATATTTCAAAGAAAGAAGGGGACTGATTTTGAACAATCTACTATTGAAATCCAAGACTCCATCCTTCCTCAAGAACCCCTTAAGAAGTCCTTCATGGTTCTAAGCTGGAATCAAATGGTGAAGTCATGGGGTAGGCAAAGTGAGACAAATATAGATTTGAAGGCCCAATCTAAAGGAGAATATGAATGTATATAAACCTCTATCATCTCTCCTTAAGAGTCTTCTTGTGTTACTTATCTTCATGAAGCTACTAACCATATTAAGGAGAAGTTATTCAAAGATAATATAGATAGATAGATCAAAGAGATGAAGCTAAAGAAAAGTAGGGAAGAAGAGAATTAGAATTAGAAGATTGAATAAAGACCTCTAGCTTTCCCATCTTGGAGGTCTATCTAAAGATGTTCTTAAAACAAGAAGGAAACTTCAGTTAAGATTCCACTATTGAAGAGTCTCAAGGAGACCATTATGAAAATGAAGATCTAGTAGAAGAAGGTACTCCTTCTATTTCTCATCTCAAATTGATTTCCCTATAAAAATTATTTCAACAGTCAACCATTCTTAGGGTTACAAGTTGCAATAAGGTTCCCTTCAATCACAAACCCATCCATAAACCATTCATCACACCTCATACTCCATCTCTAGCTTATCATCCCCCCATCACATCTTACTCTTCACATAAAAACCATGTGCCTATCCATCAACCTCCCACCCCACCCTTTCTTGAGAAGGATACTATCTTGAAAGAACCAAGTGAAGAGGAGCATATCCAAGATATGACTAATCAAGAAAAGGATGCAATAAGTGACTATGAGGAAGATATCACCATAAGGACTCCCCTTGGTGAACACAAGGGCAACTTAACCTTTTTTAATGAGGAAGGACATATTGGAGACTCTTTTACTACTATCCATGAGGAATATGACCAAGAATTGAAACAAGGGCATTTGAAGAAGACTCCATATCTGATCATGAAGTATAATATGACCATCTCAAGCATGAAATGGAATGTACCATCAAATATGAAGGTCATAACATTCCTCAAGAAGTTCCAACTATAAAAGAGTCTCATGAGACCAAAGTGGAAGACATAGTTCTTGGAGATGAATCAATACCTATATCTAGTTTTGAATCACCCTCAGATGTATTGTAACATGAAGAACACTAGATTTATGACCTCATGCATCAAAAATAGAAGATTGAATAAGTAGTGGTTCTAGATGACAAGAAGGATAAATATGATTGGTAGCTACAAATGAAGCTCTGTAAAGAGCTTGAAGATCTTTTTAAAGTTGAGGATCAAATGCTTGAGAAGGTGGATAAAGAATTTCCCATGGAGGATAATGACCAAGATTGGGTAGAATATGTAGAGCTTCTTAATGAGCTTGAATAACTTGTAGCCAAGAAGGAACCTAATCTTATTGAGAGGACCATGGAAATCAAAGAAGTATGCCTTGTTGAATTACCATTAGAGGCTATAGCTGAGGATCCATATGAATAAGTTGATACTATCTAGACGCACATAGATGACCTATTTGGAGTTGCTTGGTTCTCATTGAACATCATGTCAAAGAGGTTGATAGTTACAATAAATGAGGAATCAAGACCAAGGATCAAGGAGATACATGCCTCATTTAATTCCTCATCCCATGATATAAGAAGTTTGTTAAAATTTACTTTTGATCCATGAGGAAAGGTACATATAGTTTTGAGCTATATATATTAGGATGGTTTGTTCAAAATTTTCCAAGTGTTGCTTTAGCTCATTTATTTATTATCCCTATTTTGTTCTAGGATAGTTTCCATTCAATAAGTGCCTTGGGCACTCTATTATATTTTGTTCCTTTTGGTCTTTGTGTTTGTTTCAAAAATAGGTTATCCATAAGATTGGTAGCCAATGTTAGATCTAGGTCAATATGTTGGATCCAAGTAGAGACTCCATGCCCAATGGACTAGAAAAGGTAACATGGTCCAAGTTCTCTTGCATATACAAGTATGCAACCCCTGTGAGTCAATAAAGATGTTGGCTATTTTTGTCTCACATACCAAGCTGAGTAGAGTTTATGTAGAATAAGTGGACCAAAGGTTTGAAACAATTCTAAAATTTAAAAATGTAGAAGACCATGTAGATTTTCATGTTTTACAAGCATTCAAGAGCATGAAATAGGTTACACAAGCCTTAGAAAATCATTAGAACCTTGAAATAATGATCAAAAGATGAATTATGTAAGTTTAAGGACCAAACCATCACCAAGATGTCATGCGTAGATAAATGGACCAATTCACTTATGTATTTTATAAGTCCACTAAAAAAGCATCACCAACCAAGATATTGTATCACTATGAGGTCCTTTATGCCAAAATCATCCTCTAAAATTTCCTTTCTCATGCAAGATTTCTAGCCAAATTTATCAGCATTCAAAGTTAAACCTACAGAGGAGAATGTTCACATAAACCTCAAAATCAAGTGACAAAAAAAAAACCATTTAAGTATAAAAAGTGACGATCACATGAACATCATTGATGGGTATGGATGTATCTAATGGTCATGTAGACATCAATCTTAAGATAAAAAAATCCATTATGGTCTAAATTTTATGGTTGCATGAAGATCAAATACAGTCATGTAGATGTCAAATGATTAGAGAAAAAATGTTAATTTTGAGGTTATAAAGTAGCCATTGGATTTTAAATAGTGGGTCCTAATAGATCTGATGGTCCACATTACATCATGCATCTTGATTTGATGGTGCATGATGAGTCAAAAGGTTAAGGAGCTGCCACCATATTACATAAGTATAGAAGATAACAGACTAACAAAGAATCTTGAGTATGAATGCAAAGCTACCAAGTAGTGTCAACTCAGATAGAGGTTGATAAATCAAGGGTAAGATTAATGGCTCTCAATTGATCATATAGATTAAGATTGATAGTGTGAGAAAAGGTCAATATGTCAATAGTTTGAGTCACAATCGATAATCAATAAGTAAAGGGTGAGCCTAGGATATTTCAACAAAAATTGATAGGGCATTCTTCTAATCAGGTAAGGTAAAAGATGGAGGAACCTATTTTGAGAATGGTCTAGATTAAACTAGATGGACATTGTAGGCTCTAACATTACCATTAAATCTCTATAGGGACAAAATAGGTCTTTCAGACCTACTATATATAAAGGGCTGATAGTTTGAATGATGAAATAGGACCAGGAATTAATAGAAAAGCTCCATAGAGGTAAAATAGGTCTTTTAGACCTAATATAGACCAAAGGGGGTGGCAACTTATTGTCAAATCAAGAACATGCACCTATGAACTTATTTTTTTAATCAAAATTATAGGAAAACCAATAGTTTGGATTAGTTTTCACCTATAGTAGACCCAGGTTCATTTTACCATGTAGGGGAAAATAAATGGGATATGGTGGGGGCTTCTCATCCTTCAACATAGTCATAGCTTGACAAACCACCATTCATGGCATAGAACTATCAGTTTCAATATTTAAGGATTTAATATTCATGAAAATATCAAGTGGACTTAGGGTCTCAAGGTGGTGATCTAGTAGATGGAGAAGCAATTAAGATCATTGATCCCACTCAAAAAAACATTGTCATCATTCATAACAAACCCTTATCTCTAGTGGCATCTCTCAACCAATGAGAGGAGCTTGAGGACTATTGGGACATAAGGAGGTCCATTTGTCGATCAAAACATGCATATATAAAGTAATTAATGAGATTCCACCTCAATTCTTCATCTTGATGACTTTTATCAACTCTTTAATGCATTATTCTCATCTTTCTCTTTCTCTTTTTGCTATATATAAATGCTTTTAAGCCAAAAAAGGATCCTCTCGATATCACTCTGATCTCTCTCTTGGGTATGAATAAACTTTACAAAGATGGAGCTTGTAACCGCTTGAAATGAATAGAAGATTGTATTCAAATTTATTTTATGCTTATCTAGTGTGTTCATGACAATGGATTTGCATATGTGGTAGAACTATTCTCCCTTGTCAAGTCTTGATCTCACCTAGTTAGCAATTATCTTGTTATGCGGGTCATGTTTAGTGTTTTACATCTCTTGATTGGAGATCATATGTGGATACTATGACTAGTTAGTCTTGAATTAGACTTCTTCATCATTTCCCTAAGATTTTGATCATTTGGTAAACCTCTACATGAAATATTGATGTATGATAGATGTTTGTAATCCTATATCTTGACTTGTATTTATTTCATTAGTGTTTTAAGAGTCAAATAGAGTGGATTAACCATAATTTAGGTGCATCATCATCTTTAGCTAAGGTTTCCCTTCTATGTTATATCTCTCTCCCTTTTCCTTGGTCATTAGTAGATATTAGTAGTGGGAATAAGCTAAAAATGATGCATAAAAGGAGCTAGCCTCATTAAAAATCCTTGAAGCCTGACCCCATTATAGGATACCCATAGCCTAGGGTTAATCCCATGTTGAGCTAGGTTTGGAAGTAGAACTTGAACACTTATGCTTTTAGCTTGGGTGAAATCTAGATATCCAATACATATTTTCTCCTTATGGAGCTTTAATGGCAATGCTAGATCCTACAATGTCCATCTGGTTCTATTTGGACTATGCTCAAACAAGGTTCCTCATATTTTACCTTGTCCAGGTCAAAGAATGCCTTATCGAATTTTGTCAAAATGTCATGGGCTCATCCTTTCCTTATTACTTTTTGATTATGACTTAAACTATTGACATATTAAACTTTACTCACACCACTGATCTTGATTTGTATGATCGAGCAAGAGCCATTGATCTTTACCTTAAGTTGTCAACCTTTATTTGAGGTTACACTACTTAGAGGCTCCGCATTTGCACTAAGGATTCACTGTTATGGTGGCCTCTTGAGCTCCTTGACCTTTTGACTCATCATGCACCATCAGATCAAGATGCACGATGAAACATGGACCATCAGATCTAATGGGAATAACTATTTAAAGTCCAACTACTATTTTACAAGCTCAAAATTGATGTTTGTACTCCTATCATTTGACATATAAATGATCGTATTTGATGTCTGTGCAATCATAAAATTTAGACCATAATGGATTTTTTCTATGTTTTAAGTTTATCATATGTATGAATATTAAATACATCTATATGGCCATCAGATACATTCACACAACCATCACTTTTTAGACTTAAATGGCTTTCTACCATAGCTTGGTTTTGACATTTGTGTGAATGTCTCACTCTATAGGTTTAACTTTGAATGCTCATAACTTGAGCTAGAAAGCTTGATAAACATGAAAATTTTAGAGTATGATCTTGGCATGAAGGAATTCATATCTTAGTGGACTTATAAAATACATATGTGAACTAGTTTATTTGTTCTTACATGACATCATGCTGATGGTCTGGTCCTTAAACTTGAACAATTCATATTTTGATCATTATTTCAAGGTTCTAATGATTTTAAAGGCTTGTGAAACTTGGTTCATGATCTTGAATGCTTGAAACACATGAAAACTTGCATGGTCTTATTTATTTTTCAATTTTAGACCTATTTTAAACTTTTGATCCACTCATTCCACATGAACTCTACTCATCTTGGTATGTGGTATGTAGAACACCTTGATGAGCTTGAAGAACTTGCATATAAGAAGAAGCCTAGTATTATTAAGGATACTCTAGAAATTAAAGAGGTATGCCTTATTGAACCATTATTAAAGGTTGTAGTTGAGGATCAATCTAAAGAAGTTGAGACTATCTAGATACACATAGCTGACCTATGTGGAGTTATTTGATTCTCATTGAACATCCTGCTAAAGAAGTTGACAGATGCAAAAAAGAAGAGTCAAGCATCAAGACCAAGGATCAAGGAGATTCATGCCTCATTAAATTCCTCATTTCATGGTATAAGAAGGTTATCAAACTTTCTTTTTGATCTAAGAGTAAAGGTACAAATAGTTTTAAGCTGTATATATTAGGATAGTTTTGTTCAAATTCCTCTTAGTGTAATTTTTGGCACATTTATTTGTTGTCCCTTTTTTTTTCTAGGATAGTTTTCCTTCAATAAATGCCTTGGTCACTCTATTCTATTTTTTTCCTTTTGGCCTTTATGTTTATTTCAAAAAGAGGTTATCCACAAGATTGGTACCCAGTGTTAGATCTAGGTCAATATGTTGGATCTAAGTAGAGACTCCATGCCCAATGGATTGGATAAAGAGACATGGTCTAGGTTATATTACATAGACAATAATGTGACCCTTGTGAGTCACCAAAGATGTTAGCCATTTTTAGCCCACATACCAAGCTTTGAAGAATTAAGTAGAGTTCATGTGAAGCAGTTGATCAAAGGCTTTGAAATAGGTCTAATATTACAAAATGAGGAAGACCATGTCAGTCTTCTTTTGTTTCAAGAATTCTAGAGCATGGAATAGGATGAAAAATCCTTAGAAAATCATTAACACCTTGAAAAAATGATCAAATAATGAATTATGTAAGTTTAAGGAACATACCATCGCTAGGATGTCATGCAAAAAATGAATGGGCCAGCTAACTTATGCATTTTATAAATGCACCTTAGAAAGCCACGCGAGCCAAAATATTCTATCACCATCAAATTTTTGCTACCAAGATCATCCTTTTAAAGTTTCATGTTCACGCAAGCTTTTTGGCTCAAGTTATGAGCATTCAAAGTTGAACTTATAGAATAGGATGTTCACAAAGATGTCAAAATGAGATCAAAAAATTAACCATTTGAGTCTAAAATGTGACAGTTACACAAATGTCATTGAAAGTCTTGTAGATGTATTCAATGGTCATGTGTATGTCAAATTTAAAATAGAAATAAAACCATTAGAGCCTAAATTTGATGGTCATGCAAATGTCAAATATGGTTGCATAAACATCAAATTATGGGAGAACTAACATTAATTTTAAGCTTATGAGGTAGCCATTATATTTCAAATAGTGGGTCTTAGTAGATCTAATGGTCCATGTTACATCATACATTTTTATCTGATGATGCATAATGAGTTAAAAGGTCAAGGAACTCAAGAGGTTACCATGTGGTGTAAATTCAAAGGTTGACATACTAATAGTAGGATACTAAAACCAACATGTGATTGACACATGGAATAAGTACATAAGCTGACATACTGATAACAAGATCTTGAGTGAAAATATGGGAATTCCAAGTGGTACCAACTTGGATAGTGGTTGACAAGTTAAGGGCAAGATCGATGGCTCTCACTTGATCATATAGATCAAGATCGATGGTGCAAGCAAAATTTAATATGTTAATAGTTTGATCATGGTTGATAACCAAGAAGAAAAGGGTGATTCGGGGATATTTTGATGAAAGTCAATAGGGCATTATTTGACCTAGGCAAGGTAAAAGATAAAGGAACCTAGCTTGAGCATGGTCCAAACTAAACCAGATGGACATTGCAAGATCTAACATCACCATTAAAGCTCTATAAGGAGAAAATAGGTCTTTTAGACCTAATATAGATAATGGGGTTGACATTTTGAATGATGAAATGGGACCAAACATTAGCAACAGAGATCCATGGAGGTAAAATAGGTATTTTTGACCTAATATAGACCAAGGGGGTGGTAGCTTATTTTCAAATAAAGAATATACACTTCTAAACTTCTTTTATGAATAAAATACTATAGGAAAACCAATAGTTTGGATTAGTTCTCACCTATAGTGGAATAAGGTTCATTTTACCATGTAGGGGTAGATAAATGAGATGTGGTGGGGGCTTCTCATCCTTTGACACACTCATAGATTGATAAACCACCATTCATGGGAGTGCACTATTAGTTTTAGGATATAATCCTCATGAACATGTCAAGTGGACTTAGGGTCTCAAGGTGGAAAGTTAGTAGTTGAAGAAGAAATTAAGAGCATTAATCCCACTCAAATAGACTTTGTTATCATGCATAACAAACCCTTATCTCTAGTGGGATCTCTCAACTAATGAGAGGAGCTTGAGGACTATTGGGAAAAAAGGAGGTCCATTTGTTGATCAAAATAGGCATACAAAAATCAATAAATGAGATACCACCTCACTTTTTGATGTTGATGACTTTTCTCCACTCTTCAATACATTATTCCAATCTCTCTCTTTCTCTTTCTACTATATATAGAGGTTTTTGAGCCAAAAAAGGATCCTCTTGATATCACTCTAATCTCTTTCTTATGTATGACAACTCAACCAAGATGGATCTTATAAACTTTTGAAATGAATATAAGGCTGTATTTAGATTTAGTTTATGCTTATCTAGTGTGTCCATGTTAATGGATTTGTATATGTGGTAGAGCTATTCTCCCTTATCGAGTCTTGATCTCACCTACTTATCAATTATCTTGTTATGTAGGTGATTAGAGCTTTCATGTGGATACTATGACTAGTTAGTGTCTTGAATTATACCTCTCCATCATTCCCCTCAATTTTTGATCATCTAGTGAACCTCTACATGAAATACTGATGTATGACAAATGTTTGAAATCTTATATCTAGTCTTGTGTTTGTTTCATTAGTGTTTAAAAGTCAAATAACATGGATCAATCATAATTTAGGTGCACAAATATATTTATCTTAGGTTTCCCTTTCATGTGATCTCTTTCTCCCTTTTCCCTAGTCATTAATAGGTTTCAATAGTGGAAATGAGATCAAATGATGCATCAACAAAGTTAGCCTCATTAAAAATCCTAGAGATCTGGCCCCCACTATAGGATACCCACAACTTGGGGTTAGTCCCATGTTGAGATTGATATGGATGTAGAAACTAATTTTTTTTGCTTTTAGCTAGGGTGCAATCTATATCTCCAACATAAACCTAGTTATACAATGACAAATTAGCTGATTTTTACAAAAATGCCAAATACCCCATTCCTAAATTGATCATGGAGAATCAAGTCTATGAAGGAGGAGGTCTAGGGCCAAATAAACAAAGGAACTCTTGAGAAAATTTGTATAACTTGGTGTAAATGAATCTATGGTCTTAGATTTAAACCACCTAGGGGTGACCCCACATATATTACTCATGTTTCAATGCCAATGAATAGTGATGTTGATGCTAGCAATGAAGTAGATTCCAATCACAACATTTATGAAGACCTTTCTAATGCCAATCTATTTGACACCCATGCCATTTATACCCTTACCCCAGTTATTTGTAATAACTTGATTCCTTTATATCACCCTCAAATTATAGCCTTAGACTAATAAGAATCCATAGTGCTTATAGATGAGTTTAATAATGGTGAGGCCTTTTGTGATATTCTAGGGATAAGAGACAATATTCCATTGGGAGACCATAAAAAAAGGTTCTTTATCAAATTGGATCTTGTAGCCTATTTTGGAGATCGGGTAAACACACTTAACCACAAATAAATAAATAGACATTGAGGTCCTAAAGGGTAAACCTCTTTGAGGAAATTTTGGACAAAGGTAAAAGTAATGAGAAAGGCCAGTCTTCTAGTGAAAACCTATTTTAGGAACCATTAGATGGGGTGTTCACCTTTCCTTAAATGAAGCTTAGGAGACCACTAATGATGAAATTTCTTTTTGGTCTGAGTTTAGTTCTAAGGAAAAACATGCCTTTGAATAAATTATCCAAGAGTTTTCAATAGTATTTGTAACATAACCATCCCTAACATTGGGAGAATCTAATTCATTTTGTTTAGGAGAGCTTAAAGATCTAGTCCAAATAGAGGAATTTATAGTTGCAAGACAATTCAATTCATTTCCCACCATTTTGGAGGATGGTTCAACTCTACTCATAGAAGAAGCTTTGAAAGTCAACATTGGGACTCCAAATGACCTAAAATGGATCAAATTAGGTATGCCCCTCATTGAGGAAGAACATGAAGTTTTTATAGCCCTTTTGAGGGAATTTTTTGACATCTTTACTTGGGAATTATTAGACATGCCAAGTTTGGACCCCACCTTGGTTGTACACCACCTTGTTGTACATGATAAAGCTAAACCTGTGAAGAATAAATTATGCAATATGCATCCCCACATTACTATATTAGTAAATAAAGAGTTGTAAAAACTCTTACAAGTGAGATGTATTCAATTGATCAACTACTTAGAGTGGATATCAAATGTTGTGCCTATTATCAAGAAGCTAAAAAGAAGAAAAATTTGCACTAACTTTAGAGATATAAACAAGGCTTACCCTAAGGATAACTGTCCACTACCAAACATTAAAATGATAATTGATACCACAATGGGGTAAAAAATGCTTTCAGTTATGGATGTATTGTTAGGATACAATTATATCCATATTGCATTAGGAGATGAATACAAAATAACATTTACCACTCTATGGGGAAATTTTTATTATTAGGTTATGTCATTTGGTCTCAAGAATGCTAGGTCCACATACCAAATAGCCATGATCATAATATTTCATGATATGATGCATGAAATTATTGAAGATTATGTTGATGACATATTGGGTAAATCAAAGACTAGGGCCGATCATCCAGCTACACTCTGAAGAATATTTGAGAGGCTTTGTGAATGCAAGGTTAGACTCAATCCTAAGAAGTGCATATTTGTTTTCACTTCAGGAAAATTCTTAATCTTAATCATTTCTCATAGAGGCATTGAGGTTAATCCTACTAAAGTACATGCCATTTTCGAGATGCCACCACCTTCTAATTTGAATAAGCTTTGTAATTAATAGGGAAAGATCTAATCTACTAGATGCTTCATTTATTAATTATTTGAAAAATTTCATCCATATAAATACTTACTAAAGAAGGGTGTCACGTTTCATTTGGATGAAGAATGCCTGAAAGCCTTTTAACACTAAAAGGAACATCTTGACAATCCACCTATTTCGTTACCTCCAATGCCAAAAATCCGTTCTTATTGTATATATATACAATAGATAAATCCCTAGGGGAACTTCTAACTCAACATAATGACAATCGAAAAGAGCATACCATGTACTATCTAAGCTATACACTAGTTGCATATAAGCACAATTATATGCCTAGATAAAAATCTTGTTTAGTTATGGTCTTCATAGCCTAGAAGCTACAACATTACATGATTAACAATAAGACCATGGTTATTTCCAAAGTATATCTACTCAAGTATCTACTATCCAAGATAGATTTATAAGGCTACATGGATAAATGGATCATACTTCTAAGTGAGTTATAGATAGAGCATGTCAAAAGGCCATAAAGGGACATGTGCTTATAGATCAACTTACTGATACCAAACCACTCACCTTTTGATTCCCAGATGAGTCCATCATGAAAATCATTGAAAAACATCCTAAGGAGTAGTTCTAGAATTTATATTTTGATGGATCATTCACATCACATGGATTGAGGGTGGGTCTATTATTTATTACACCATAGGGGGATCTTATCCCTAAATCATTCCATATCAACTTTCCTTGTACTAATAACATGGCCAAATATGAAGCACTTGTTATAGGGCTTAGAAAAGTAGTACAATGGAATATTTAACATCTAATAGTTTATGGTGATTCTCAGTTAATCATCAATCAGGTTACAAACCACTTTCAAACCAAAGATGATAAGCTAGTGCCATACAAGGCTATGATTGATGTTCTCAAACAATAGATCAGTGATATACAATTTGAACACATACCAAGGGCCAATAATAGGATAATGGATGCCATAGTCACCATTGACTCTTTGATCTATCACAAAGGCAAGGCAAAAGAATATTAATTCCTCATTAAAAATATTTTAGCACCTACTCATGAACCTTTGATCATTGTAATAATCTATGATATGGTTGGTCCCCACTCTATATGGTATTCATACCTATTTACCTACATTCATGACCATATCATGCCACTAGACCTATCATGTAAACAATTAAAATCCTTTATCCATCAAATCCATCAAGCCTCATGATATACCTTACTTAGTCTAACCCTTTACTACCATAAATTTGATGGAACTCTACTTCATTGTGTAAATTTAGCAGAAGTAACATTAGCATTATGGGAAGTTCATGAAGGAGTATGTGGAACCCACATAAATTGGGCTATCTTATTAAAAAATCTCCTATGTTCTAGGTACTATTAGCCAACTATGGATGCAGATGTATGTTGGGCCCCTTTTTTTAACTCACCTAGTAGACTGCACCAACTTGGCACATCTCAACACATGACAATCATTTAAAATGATTTATCTTTTGAAATTATTAGTGCCAGCTAGAAGAATCTTTAGAGATCTTAACCCAGCTAGTAGGTAGTTGCTTAACACCTAGGTTTAAGGGAGAATCTCTTGAGTGCTTGATTGTGGAAGTTGGAGAGCATGGGTGATAGACTGGTGGAGCTAATGGAATAATAACCCCTAATGATAGTTCATCACTTGGCATGCACCCATCCACCTTGGTAAGAACATGATCCTTTGCTTATAAAACAAGCTTGAACTTAAAATAATAAGGGGGAAATTAATGGTAAAAAAGCTCTACTAAAATTGAGAGACACCACTTTATATTATAATCACCATTGAACTAGGTTAGGAATTCTAAATGTATATCCAAAATTTGCCTATAAGCCATTGGGCATGAGTACTTTCCAAGATGAGCACATGCTCTATTTTCATGTTATGGACTATGAATTAATGAAGAACATTATTAAGAGTAATTGAGTGTTGATCTTTTATAAATGGTTATAGCATTATCCTATGTTTACGATTTGAATCTAATGGTTATGATAGTATAAATGCCATGCTTACATATATTATTGAGTGAAGGTTTGCTCCAGGCTGTTAATGGCATCTTGTTGCTAGACAATGACTAGGATTAGTAGTAAAATTGACTAAGTGCTGAAATCAACATGTGTTGAGTCCTTATTAACCATGCCTAGAGTGATACCTTGAAGAGTGAGTACCAAAAAATGAGCCATTCCCTTGAATTAGATAAGCACCTGAAGAATACTTAACTTACTATCCCTATGGCTTGTGCCACTAAGAGCTAAATCTAGCCATATATGAAATTGTATCCAAAAGACTTGTGTCCTTGAATAGACTTTCACCTCTTGATCTTACCCAATAGGGCGTGTGCCAATAGACTACCTAAGTCGTTTCACAAATGACCAAGTCTCATCGAAACCAAGGTTATACCATGTTTCAACTAGCCCAACATGGGTATAGTTCTTTCATTATTATGATTTGTGTGAGTGCACAAGGCTTTCACCTTATGTAAAGTTGACGCCAACATAGCAATGTGTTAAATGTTATGTGCCACAAAATGTACTATTCTCATGCCTAACTATACCAAGTATAAAAATGACTTGGCTTGACTGATAAACACCTAAGTACAAAAGTTAAACATGAGACATTTCTATAGCATTTTGGTTCTATTACTAGGATACCATGTTAAATTTTGTTGTTGAAATGATGCAACAGGATGATTCCATGACTATTGCTCAATAACATTGAACACTGGCTAGATCAAATGGAAGATAGTTTCACATAGAAACATCTAACATACCAATGATAGAAACCAAGAGAATGGGTGCAAGCCAACCTATATGATGCTATATATGAGGTTTTATTTTATGAACTACCTGAGCATGTGTATCAATGGTTGGTTGCCTATACCACCTATAGAAGATAAATCTATGGATAGTGCCTCAAGTGGACTAAGGAGTGCATAAAGAGGCTTGAGAGCCTAGATGAAATTTGGATGTGTGATGCAGACAAGTGGTGGAGTAACACATTAAACAACTATGTGTTAGAATTTATAGTGTCAACCTTATCTTGCACTAAAAAAGTAGAATATGAGTTATTTTACAAACCAAGGGGCACATTCATAAGGGGGATTGGCACCAAAATAAATAAATTGATTGTGGATTATGGTATTGAAATCATAAAAATCAAAGGCTAAAATCCTTACATGTATGAGCAAGCATAAAAGGTGAGAAGGGGAAGTGTAAGTGAGGTGAGATGGAAAGGGATAAGAAACCTAACACCTTAGAGCTTTGAAGGTAGATCTATAAAAAGTGTAGGCATAGGCTAATAGATGATATAAAACCTTGAAGTGCCTAGAGGACCTGTAGCAAGTAGGAAGGGCATGGGGAAGGATCCCTTAAATTATAGAAGTGTAATAAGAGTGAGGGAAGCAATAGATCAAGCTCAAAATGTGGGTGAAAAATGACTTGGGTTCTTACAAGATATGGTGAATGAGGATGCACCAAAATCACCTAACCCCTTTAAACCTAAAATTCAAGCTCATACATTGAATTCTACACCAAAATCTAGAAGAGTGATAACTAACCTTGTTATCGACATTGACTTTGATAGATTTCAAACTTTAAACCAAGACTTTGTAATTAAACAAGTGATACCTTAATAGAAATTGAAATATAATACCATGAGACCAGTGATCACCAACCCAATAATTTAGAACATAAATGCAATTATTTTTATTTAGAGGATGTTAGATGCACTAACTAGGCAATAGCTTGAAGGAAGTGGCATGCCACCATAAGTGAGTAGTACTATGCCATCAAGATCGATGATGAAACCTACAACAATAGGGTCAGTGCTCAATCTTATAACTAGAGGCATTAGAGGACCACCTCTAACATAGATGATGAGGGGGGGAAACACCTCAGACTTTAGAAACTACCTCAGACTTTGGCACCACCCCTTTAGCTAATTTATTATGAAATGGTAATGAACTTTCCTAAGTATTATGGCATAAAGAATGCTATGAAGCATGTACTCAAGTGTGAAATTTAATGAAATGCTCAGGGTATTACCCAATCAGAGTGTAAGGTGACTTAAATTGTGACCACCTTATTAGATCATACCCATACCTGGTATCAAAAATTTGATCTAAACCAAGCTATGGTTGATTATGATATACTAAAAGAGGCCTTCTTGAAGGAATTTGATATTATTGAGTTTGAGAAATAGAGCATCATCACACCCAAGGAGATCAACCAAGGGATATCTGAGAGCATGTACATATACAATGCATGTTTTAAGACCCTAATTTTAAATCTCTAATATGATATCCACCCCTCCCAACACATGTAATGGTTTTTTAGGGGCATGCTAATACCTTTCAAAATAGTGTTGTCTATGAAAAACTTCAAGACCCCCATAAATCACTTGAATCTATGCTTTAGGCCAAGGTAGTAGGCAAAACCAACACTGAGATCAACCTATTAATAGATTTACAAATCATGTCAATGGCTTTGTAGTTGTAGAAGTTGACTACTAGTTTGGTGCATGACATTCATAGTAGATTGTGGTGTACTAGCTATGAGATAAAGGGGCATATCAAGAATAATTTCCTATGTAGAAATGTTTTCACCTTACGTCTTAGCTGTGAAGTTTATCATGAGAAGCATAAATTGTGAAACTATCCCCTATTGTAATGCACCAGTCAAGTAAACACTATCATCTATTGCAAGATTTTTGATGCCTATACTCATTTAAAAATAGATTGTCAAGTCATTGATGAGATGTGCCAAAATATGGAAAGAGGAATGAGGTAGGTAATAACCATATCTTGTGGGTAGGTGGGCCAAGGAAATGAAGGCTATGGCTAATAAAATATAGGCTATGGGAATCAATGAGGCATATGTAGGAGAGGTGGAGGATTTGGTGGAGAAAGATTGCCACCATGATCATGTTACAAGTGTGGGCTGACTAAGCATTATTAGTATGGTTTCCCCACGCACCTAACATACAGGTATTGTCAGAGACCATATGCAGTCAAAGATTTCCTAGACTTGTATAAAAAGATGACTCAAGGCTAGCCTAATGTAGATAAAAGTTCCACCATGGTTAGGTGAGAGAAAAAATAAGAGAAATGGACTCCCAATACACAATAAACTCATAAGGATCCACCTAAGGTGTAGGCCATGACTTAGATTGGGTTCACCACTCAACCATCTATTATGCTAATAAGAGAACTATGCTTAGAATATGGCAAGCCAAATCACACCGAGTGCATAACATAACCTGAGCTAAGAGTTGTGCCACACCTTAACTTGGTATAATAGAAGGATGTCCTACAATAAGCCATGAGTATAATCCAATATTTTTAGGGAGAAATCTAATTAGCTAGAGATATAGAGTCACAAAAAATCACCTCATGTAAGAACCAAGATATCTAGGAAGCTAAAGTATAGGTGTTGATCGAGATCCTAGGCCTCCTATAATCTAAAGGGATGCTACCCCTATTGAAAAACTTACTTTTAGAGCATGCAACAAAGAGACCAAAGGAAGAGGCTAGACCTTAGATGATTGATGTTGTTGCACTACATATGGAGTGGGCACATGAAGTAAGACATATTCAAAACATAGAGTATGACCAAAAACTCTAATAAATTCCACCATCAATGGATGGTTTATTTTTAAAGTCCTTATGGACACAGAGATAGAAGTTAACATTCTCAAAAAAAATATTTAGGAGAAGATGGGATGGATATCCTTGAGTCCCTCCCCTAATATGTTGTTAATGGCCAACAAAACCTGACCACAACCTATCAAGATCTTGAAGGGTGCCATTATAGACATCATGGGCAATAAGTTCTAGGTTGATTTTGAGGTAATTAAATTGGTAGAGCAAGATAACTATCTAGTGCTCTTAGGCAAGCCATGGTGTTAAACTAACAATGTAGACAGGCACTTTAAGAAATGCTACATGAATTTTAAAAATGATAAAGAGAGGGTGGTGATCCCCCTATCAAGTGATCAAGGGCCACCATATGTGGAGAGTGTCAATCTTGAAGATGAGAATAACCACATTTATAACCTCATGATAGAGGGCATTGAGAAACTTAACCCAAACAACCAAGGAGTGCTCAAATGGGAGGGTGGACAATCAGTATATGATATAACTAACATAGCCTATGAATAATGGGTTAAAGAGGCTTATGAAGTGACTAGTTGAAGGTACCACCTAGTGCAAAAAATTGAGCCAAGACCATCCAAAATAAGACTAATTAGGATTGAGTACACTCAAAAAAGATGGGTTCCCTGTGCCAAAAAGATGGTGAAAATGGTATTTTGGTTGAGTAAAGGGAAGATTTTAGTGCTCCCTAAGTATGGAAGGAGATAGCCTATAGAGAACTATGTCGATGACATTAAAGCGTGTGTTCCTAAAAAAGTAGATAGAATGGGTACACTAGTACATACCCTAAAGAACACTAATGCTCATTGGTGGGTAGTATAAAGACCTAGCTTACTAATATGGAAAGATATGAAGGTGGAAATATTCACAAGATTTGGAAAGAGTAATGAGGACTTATACATACTTGTGTACTCAAGTGACTTTGACTGAATCATGTATATGCACTTCTATGAATAAACCTAAACCATCTGTGATGAGAATGCACCCAAAATCTTATATGTATATGCCTTTTACATAACTTTGAAAACATGGGCACAAGTGTTGTACATTGTGAATGAAATTCACTAAGAGATAAGAGACTAGGAGGTGCTCAAAGAGATGTTCATACATACCTTCTCCTTCTCTTCACAAAAATTAGAGCTATGGGAGCCACTACAAGTCAATCATAAGGTAGTATTTGAAGACACTGCCATCCTAAAAGATCACCTTAGAGACATGTTCAGGGAGAAAGGACTAGCATTCCTAATGTTTTTTAAATAAAAGGCACTCAACATTGACTCTAGTGAGGAGAATGATGAGACATGGAAGGAGTCAAATTAGAAGGCTCTAACTGGTAGATAAAAACTTGTATGCCTTGTGGATGATAGCACCCCAGATGAAGAAGATCTAAATCATCTTCAAATTAACATAACTAAAGGGATAAGTCAAGTTTAAGACTCTCATTAGGAGAGGAATGAGCCTTATCATATGCCACTTAAGACCACTAAATTAGACATCAACACAGAAGGTAAGCCAAAGATTGCCACTATAGTTGCTTACTGGTCTAAGGTAGAGATGACATGAATCATAGGCCTCCTAAAGGAATTTAAGGACTTGTTCCCATACACCTACTAAGACATGAAGGTCACCCACCCTTCCCTTGGAAAACTGAGCATAAAGTTAGTGGATGGTGTAATACTTATCAAGAATCACTTGTATAGAATGAACCCTAACCTATGTGCCAAAGTGAAAATAGAGATTGATAGAATGTTGGTCATAAGCATCATATAACATATCCAAGAGTCTGAATGAGTGAGCCTAATGGTCATAAGCATTAATAAGGATGGGTGCATATGGATCTACATTGACCATAAATTTTTTAATTCCACCTACATCACTGACCCATTCTTAACCCCATTCACTGATGAGGTCCTAGATGGCATCATGGGTTACAAAATCTATACCTTTACTAATGGACTCTTAGGCTACCATCATGTGTAGATCAAGGAGGAAGATAAACCCAAAACAATATTTGTAATTGAATGGGGTTGTTTAACTTATAATGTGATGTCTTTTAGACTTAAGAATGTGCCAACTGTATTTTCTAGAGTGGTGATCACTACTTTTAAGGACTTCATAAATATGTTCCTCTAAGTCTATCTCAATTACTAGACTATATGGCCTTGTCAAGGATCACTATGACAATATATGCCTCATGTTTGGGAGGTACAAGAAGCTTTAGATTTCATTAAACCTAAATAATTGCATCTTTTCAACCCACTTCAAAACATTGCTTGGGTGCATTATTTGCAAATATGGTTTGCTTGTTGACCCTATAAATATAGCCATCATAATTTAGCTCTAGAATCTATC
The DNA here is from genome assembly GCA_037957365.1 of Torreya grandis. Classification (NCBI taxonomy): domain Eukaryota; kingdom Viridiplantae; phylum Streptophyta; class Pinopsida; order Cupressales; family Taxaceae; genus Torreya; species Torreya grandis. The sequence continues at coordinate 566,668 of JARHVA010003706.1, read as the reverse complement.
AACATAGAAAGATGTTCGCACCTTTCTAGGCCATTATGGCTATTATAATAAATTTATACAGAGTTATGTGAAGATACTAGTGCCTATAGAAGAGCTCTTATGCAAATATGGCTCATTCTATTAGGGCAAGGTGTAAGAGGAGGCATTTAAAACACTAAATCTAAAGTTGGATAGCATGACAATTCTACAATTTCCATATTAGACTACTCCTTTCCACATCCACGTCAATGCTTCAAGCTCTACAATTAGTGCCATATTGGTGTAACCAAGCAATGGTAATATGGACCACCCCATCTCCTTCACAAGTAGGAAACTGATGCAAGTAGAATAGAATTTCACCACCATCGAGCATGAGGTGATAACAATGGTCTATTCCTTACAAAATTTTAGGAAATATCTATTGGTGACCTCATTCATATTTTTCACTAAACATGAGGTGCTCAAGTACCTCATGAATAAGCCTATTTTACATAGGTACATATACAGATGGATTGTTATATTCTAGGACTTCTAATTCTCTATTGTTATTAAACCTAAAAAGTAGAATATGGGGACAAACCATTTGTCTTTCATAAATTCTAGTGATATAGTGGCACCAATTGAGGATGACATTCTAGACATGTAACTATATAGAGTCTATCACATCCCTGAAGACTTCGCAGAGATTACCACTTTCCTAACATCTGGGTTTATACCCTAGACCATGTCAAATAAGTAGAATAATAAGCTTAAAATTTGCACTTCACCCTTCCATCTCATTAAGGGGGAGATATACAAAGTAGGTAGAGATGAAGTCCTATGTTGGTGTGATTTTAAACATAAAAGGAACTTCATATTACAATAAGTGCATGAGGGAATCATAGGAGGCCATTATGCTAGAGATGAAATGATGCACAAGATATTTTAGTCAAACTTGTGGTGGAAAATCCTATTCTAAGATACAAATGAGTCCACTAAGTTATGTGACATATGCTAGTACACTAGGAAGCCCAACCACCAAGATGAGATACATCTCATCCCCATTCTTTCCTAGGTGCCGTTCGAGAAATGGGCCATCAATTTTATTGGACTAATAACCCCCATAACATGGCACATAGGTGTAAGGTATATCCTTGTAGCCATTGACTATTTCATTAAGTGGGTGAAGGCTACACTGACAAAAGACTACATAGCCATGATAATGACATGCTTCATTTGGAAGAACATAATAAGTTAATATGGGTGCCCATTAAGTCTAACTAGAAATAGGAGAACTCATTTCATCAATGAGATGGTACACATCCTCTAAATTAAATACATCGTGGTACATCACAAGACCAACTCATATCATCCATAATCAAATGACACAAATGAAACCTTTAACAAAATCCTAAGAACATGCCTGACAAAGATATGAGACATTGGTCACAAGGATTAGGATGATCAGATCTCAGTGATATTATGGGTGTACTACATGACATATAAGTTACTAAACAAAGCTAAACCCTTTCAAATAGTATTTGGTGCTAAAGTAGTTATTCCCATGGAATTCATGGTGCCATCATTACACGTTACATGGATTAGTTGCTTAGATGACTAAAAATCTTTGAGCACAAGGTTGGAATACCTAAAACACTTGGATGAAAAGCACACCTAAGCAATATGGAGTCAAAAAATTGAAAAGGCATGCCAGAAGCTCTAGTATGACAAGCACATCAAGCACAAAGAGCTGACTGAGGGAGTATTGGTGCTACTTTATGACTCGAAGTACCTTAAGCACCTAAGAAAATCACAAATAAGGTGGATGGATTCCTACATCATCCAACACATATTTGAGATAGGTTAGTGAAAGTTGCACATGTAGTTTGATAAAATGCTCCTAGGGAATTTCAATGAAAAATAATGAAAGTAATATAGAAATTAGTGTGGTGCTTGTGCCACAAGTACATTGACTTCTTGGTCGCTAGTTAGGTTATATTAAGCTAACTAGAATAACATTTGGCATAAGCTAAATAGTTTTAAATTTTATTTGATCTTTGTATAGTGTAAAGATGTAATCATCAATGTATGAAGGCCTAGAAATAAATTCATTTGGCCTCTCACACATAATTCCAACTAGGTGAGTCAAGTCTTTGGATTTTTAAGCACACAAAACCAAATACCTAAGTAGTGGGTGTGTCAGACTCATCAAACTCAGTGAAGAGTTACATAGAACTCTATGTGCAAGGTCCCAAATGAAGGTCACTTCCAATCCCATAATTTAAAATAATTTGGCCTTTCATGCATATTTCTAATTGGGTGAGTTGAGCACTTGAAATTTCTAAGTGCATGAGGCCAGACATATAAGTGATGAGCATGTGAAACTTGATAGATGTAAGAAGAAGATGCACTAGATCCATGTGTGCATGGTGGACATTAAAAAGATCTTGAAGGCCCTATAATTAACTATTCTAGTACTCTCATGCATAATACTAGTTGGGTGAGTCGATCCCATTTTTATTTCTAAGCACATAGGGTCAGACACCTAAGTTTTTGGGTATGAGGGATTTTCTAGATTTAGTAGAATTGAGAACAAACTGTTGGTGTATAAGTGCAAGGGTAGCCTTTTCACCATAGTTTTAAAGTAGTGTATCCTTTGATCCTTTGCCAAATCTAAAGGAGAATAGTGAAGATACTCAAATATGGTTGTGTACAATGGATAAAGTGAAGATGCGTAATATGATCATGCATAAGATAATAAGAAATATATGACAAAGTATTCGAGGGTCAACATAAGGGATTTATATGGGGTAGGACAATCCAAGACAAGATGAATTGTAATAAACTAAGATAGAGAATCACACTTAAAATGGAAGCACAAATAGAAGAGAAAGTGGAACCAAGGAGGCTAAATCATGTGCATGTGAGGCATTGTTCCTAGGTTTCCATAAGAAAGGTGAAGGTCATGCCAAGTGAACAAGCACAGGAGAAAAATCATCTAAGAGAATTGACATCCACCCAAATTTGAGTGGGAAGTGACCATTTGAATTTAATGTCACTTCACCAAATTACCATTAGAGAAAATTCAATAAAGTAGTGGCAGAGGCACAAAGATATTCAATTAATGCATTGATGACAAAGAATTTTTGAGGATTTTGTAGATTTTTATATTTTATAAGAAATTGAGGCACCTCCATGCTATAAAGAATGCATTAATAATAGTATAAGAGAGAGAATAGTATACAATAATAAGAAATAAAATTTCCTAGGTTACAAAGTTTAAGTTAATTCAAGACCTAAAGAAAACTTAAGAAAAAAATAGAGAGATAAAGAGAAAAAACCCTATCATAGTGAGAATTCAAATACCTTAAAGCACCAAAATGAATAATTGAGCAACAAGAGAATTTAATTTGCATTGACATTAGTCTAGAGGGGGGTTAAGAGAGAACTATGTAGGAAATAAATAGTTGAAATAAGAAGTTGTCACTCAGGCCACCATTATTGGCCAATGAAGCTCAAGCCCTGAAGGTATATTCATAAATCTCATGACTATAGAAGTTCCAACCCCAATTCAAGGATTTGATAACCCATACCTACCAAGGTTAAACAGAATCAGATTCAAGATGAAAAAAATGTAAGGCATTGAGATCCATAGAGGTGAAAGAGGAACCCAAGTAGGTTAGCATTATGGAAGAAATGATGGACACCAAAAACAAGGCACAACTGATTGAAGTAGTTAGCATCATAGAAGTTGACATTGAGGTGCTAACAAATATGTCCTATCAGTTCATGAAATTTACTCTAGATGTTTCAATAGGAGAGAGTTGTCATTTATTTATGCATGTCTACTAGTAAAAGGAATATAACCATCAGATGTCAAGTCACTTACAAGACCTATCACAATATTAGATGGTGGACATTGGGTATAAGTCAAAGTAAGGTGATTCCCTATTTGATGTCTCAACCTAAGATAAATTTAATACATATAGTGCAATTCAACTCTATGAGTTACCCTACTTTGAAAATATAGAATAAATTAAATAGTTCTTCCTCTTGTGCATCCAAAAGGATTGCATCTATTTCATAAGAAGGCACATGAAGATTTTAACATCATTGATAAGAAGAATAATTGGGATCTTTATGCTAGCTGAGACATATACCAATTGATGGATGATGATGAAGAGGTGGATCACATTGCCAAGCTCCTAAGTTATAAAAAAGGGAGTTTTGTATTACCCATCAAAGATTACAAAGACTCTAGCATGAGGGTGATGACATATTTTGTAAGCTCAAAATTGTGCCCCTATGGTTGATGAGACAATGTGACAAAGGCATACCTCTGCATCACCTATCACATGGCATAGGGCATGTAATTCAACATTACAAAGTTCATCACTGAAGAGTTGTTAAAGAATATGCTGGAGTACCATAACACAAAGGGGAAATTTAGGTGGGGTTTCATCCTTATATTAATTATCATGGAAGAAATTAGAGTTTTAGATGGGGATGAGGATAACTTCTAGGTTTTCCTAAACACAATGATTCCCTAGTACAAAAATATAGGGAATTCACTTGCCTCAACTGATTTAACACCAAATAAAAAATGCACATGTTGTGATGGTGTGAGAAATACATAGAAGCCTTTGGATTAAAGTGGTACATTCCTTAGGAGTTCCCCAAGAGCTTATATGGAATGACAACCTTTATCGTGATGTAATACTATTATGTAGTACACTTATTGCTGGTTGATAACAACATGTTAGGGTGGTTGAATCTCCCCTATGCCTTCCTAATGAGGTACTTTAGGGATGTCATGTTCTAGATCCCTAATGTATAACAAATAGACATCTTAGTAAAGGAACTAGATGTGGAGAGGCACATGATGAGGTGCTAGTTCACTCACTTAGATTAGAAGGCCATTGAAGATAAAGAAGATGCATCAAACCACCCAAACATTGATCCCATCCAAGAGGTCACCATATTAGGCTACATCTATAGATTGTAATATGATATCAAGACATGAAATAAGGACTCTAATGCTGAATAGAGCATTGAGTAGAGTGAATACCCCCCAATCTAGATCAGGGATGAAGGGATACCAGTGCCTATAGAGAAGAATAAGTCTTAAAAGAAGAAGAGCGAGGATGATTTGGAGGAGATAGAGGAGTGACTAAGGCTGAAAATCACCTCAAAAGGAGAATCATCTCCTTAAGAATCCTCTAAAAGTGCATGAAATTTGTGCCAAAGGCTTCTCCTAGTACAAATAAGAAGGGGAAGGTACATATCTTAGCCTAAGATAATCGTATCTAACATAGAGGAGGAAGAGGAGATGGAAGAATAAACAATGGTGAGGGGTGCATACATCATGCTAGAGGAAGAAAAATCCTCATCAAGTGAATGAACCCCCTCTCCATCCCCTCATACTGAATTAGAAAAGAAGATGTAGAGATGGAAAAAACTTGGCTTTATTGTAGCTGAGATGTAGAGGGCAGAGGAGCTAGAGGAATGAAGGGAAGAAATGACAAAGGCTAGGATGTTTAAGGAAGTTGTCAAGATGGCCGAGGGCAAGGATATAAGGTAAGAGGTAGATAAGTGCAAGGCATAGAACATGAAAGGAATGAAGGAAGGAGAAACAAGTGAAAGGCCTGATGAGGTAGAAGAGTAGGAAGAAGCAATACCCTCAGGTGTACCAAATGAGGAAGAATTGAAGTTCAAATGGGAGGAGATGGGCCTAACCCAATATCACATCAATATGGCACTATAATTACACCAAAAAAAGAAGCCATGAAGGCTAAGGGAATGTCCCAGGCATAAATTGATAGAATAGAAGCTGAGGAGGTAAGGGCTAGAGAAAATAAATGTAGAGTGAAAGCCAAGGAAAAGAAAGTGGAGAAGGAAAAGGCCAAGAAGAAAGAAAAAAAAGAGAAGGTATACTAGTAGAAAAGGGCCATGATGGTAAAATAAAGAGAGAATAAGGTTATTGCTAGCATGAAACCTAGAGAGGAAAAGTACCAAAAAAGGCACCTAACACCTCCACCAAAATGGAAGAAGAAGTTGCATAGTAGGTGCACCCAAAGATAAAGAAGGTGATGATGGCACTTTAGAAGAATAAATAGAGAAGGAAGTAGAGACCCCATTGGGGTAATAGGATAAAAAGGTTGGAACAAAGGAATACCACACTAAAAATCTATGACAAGAGGAGGAAGTGGACAAGGGGGAAAGTGTGGAGAAGAACCCCTATGAGAAGAAGAAAAAGATGGTGAGACTAGCACCAAATAAAGAGACAAAATGGACCAAGGGGAGAATTATGATCAAGGACCCATCATAGAGTGAGATGTACAAGAAGAATAAGAAAGCACTAGAGGAAGCACTAGTGTTAGTAGTGAGGAAAATGAGTTGGTCAAAGAAGAAGAGTATGAGATGAGCTACAAGGAGAAAGCTCAGAGGGAGTTCACCAACGATGAGGACTTCTACATGTTGAAGTGCATAACCCCAACACTACCATGAACCTTACACATGATCAAGTCTCTTGGGATCTCAATTGCTACATGGATTAACCTCAATTAAGGTTCCAAAGAAAGAAATCTAAAGTGCCAAAAAATTGGAAGAAGGGCATGACTACTAGATTTTAAATAATTAGGAAATGAACCCCATTAGGTTGGTGAACACACTTCTCAAAATAGCCTCATTCATAGCATGTAAGAACATCATCAATGATGTTTGTGCCAACAAATGGAAAAAAATCATGTAAGAGGTATAGGAAGAATTGAAGGTAATGAAGCTCAAACTCTGAGAGTTGGTCAAGCATGTAGAAGAGGTAGAACCATCCCTTTTGGATTGTGTGGATACTTTAGAGATGAAATAGGTTAATAAATTTTATGAGTTAGTAGAGAAAATGCTTCCCTAGATGAAGCTAGTAATAGAGGAGCAATAAAACCCTTTTAAGGCCATAAAAAGAGAGCTAAACAAAAGCTCGATATGGTAGAAGACCTCTTCACCAAATTAGAAGAGGGCATGGAAAAATTAGATGAAATATTTTTCAACTTCACCACTCAATTAGTGGTCATTGATGCATGCCTTAAAAATATGAAGGAAGAAAAATATGCTTTGATTAAACATTATTTCATAGTGAGCAGAACTAAGCATATACATATGATGGCATAGGTCAACACCCTAAGCACCTAACTCAAGACCCAAGAATAAGACCTGAAGGTACTCTTTCATTCCTTCTAAATGAAGGAAAGTGAGTAAGGGGATATTCTAGATGGTAGGCTAAAGTGAGTAATAGAAAGGCTTGGATACTTCAAAAAAGAACTAGAAAACATGAACATGATCAACATCAAAGTTGCATCCACTAAAGTAGAAGGTGCCATTGAAGAAATCAAGATCATTATCTCAAGCTTCAAAAACTTCAAGGAAGAGCTAGAGTAGGGTATACCTAAATTTTTTGCACCAAAGGGATTGAAAGATTAGTCCAAGGTGGACTAGTAATTTTATATGGGGTAATGTTGGGCCCCTTTTTATAACTCACCTAGTAAACCATGACAACTCAATACATCTTGGTGCATGGTAGTCATTTCAAATGATTGATCTTTTGAAACCATTAGCTCTAGCTAGAATAATATTTGAAGATCTTACACCAATTAGTAGGCAGTTATTTATCACCTAAGTTTGAAGGAGAATCTTTTGAGTGCTTGCATGTGGCAGTTGGAGAGTGTGAGTGTCAGACTAGTGGAGCTAGTAGCATAAAAACCCCCAATGATAGCTCATCACTTAGCATGTGCCCATCCACCTTGGAAAGAAGATGCTCCTTTACCTATAAAACAAGCTTGAACCTAAAGGAGGAAGGGGGTGAATAATGATAGAGAAGATCCATTGAAATTGAGAGACACCACTTTATATTGTAATTAGAATTGAAATAGGTTAGGAATTATAAATGTATATCCCAAGCTCACTTATGAGCTACTAGGCATGAGTAGTTTCAAAGATGAGCACATGCTCTATTTTCATGTTATGGACTATGTATATTAAACTATGAATTAATGAAGTACATTATTAAGAGTAACTGAGTGTTGATATTTTATAAATGGTTATAGCATTATATTATGTTTATGAATTGAATATAATGTTTATGATAGTATAAATTCCATGCTTTCATATGTTATTAAGTGAAGGTTTGATCAAAGCCAATAATGGCATCCTGGTGCTAGATAGTGACTAGGCTTTGTAGCAAAACTAAGTGTTGAAATTGGTATGTAGTGAGTCCCTAGTAACCATGCCTAGAGCATTAAATTGAAGATTGAGTAACACAAAATGAACCATTCCCCTAACTTGGCTAAGTGCCTAAAGGATGCTTAACTTTCTATCCCTATGGCTTATGCCATTGAGAGTTACATCTAGCCATATATGAAATTGTATCCAAAATAATTGTGTCTTTAAATAGACTTATGCCTAATGATCTTACCTAAGATGGCATATATTGATAGACTTCCTAAGATATTTCACAAATGACCAAGTCCCAAAACCCTTACATACATGATTGGAAAATAGATTTCCAATCTCATCTTCAAAAATCTTAACTACCATTATGGTATCCCATCCAAAATTATATCTGATAATGATGGATAATTTATGAATAAGGATGTCAAAATGCTTTATTCCAAGTATAATATTACCCAAATTTTTTCTACCACATATTACCCACAAGGTAATGGCCAAGCAGATGCATCTAATAAAACCATTATCATCATCCTTAAAAAGATTGTCAATGATGCTAACTACAATGAGCACCTCCAAATATTCTATTCCCTCTAGGCATACCACACTAATTATCATACCTCAATAAGAACCACTCTGTATTCCCTAATTTATGGCACTAAAGCCACTCTTCCCATTGAGGTTGAGTTATACATTCTATATGTATCTCAATTAAACATGTCTTGGATGATGAATATTACTGAGTAACTTACCTGTAAGAGTTGGAGTTACTTGATGAGAAATGCATTGCCACTATCAATAGCCTTCAAACATACTTGAACTAACTCCATAGACACTATAACTAACTAGTCAAACATAGAGCATTCAAGCTTGGTGATCTTATTCGTAGATAAAACCAAAAGAACACCACTAATGATAAGAAGAATAAGGGAAAGTTCAAACCCAATTGGTTAGGCCCATATATCATTATTGAAAATTATGGATCTCAAGAATACAAGATCACTACACAAGATTAAGATGAACTTGATGAGCTAATGAACATTATACACCTCAAGTGTTACTTCACTTAAGAGACTTGATGTATTGTCTACAAGCCCCATTTCCATTATACCATATTGTGACCTTATTTATAATATACCCTATACAATTATACCATACCTTTCCTATCAATCAAAGATTGTTTTTAGCCTCCCTACCCAACCCTTTGACTTTGGTTCCATTCCATTGGTTCTTCGAGCACTTTCAACAATGGGGTTCTGATCAAGTTTTAGTAGTTGATTTAGTATTCTAGATAGAGGTAGTATTTTGGAATAGTATGATAATGATTTAGCAATTACATCATTTATTTCTTGTTTCATTTCATTTCAAGTGTTCTTGATTATAATTGACTTTGAGAAAATTAGTGTCTCACTCCATGCTACTAATTATAGTCACCTTTGGGAAAATTAGTATCATTGACCTATGTTATTATTTACTAATTATAACCACCTATGGACAAATTAGGAACAATACCTTTATCATGTTTTGAATTCCAAACTTTCCATTCTTATGCCATACTATGTCATTTACCTACTTTAAGAACTTGTTGCTACCTAGTCAATTTCCTCCACTATAAGGTGGAACTACAGTGACGTGAGCTCCTAATGGGACTACGTAGGTAGTGCTCGATTCACATTGAGATTAGATCAGTCACCCCTTTGCCACACTCTCATCATTTTAAGAGTAATTTAAGCCTTATTATCTTTCCATTTTATGAGTTGGACTATTTAGTATCTCTTCCTTCTTTTTTCAGTTAAGATGCTTAAAAAATTCTAAAAAACATTTGAAAATGATCTAGAAAATCCTAAAAATCACCAAATTGACCACTTCTTTGCCTTACAAATTCTATGACCCTATCTAATTCAAAATAAACCACTTGTATTTTAGTTTCCTTATCCTTGTTATCCCATACATTTTATTCTCTTTCCATTTTATAAACAATCATTTCAATGCTCTCTCCATTTTGTGAGACTATTCCCATATTCCTCTACAACACAATCATGTTTTTTTTATCATCATTTTATTCTCTCCCATCTCTTGGGATTACTACATTTGGCCTAAAGTTTATGTTGGAAATTGAGTCTATGGAAATATGTATGAAATATCCATTTGCCTAGTGCATATGGAGTTAGCTTGGCTACCCCTTATTTTATTCTATTCCCCTCATTTTATTTGTTTGTGTCATTGTGCCATTTGTATTAATATTGTGATTAACCATTGTTTGTGTTTGTTTCATGTTATTTTTTTTGTTTTTTACCTTTTTATTTATTTATTGGTGTTTTATCTTCCTATTTATTTGTTTGCCTATTTGTTTGCTTTCATTATTGTGCCTAAACTTAGTATATCTGCAGTTGTTGGGTGATTCATTGTGCATTATACTTTAGTCCATACATATTCATATGTCCACATTAACATCATGGTTTTTATCATTAGTAAATTGTTTTTAATTATTTATTGGATCACATGTCAATATTTATGCATATTTTGGATAAGTTCTCATGGTTTTTTCTAACATGATGCCTACCATCACGTGCTACAACAAAAATTAGCTCAATAAATCTTTCAATAAATAAGGCCATGATACTTATCCTTGGCCAGCTAAAAAATTCTTGATCTATCTAAATCAATTACCATTTATAAAGTAATTAATCATAAAATAATTTTAATCTTTACTAGTTTAGACATGAATCTTTAAACTAACAGGTTACTCAAATTCATCTTTCTCCTTTGTACCAACTTACTTTTATTTTGTGAGTATGGATTCATTATGTAAGCCACCTTTTCCATTTTTCCATATTATCCCACTTGTAGCACCAATGATTATAACCACATTTGGGAAAATCATTATGTTTTGATCCACACTAAAGTGTCAATGATTATAACTGCCTTTTGGAAAGTCATTTTGTTTCACTCTATTTGGATGTTAATGATTATAACCGCTTATGGGAAAATCATTATCTCTATCCACCCAACTGGAGCATGTTTTCATCTTGCCAATGATTATAAATACCTTTGGGAAATAATTGTTTTCCTTTTCATGATTATAATTTCCTTTGTGTAAATAATTCTCTTTTTACCCTTTCCTTTTGGCTAATGATTATAACCACTTGTGGGCAAATCATTGTCTTTTTGCCTAGCTATGCTGATAATTATAACCACCTTTGAGCAAATCATCCTTTTTCTCTGCCCACCCAAGGTAGCATATTATTCTACTAATTATAACCACATATGGGCAAAATAGTCTTTTCCACCACCTTTTACCTTTTTGGTCCCATAATTTCCTTATTTCAAGGGATGGATCACTGACCATCTTTACTGGCCACTCCCTTGAAGGGGCATCTAGAGGTCATCTATTGGCTAGTAGAGTATTAGGCATATAGGAACTTTTCATTCTTTGAAAATATGTTACTATGCCTATAGCTTTCACTACCTTCCCAAATAGGAGCTAATTATAGACATCCAATTTTGGCCATAACTGGCTCCTGACCAAACTTCAGACTTATTCCTACCAACCATTGAAAATTAATCCTAAGAATCACTAAATGTCCTAATTTCATTCGTACATCATTCATCAATGCTTAGAATCATGTTGAGGCATCCCTATTTGGGATAATAGCCCATATTCAATAATAACCTCTCACAGATTATTTCCTAATCACCTTGTGACATAATAATTAGTAGTTTAGCCTATGGACCCATTAAGTGGGGAACTTGATAAAATATTAATAGAGCTAAAATTATAATCAAATTGAATTAAATAAATAAACAACATTAAATTCTTAGTTGAATTAAAATTTATAATTAAGGAATATCTAAAAATGGAAATTCAAAAAATAAAAAAATCAAGCTTTTTTGTCATTGCCTTAATAAGTTATCAAGCTCTTCCAAAATATCAAATTTGAGAGCCATGCCTAATAATTGAAAATCATAATTACATATATTTTTTTTAACTCAACTAGAGTTAACCTCAATGCACCTAAGTTTGGTTTGAATCCATTCTATGTTTAAACTCAACCTTAACTCACCTTGGGTGAGAGTTAACTTTTGGAGGCTATAAATACAAGGCTATACCTATTAATATTTAATCTCTCTTGGTTTAAAGTTATTATGCCTAAATGTATTCAACACTTTGATAGTGTAGTGTTATAATGATAATTTAAAGAGAGAGAAACTTCATATAGGTAGTGTTACCATGCTCAAATCATAAGCCAAGTAACCAAACCAAGGTTCCATGTAAAGGTGAAGCCAACAAAGCTCCATTCATGAAGATTTCTTGATGCACAAGCTGATAAGACACTTAAAAAAGAAATTTAAAGCTCCAAGGAAGGTAAAAGAGTGATTTATTTTATGTTTTAGTTGTGTTTTCATATTCATGCTTGTTACCTATGTTCTCCCTAGTGTCTAGGCTAGAGGTGTTATGATTTTAGAGTGTTTATTTGAGTTTTATTTCTTGAACTAAAACAAGAATAACCTCCCATCTATGTATTAATTATTCACACCTAATGAATTGATTTAATGCAAGTTACTTATGCAAATGGATTGATATAAATACAAGATTAACTCTTATTCATTCCTCACCTAGAAAATTCTTACCTACTCACTAGGCAACTTAAAAAAGGCATTTAATCAAGCACTCAAGTAAATAAAGCTTACATATTTCCTCCTATCTCTATATTAGTCATAGGGACATCACATACATAGGTCTGAAGTACTGAAGGAGTAACCCAAGAGCTATATTTTCCATGTTACAAGATATGTCACTAATGTATTTTATTTACCCATATTTCATGATTCACACATAAGCCAACATAGAGGGGATAACTACATCAGTCTAAGGCCCTCTTAGGAGTATTGGTTGTGTAAGTAGTGCTCATTTATAGAGGTGTATTTAGAGTCAGATCGACACCATGTGCCCACTAACCCATTTTTCCCCAAGGTTACCATGAAGATGAAGAATTAGGGTTTTAGAATTTCATAAGGAGTGACAATCCATGACCCAGATATAAATAAAATAGAGTGAAGGTGAATACAAACCCAAAAGCATTAGGTTGTTACATATTTTTCTAATAGGTATTCATGTTAGACACTTGTATAGGTTTAGATAATAGTATTGATATAAACATCCTAGGTTGATTATAGTGTCCATATCTCTAGAGGCACCTAATCTATAATATAATGACTATTCCAGAATCATCTTCTAATATTATTCTTACCTATTATAGATCTAGAGATGCATTAACATTAACACAAGATAATTACACTATTTATTTTGTATTTACATATCTATCATAGTTTTACTTACTATTTTTTTTTATCTCATCTCAGTTTAATAAATTCAACATATCTTTATATCTAAGTTTAAAATCTAATTGGCCTTCTTTAGAGATAATTTATCATCCTTATGCCCTAGGCTATCTCTACCCTTTCAACCATAGATTCTAATCTAAACACCAATATAGGGTTAAACATTTGGTGAAATTGATTAGTATGAATATAAACATTTCTAATTCCTAGGGTTTTCATTCATCTAAAGTTTTAGATTATTGTACTTTTTAATTTTCTATTTATATTATTTCGTATGTAAGCAAGACACATCCCTATATTGGGAGGTGTGCCTATAGAACACATTAAGCTTCCCTTCCCACCATCTAAGATGTATAATTCCATTGAGGGATATAATCCTATGGATAATGATGATAGCAATGTTGATAATGAAAAAAATATTGATGAGGTTATCATAGAAGAACATTATGATAATTACAACTATAAGTCTAATGAAATAATGGACATGATCAAATAGACCATGAACATGCAAGCAATTGCATTTTTCATAAGCATATTTTTCAAAACCTTAAAGATATTGATGAAATCCTCAAAAATATATTAAAAATAAAAACAATCAAAAGGTATAGTTGAAACATCCCTCCCATTGAACACATATCCACTTAATACTTCTATTGGGGGCATAGGTTATGTGTTTAAACCTTTGTTTCCTGAAAACCAAAACACTATTACTACATATACCATGGAATTACCAACTATTTAAACTAAAATACCAATTTATATGCCTATTCAAATAATGATTACATTCCCTTTAGTGATTACTTAGCTTGCTAATTTAACTCCCAATGGGTCCGTGGTTCAAACACTCCTTCAAGTTAAAAAATACCTTGGAGGAAAATGTTATAAACATTGAAAAAAATGATTTAAAATATTCTCATGCCATTAATTCACAAGATGTGTTGCATAACTGTATTGCACTTGAGATATATTTGCACCCTTTGCTAATTTTTTTAATGCACTTAAATTCACATTTTATGATGGCAATGATGATCTTGAACAACATATTCAGACCTTTTATGTGGCATGCCTTGATTATGCTTCCAATAATAAACATTTGATCAAATTATTCCCAAGAAGCCTCAAAGACTATGCTTTGAGGTGGTTTTATGATTTACCTATCCAATTTGTGAAAGCATTAAAACCTCTTATAGATTAGGGTTTAACACACTTTTCCATTAATATTTCTAAAAAGGTTTCTTATGCTCAAATTGCCAAAATCAAACAAGGGACAAATGAACCTATCAATGAATATGTATTGAGATACAAGACAATTCTAGATAAAATGACGAATTATATGGTAGATAAGGAGTTGTAAGACATATTGAAGAAAAGTTTTCTTGTTCCTTTACATGAGTCCATTATTTTCAAGAGGTTTAAATCTTTTAATGACTTATGCCATGTTGTATGAGACCGTGAAATGAAGCTTATTTCACTGAATAAGATCAAGTATATAACAAAAACACCAATTACATCTACATCCAATGCTAAATTTACAATAAAACCAAATTATATGGTAAAGCCATCAAAGCATAAAAAGGAAACAACCATAATAGTTAACATAATTTCAAAACAATCTAATCAGCTTATCCTATCTAATACACTAAAGAGATAATTTACATGCTAAACCAAGTCTCCCAATTCATTATTCCCATGGTTAATAGAGTGTCATATTATATCTCTCCTTAATACTATGGATGTTGATATGAATAGACCTCTACCCAAAGGATATGATGTAAATGCTTATTGTGATTATCACTAAGGACCAAGACATTTCATGAACATATTTTTTAAGTTGAAGCATAAGATCCAATACCTTATTGATGACCAAAATATTACATTTGATGATCTTCCTAAAGAATTGGGTTCACAACCTAGTGATCACCAGAAACATAAAATATTTAACAATCCTTTACAATACCATTCTAATAAGGAACCAAAAGTGCAAATGGCATATAATACACATCCTCCTCCATCACATTATGGGTAGCCATTAGATGGGATTATTGGTATTTACACATGACATATACCTCGTATGGCTCAAATAAATTCTATAAATTTTGATGATATTGAGATTAAGGATGATGATTTAAACTTAATTATTTATTAATTTAAGTATGCCTTGATAAACACCCTATACATAGTGTTATGATTAATAATGGTAAAAGTGAGAATGTTTACACCATGACATTACTTACACACTTGGGTTATAATCCTCATGATTTATATCCTTATAATAGATCGATTAGAGCATTCGATGGGACCTCCTAGAAGGTTCTTGGCAAGATTGACCTACCTTTATAGGTTGGTCCCATAGTTATGGTTTCTACCTTTTCAATTATACCTTCCACATGCATTATTGATATGTTATTAGGAAGACCTTGGATCCATACACTTCAATCATTACTTTCTATATTTCATGGGTCTATTAAATACATTCATGCCAATCAATTTTTAAAATTTCCATAATTGCATATGAACATCCTATTGAACAAGAAAAACTTATACCTAAGTAGTTAACTATCAAACTTACTAAGGTTAATCCACCATAAAATGGTAAGCAATAGGCAATCCCCTTTACTAGGTGGTCAGTACTTGAGATACCATTACATCAGAGGCATACATTAGATTTCATATATCCTTGTTTACTACACACCATGTTAAGATATCTGAAACACCTAAACATGTTCCTATTACTATTATTTCAAATAAACCATAGAGTATTCAATGATGGGTTCCATTAAGCCCTAATTTTATTAATGCCACTATTTCTCCAAGACAAAAAAATCTTATTCTACATACGTAGAACATCACAAATGATATAGTGATAAATATTTAAACTATACACACTCTTTTGGATGGGATCAGAGGATAATACTTGCCTTTCACATTCCAAAAATTCCCAAAATAAAAAATAAAAAATCAAATACATTCAAAACTCCAAAAACATTTTTAGTATAAAAAATGTTCTATTGGCTCCTTGACATCTATATGTTAGTCTCATGTTGATGGATAACATACTTAGTTACTCTTACATACACATGTGTGTCACACTTATGATTGAGTAAAATACAATAATACATAGATACATGATCTATTCTTATTTTTAGATGTAAGGCCTTTCCACTACTCATGTCATATGGACATTGGGGGTATCCACCTCTATGATCATGACACTTCTAGGTTATATCATTCTAGGGTCGCTCTACATTATCATGTTTTAAGCTAATAAATGTGATTATACATGCCTTTATCCATGCCTATATATTTCAAAAGGTACTTGATATGATATGCACTTGACATTTTTTTCTAACACATTTGATCCATGAGCTACTATGATATGTTTATGCTAGTTGCTTATGATTTCCTATATGCATTCCTTGAATGTCTTACCTTGATACTATATTGCCTATTCAAGCATTTGAATACACTCCTTTGTTTATGACCCCCATGCCTATGTATGCTTTCTTTGACATTTAAATATGTCATTATTTGTTGTATGGACATTTGAATATGTTATTATTACTCTTGTGGACATGTGACTGAGTCATGTCCCTTTGATTATAAAATATTTGCACATGCCCCTTATTTGCAATCTCTTTATACCATTACCTTTGGACTTGATTTTGAGTGCTCTTATGTGTGTGTGCTTGATTTTATTTTTTAGCATGTAATATTACTATATAGATGTTGCCATGATATTTATCATACATCTTAGGCCTTCATGTGATCACATTGTTCTATGCACTTCAATGCTACATTTATGAAATATCCCTAAATGGGAATATTGATAAATACACACAAACTATAATAATCTAAACTCACACTTATGTTAAAATACTCAAATATGATATTCTTTCTTCAAAACCCACACATGCATTGACATGCACACACTCTTATTATCATTTAACACATTACATAATGCAACTTCATACCATAGACTTAAATGAATTTAAACACTACCAAACATATATTATATTTTCTTATAGAGGTGATACCAATCCACTTGCATTTTATGAATATTACTATTATAGACATGTGAAAAAAACATATTTACTAAACCACCTACGAATAAAAATAACATGGAATTACCACAACAACACACATAATAGATGAGTTACACACAACTTCACTAAAAAACTTGCAAACAACACCATATACATTACACCACTAGATCTATAAATTTGAAAGCACATTCATAACCTATGAGTGATATTCTCTTACTAAATCAAAGGGGTTTCATCCTTTGATTAAATAAATCAATGGGTTTTTATCCATTGATCCTAGTATTTAATGGGTTTTCATTCATAGAAGAGGCATGGATGAACATAAGTTCAAACATTATCAAGAAATTGATATAATATGGCAAAAGATGATTTTTACAAAGGGAGAGCATGAATACATAAAATTACAAAGGAGAAGAGAGGAGAGGAGAGGAAATTTCATGGATAAGGTAGAATTGCACCACACTTAGTGGGATCATTGTCGATCCATAATTTCAAGCTTGTCCCCTTATGAAAGAGTCAAAAGCACATCTCCCACTTTAGACAAAAGCATATCCACTTTCACATGCCTCCAAAACTATGCCCCACTCTCACATGTGAGCCAACTCAAAAATAATACATCTTGTCTCTCACTTCCCAAGTGTACATAATATTCCCAAACAAATTTCAATCAACTTTTAACCTTTAAATATCATGGAAATCACTGCCCCCCCTATGAATGTGCCACCTTTTCATCTATTGTCTTTTCCCCCAAGGAACAAAGACATATGAAACACTAAATTCCATAAACTTGTCCACTAGTGGAATGCTACTCCCCACTCTTTTGAGTTAGCTTTTCTTATGAATATTCTCTTTTTGGGTCTAAGCCACATCACTACTAGTCCATGTCATCATGAATAGTCACTATGAATAATAACCATGAATAATACATGTGAATAATAATTATGAATAGTTTTAGAGAAATATTGGAATGGTATATTTTACCACAACATCAAATTTATTTAAAATTGGACATGAAAAATCATACCTTCCCAAAATTTCTTGTCCTTAAGAAATTGCAAACCAAGATTCTCAAAATTCATTATGTTAATATGATGAATCCAACTGTAATGTCCATGTAGTCAGGCCCTTGTCCCTGTCAAGTGAGCCAACTTTTACCAAAGTGCACTGCAAGATTTACTATCTTTGAAATTCATAACATCCTTGTATAAATCATATAGTTCGATCACCTCTTTGAAAACCAACTTGTCCTCATATAGATAAATAGCAAAAAAATGTGCATTACTCAAAAATTTGCTAATGCAAACCTTTAGAAAACCCACAAAATAATGCATGATTAAAATTTTCCATCTTTAGTTTAGAATAAATAATGAAAACATAATTGGGCTCAATTCTCTAAATTGAACATTACTTGGATCCCAAACAAATCTCAATATCTTCTCATCATGTGTCCACTGTACCATTCTAATTTTCATAAGAATATTTTATTTGAGACCCTCCCATAAGAAAATCTCTTTGTAAATTGTGAAGAATCTCAAATGTCCCCCTAGGGGTGCATAATGAAAGGCTCTCAAAATATTATACTTCACTTTGGATTCACAAACTAAGAAGATTCTATTTTTATTGATTATGGGTCCATACACCACTACAAATCTATTTTCCCTCACATTCCCATCAAGGAGGTTAGTTGCAATTGTGTTTCTAACATATTCCTCCATGATAGAGACATTCCAATTGGAAAAAATCATATAATAAGAATATAGAGTAGGCATACTAGGAATACCATTAGTTACTTTATTCCTTTTCCTTTTATTTTACTCTATATCAAAATCATAATATTGGAGCTTACTCACCCATAACTTCAAACTATTATGAGATGTCTTCACCCCACATCTTTCACAAGCTAAGCATTATCAGAACTTGGACAAAGAATGTATGATGGAAACCATTTTTTTGCTTGATTCTTACAACTTCAAATCTTCAAATGCTATGGGATGCCCCTTTTGAACTGATACCACTCCATGTCCTAAGTGTCACATTTTATAACAAATGGAGGTGAAAAATCTAAAATAACAAGTATAGGAAATGAACTCAATATCTCCTTAAGCTTATCAAAAGCTTCTTGCCAAATTTGTGTCCATGTCATAACCTTAGCTTCAATTATTATCAACTGATTCTTCAAATTATGTAACTCACTAGGCATTTTATAAAAATCAGCTTTAGACAATAAATTTTCTAATTTGTCTTCAAGAACATGACTCTTAAATTTAGTTATATCTAAGACATTTTCTTTAAACATTTTCCCAACATATGTTGATGCACATGATACCTATTAAGATAAGGCCTTTCCTCCATCAAAAATTTATTATTTAAGTCTCTTTGTCTTTACCAATCCTTCATCAATGAAATTTGGGGTAACCCCACTATCAATTAACATGGTCACTCTTTGTTTATCAAAGTCTCAATAAACTCTAAAAATATGGTATCTACGTGCTCCCGAGAGGGATGTAAGAGTGCCAAACTATTATTCTTATCTTTCCTTCTCTTCATGGTGAGGTAATTATGCATCATGAAACTCTTTATATGTATCTAAATTTGAGTCTAGGTCTGAAACAACCTCAACATAGTGCACTTGCCCTATTCCAAGGCATCTGTGTCTTGGAGTCCATGGATATTTGCAATAGAAACAAAGATTCTTCATCCTAAGATCATTCTTAGTTTTATCATCCGGCTTCTTATGTAAATTTATAAGTTCATCTTTTTGTATTGGGTTAACCATATACTTCTTTTAAAATTTTCCTTTATACTTATTCCAAGATAAGGAATTAGAAGGTATAATAGTCTCCATTTGTTATAACCAAGCTCTATAAGTACATTTATCATATCCATTAAAAGTAAATAGAGTTATATTACCAAAATTATGTGTCCAAATCCCTTGGATTTGATTCAATTTAAGGCACTTGCCTTGTTTGACCTTTAGTATTTCTCACAATCATATAATTTTTTAGTGTGATGGCTTCACGAACCTTAATCGAGAGGGCTCTATATTATTCATAATAATGAGAGACTTCTTCTTGCAATGTAGTTTCTTATTTTGGAAGCACTTATTCTCTTTGAGTGAACTTAGGATTTAGGGGTCTATTAATGAACCAAATCCTAAATTCTAATATTTTACCTCTTTGCCTTTATCCTTATTATTTTCTCTAGAGGTGGTAGCTTCTCCATTGTTATAGTTATTAGTAGACTTATTCTACATCGGTTGAAACATATAGATAAGCATGTCAATAGGGAAGTTTTTACCTTGAACCATATAATCCAAATTTATTTTACTCAATGATTCCATGGTTCATAGACTATGTATCTAATCTACACACATAAATCTCACAGGCTATCAAGATCATCAACTCTGATACCACTAAAATATTCCCAAATGAGAATATTGCTAAATACACTAAAAATATAATAATCCAAACTCACACTTATTCTAAAATACTTAAATATGATATTATTTCTTTAAAACACACATGTGTATTGACATACACACACACTTATTATCATTTAATATGGTACACAATGCAACATCACAACACAAACTTGCATGAATTTGAACACTACCAAACATATATTATATTTGCTTCTAGAGGTGAAACTAGTCCACTTGCATTTCAAGAATATAACTATTATAGACATGTGAGATGACATACATACTAAACCACCTACTATAAATGACAACATAGAATTACCATAATAATAACACACTCCACCAAATGCAACACACACACTAGATGAACTCCACACAACTTCACTAGAAAACTTGTAAACAACACCATATATACTACACCACTATATCTATGACTCTAGAAGCACATTCACAACCTCTGAGTGAGATTATCCTACTAAATAAAAAGGTTTTCATCCTTTGATTCAAGAAATCAATGGGTTTTCATCCACTAATCTTAGTCTTAAATGGGTTTTCATCCATAGAAGAGGCATGAATGAATATAAGTTGAAATAATATCAATAAAGAGATATAATATGGAAAAAGATGATTTTTACAAAGGGAGAGCATGAATAAATATAGTTTCAAAGGAGAAGAGAGGAGAGGAGATAAAACTTCATGGAGAAGGTAGAGTTACACCTCCCTTAGTGGGATCACTAATGATCCATAGTGGTAAGCTTGTCCCCTTGTGAAAGAGTCAAAATCACATCTCCCACTTTAGATAAAAGCATATCCACTTTCACATACCTCCAAAACTATGCCCAACTCCCATATGTGAGCCAACTTAGGAATAATACATATTTTCTCCCACTTCCCAGTGCACATAATATTCATAGACAAGTTTCAATCAACTTTTGACCTTTAAAGATCATGGAAATCACTAGACTACCCTAGGAATGCACCACATTCTCATCCTTTGTTTTTTTCCCAAGGAACAAAGATATATGAAACACTAAAGTCACAAACTTTTCCACTTGTGGAATGCAACATCTCACTCTTCCAAATCAACTTTTCCCTTGAATATTCTCTTTATGGGCCTAGCCACATCTCTGATACCTCTAAAATATCCCCAAATGGGAATATTTCTAAATACACTCAAACTATAATAATCCAAACTCACACTTATACTAAAAGACTTAAATATGATATTATTTCATTAAAACCCACACATGAATTGACATGCACACACTCTTATTATTATTTAATGTAGTACATAATACAACTTCACTCCATAGACTTGCATGAACTTGAACACTACCAAACATATATTATATTTGCTTGTAGAGGTGAAACTAGTCCACTTGCATTTTAGGAATATAAATATTATATACATGTGAAATAACATACATAATGAAATGCCTACCATAAATAATAACATGGAATTACCACAATAACAACACACTCCACCAAATATAACACACACACATTGGATGAACTCCACATAACTTCACTAGAAAACTTACAAACAATAACAGATACACTACACCACTATATCTATAACTCTAGAAGCACATTCATAACATCTAAGTGAGATCATCGTAATAAATCAAAAGGGTTTCATACTTTGATTCAAGAAATCAATGATTTTTCATCCACTGATCTCAATATTCAATGCGTTTTCATCCATAGAAGAGGCATGAATGAACAAAAGTTGAAACAATATCAATAAAGAGATATAATATGGAAAAAGATGATTTTTACAAAGGGATAGCATGAATAAATAGAATTTCAAAAGAGAAGAGAGGATAGGAGAGGAAACTTCATGGAGATGGTAGAATTGCACCACCCTTAGTGGGGTCACTATTGATCCATAATGGCAAGCTTTTCCCCTTGTGAAAGAGTCAAAACACATCTCCCACTTTAGACAAAAGCATCTCCACTTTCACATGCCTACAAAACTATGACCCACTCCCACATGTGAGCCAACTCAGAAATAATACATCTTATCTCACACTTCCTAAGTACACATAATATTCCTAGACAAATTTCAATCAACTTTTGACCATTGAAGATCATGGAAATCATTGGGCTACCTAGGAATGCACCACCTTCTCATCCTTTGTATTTTTCCCCAAGGAATAAATACATGCAAAACACTAAAGTCTATAAACTTGTCCACTAGTGTAATGCTATGCCACACTCTTCCAAATCAACTTTTCCCATGAAGATTCTCACTATGGGCCTAGCCACATCTCTAATACCACTAAAATATCCCCAAATGGGAATATTGCTAAATACACTCAAACTATAATAATCCAAACTCACACTTATGATAAAAGACTCAAATATGATATTATTTATTCAAAACCCACACATGTATTGACATGCACACACTCTTATTATCATTTAATGAAGTACATAATACAACTTCACACCATAGAGATGCATGGATTTGAACACTACCAAACATATATTATATTTTCTTGTAGAGGTAAAAACAATCCACTTGCATTTCAAGAATATAACTATTATAGACATGTGTAACAACATACATATTGAAACACCTACTATAAACAATAACATATAATTACCACAACAACAACACATTCCACCAAATGCAACACACACATTAGATTAAATCCACACAACTTCACTAGAAAACCTGCAAACAACACCGCATACACTACACCACTATATCTATAACTCTATAAGCACATTCAAAACCTTTGAGTTAGATTATCCTACTAAATCAAAGGGCTTTCAACCTTTGATTCAAGAAATTAATGGGTTTTCATCCATTGATCTTAGTCTTCAATGGGTTTTCATCCATAAAAGAGGTATGACTGAACACAAGTTGAAATAATATCAATAAAGAGATATAATATAATAAAATATGATTTTTACAAAGGGAGAGCATGAATAAATAGATTTTAAAGGAGAAGAGAGTAGAGGAAACTTCATAGAGAAGGTAGAATTGCACCACCTTTAGTGGGATCACTATTGATCCATAGTGTCAAGATTGTCCCCTTATGAAAGAGTCAAAAGCACATCTCCCACTTTAGACAAAAGCATATCTACTTTCACATGCATCAAAAATTATTCCCCATTCCCACATATAAGCCAACTCAAGAATAGTACATCTTGTCTCCCACTTCCCAAGTGCACATAAGATTCCTAGACAAGTTTCAATCATATTTTGACCTTTGAAGATCTTGGAAATAACTAGGCCACCCTAGGAATACACACCTTCTCATACTTTTTCATTTTCCACAAGGAATAAAGACATGTAAAACACTAAATTCCACAAACTTGTCCACTAGTGGAATGCTATGATCCACTTTTTCAAATAAGAGTTTCCTATGAATATTCTCTTTGTGGGCCTAGCCACATCTCTGATACCAATAAAATATCCCCAAATGGGAATATTTCTAAATACATGTTGATGCCTAAAAACTTCACTTCAAGTTAAACAACCTTCTATGGGAAGCTTTACAGGTGTGGAACCAAAATGTGGTTTGTAAAGCAACCTCCAAGATTTTAGAAGCTAGATCTTCGTTCTAAGTGGGGGGATGAAAAGGGAGAAGATGGAAATGAAAAAAAACTAAAATAACACTAACTAAGGTGATGAACTAAGGGATTCAAAGCATTAACCTATAATTTCATAAAATAGATTGAGCCTTTAAACACTACAAACCATAAAGAAGCATAAAACATGAATTAAGATCCATAATGCAAGCAAAGATCAATACTATATAAGCAAAAGAAAAAAAATAATAGACATAAATAATTTTTCACTCAAAATGACATAGATTAGCATATCCTCTTCATTATAGGTAGATAATAGAATACATAAGGACTCAAAGGCATATATAAGATGTCCAGTCATACCTATGAGGGGCACTTGTTATGGTTACAAAATGAAAAATGCTAACTATTACTATTCCTATTTTATTACAAATGGATGTCTAAAAAATAATAAATCTAAAAAAAATTATAACTGTCCCCTTCCAAAAGGGATGATCCTAGAATATATAGGTGAGATGGATTCTCATGGGAGTGACACCTAGAAACCTTGATACTCATGCCCATGATGATGCCATTGAAATTAAATGAAGGTCTCAAGCTTATGACTGTAGTTATCCTCTAGATCCTAGATATGGTGTAACTATACTATCTTGTCATGGACATGATTCTTAGGAGGAACATAGTGATACCACATGTCTATATCTAGGGCTACCTCTGATATGCCATTGGGGACAAAGATCCACTTACCTTGGCTAATGATGCAGCTCCTAGATTTGATATGAAAACTTTGCTTTTAACAACCATCATGGTGCCACATGGAAAAGCTCATCTCTTCTTAGTTATTACTGCATGGTGAGATCCATTCATTTCTTCATCAACCAATGGTACTACTTAGAGTTTTAACTAAAAGGAAATGGCCTTGAATAATCACTATGATGCCATGTGTCAAGTAAATACTACTCTAAGATAAAATAAGGACTTATTTATGCTAAAAAAGCATTAGTCTACCACATGTCAGATTGATACTCCATCGAAGGGACCAAGAGTCTCTTTAAGTTGAATGATCACTTGGTTGTGAAATGGAGGAAGCAAAAGGATGTCGACACTTAGGAAAAATTATAAAAAAGACCTCAAGAAAGAAGAAGCTAAAAGAAGAACTATTAGATGTGTTAATAAAGTCCAAGACCAAACATGAATCACTCCAAAATAACACAAGGTGGATTTTGATCCATAGTTTTGGGTGACTCATAGGGGTGTCTGCCTACAGATGAGACAACCCAAAACTATGGTATGTAGACCAGTTAAGGAAAATTTTCAAAATAAGAGGAAGGTATATGATCTTAAATTTTTTGAAGTGCCACCTATAAAGGTGTCCACTCTTCCTCTTTGGGTTGGGCCTTCTTCTTTAGAGCCTTAGAGGCTGTATCTAGATCAATAATCGCCTTGAAGGAGATATTCCCCAAACTCTGAACTACCACCAACATTTGGAACTCTAGTTGTGTGAGTGACTATAATATCTTCTCTATCTTGGAAACACCAAGTGACTAACTAAAAGACATAAACATAGTCTAGTCATTCTATTTTTTCTCTAACAATGCTTTTAGTTGGTCCTCTAAAAGGATACTACTAGTTACCAAGAATGGGGAGGGGGTCCCAATTGGACCAGTTGTTTTATGCCCCTGCCTATCTTGGACCACCTTTTCTAAATCATTCAAGAATGCCTTGCATTTTGTCACTACATTATTGTAGACTAGGAATTGAATAACCTTTACCACTACTTGCCTTTAGTTGGCCACCCCTATTACTTGTAATTTCTCATCTGAAGTGATATAAAGCTTTTGGACTAGGAGCTATGAATCTGAGACCTTAGGGGACATGAAGGTAACTATTTGGTTGATAGATGTACTCACCTAGAAGCTCAAATTATACAAATATATGATGAAGGTGAGGGTTAGTTTCAAGTTTGTAATCATGCCCTTGATCCTTTATTAGTAAGATTTATATAGCTTCTAGATCATGGGGAGAATTTTTGTGGTCTGTGAGTAGGCATCAAGGTCATTCTTCACCTTCTCAATTTCTTGGTCCTTGATTAAGTATTATTTATATGCCTACTATTGAAATTATTAACAATCCTAAGTAGAATATGAGAGATTTTGATGGGTCTATACTAGTTTAATCTCTCTCTTTTATAGCTTGGTTTCCATGGTTACCCTTAGATTGGCTTCCACATGGAAGCTCTCATTAGAGATATAGCTCTGAAGGTCAAAACTTATTT
This sequence comes from Torreya grandis, assembly GCA_037957365.1. Lineage (NCBI taxonomy): Eukaryota > Viridiplantae > Streptophyta > Pinopsida > Cupressales > Taxaceae > Torreya > Torreya grandis. The sequence goes on along the minus strand of JARHVA010003706.1, from coordinate 539,871 downwards.
TTTTGAGATCTATATCTTTAGATTTAGCCTTAATATTGAGGTAGTCAACCATAACCTTCACCTTGGTCTTCTCCAACTATGGGGTTGCTTTGATATATTTTATATTATATACTTCTACATTTCCTCCATCAGTTTGATCTTATCAGTGGGCCTAGCCTAGATAAGATTGAGGTTGATAGCTTATACGGTGTAGTACCCTAGCTACATCTACTCTTATGGATTGAATACTTAAGGGGTAAAATGAATAATCATGAGGGATGTCTATGCTAGGCCATAAAATTACTGCATATGAGTCTCTATTGGGGCCTTAGCCTACTTCCCTCTTTTATTCTCCATTTGAGCCTCCTGGGCCCTTCTTGCCATATCCATCTACTAATGGTATCACTCTAGTTCTTAAATATTTTCCCCTATGAAGGAGAGTATCTATGGTAGCATGTATAGAATAGTCACTTGTTTCTATGAAGCAATGAACATTGTTCCTCTAGATATGAGTGGATGAAGGGTGAGGGTGGAAGGAGAGAAAAGTGGGAGCCCACAAAGTAGGGTGGAGAGTGATTATACCATGATAGAAGATGATGTGGATGATGAAGGCATAGGGGTTAATAAAGTCATGCTGGAGGAGATTAAAACCATGGAGGAAATTATTATGAGCTTGACAATGGGTTGAGTGGATAAATAGAAGAGTAGGTTTAGGGAAGTAATTGGTTGGGTAGTGGAGAGTGTTGCACCCTGAGGTGAAACTATGGATGGAGAAATGGGGGTGAAGAAAGAGGCTAAGGTGGAAATAAGGGGTTTTGATAAGCTTATCTTCTTCTATGGGGGCTCCAATAGAGGGTTAGATTGTTGTGCCTTGAGTCCCTTCTACTATGATGATGTAGCTGTGAGGTGCCCTAAAGGGGCTTGATGTTATTATGGGGCATTAAAACAAAGGATATAGCTAGGTTGATAGCTTTGGGAATTCCATAACAACTACTAATTTTTTAAAGGACACATCCCCCACCTTTTCTCTAGGGGTATCTTCTTATGCCTCTTCTTCTTCTTCCTTGACAAAGAATCCTCCTTCTACTAGGTCCTATTACAAATAATGCTCATCCTAAAGATTTTAAAAGTTTTCATCTCCTTCCTCATCCTCAAAATTTAAATATGGCTTATTGATCTCTTACCTATATTTTATATATGTGACTACTTTCTCCTCACTTTAATCCCTATCAATGAGTTATGCCCTTAGTCCCTTTGTTAAAATTTTAGAGGGGTCAAATGTCTGGACCACATCATAGGACTCCCATGGCTTGTAGGTGTAAAATTATAATTGAGATAAATCTATGTAATACTCAAGGTCATCCTCTAAAGGTGAATTCCTCTCCTTAATGTATGGCGAGGGCTGGTGATTGGGTGTACTAGTAATTTTTAAGGAGACTAGGAAACTAATCAGGTCATAGATCCACCTATCATCAATCAAGTTGAGGCCAAGATTTATGAGTTTGGATTCAAGTAAGAACTCTTATAACCTTTTCACCATCATGATGACTCCTTTTGTGAGGGGACATCATATAGACCCTTCTTCTTATTTATTGATCTGTAAATAGAGTCTACCACATCAAGTTGGTGGGCCAACTCTAAGGTCAAAGTTCTATCTATTAGTAGGCATGTGATCCATAATGGTTCACCCTTAAATATATGGGTTTAGATGAAGGTGAAATGGATTTTAAAGAACCAATCGACCAAAACCTTACTCTTAGTGAGCCATGATTGCTATGCATCTATCATCCTATCTATGATGGCCTCTTAGTTGAAATCGATAAGGATAGGGGATACAAAGAGTTTTTAAAATTCATAATAGTCCTATGTGATTAATAAGATGTGGGTATAGACTATTACTAGGGTCACCACATTGGGGAAAACACTCGTCTTAGAGGATTTGAGATTGATATATATGGAAAAGAACTAGGAGTGATAGAATAGGATGAGATGAAAGAGGTAGGAGGAAGACCAAAAGGTACTCTACATTGAAAACTATGCCAACTTGTCCTTCATGGTAATGGTGATGTCATTTACAAAATACACCCTAGATACCTCCTCTTTATTTACCATAGTCAGGAGGAAGAGTGCCCCTAGCTAAAAATTGGTGATGTTGGCATCTGAGTCTACCCCAAAGATGAAGGCCAACATGGATAAGGTGTCCTTCAAGTATTGTGTGGGGAAGCTTGATAGGGGAATGGGTAGAGAAGGAATCTCTATAATGTTGATCTTGAGGAGAAAGCTGAGGAAGTGTGCTTTTTTGTGGACTCAGGAGTCCCAAACATCTTGAAAGCTTTTCACATTGTAGATATCGGCTTTGGGGTCACTTTGGAGCTAGAGCATCTCCTTTATAGAATCTACACTAATTTTCACCATCAAATGGGTATTAAAAATAATTACATTAGTGTTGGCATCATACCTCTCCATATAGAGGGTAACAATTTTTGGGCATGGATGGACATAGGGCACTATAAATTGTGCCAACATGTAGTCCCACATTCTAAATCAAATGAGTCATACTCCTAGTTGTGGACCCTCTCTAGCATTTGAGCATGGACACCCTCCCTCAAGATCTTAAGGTTTCTAGCTAGCTTGGGTTCATATATCTCATCTATGAAATTAGTGATAAATTCTTGGTCTCTGTAGTTCCATTTGTCTATCCTTTTGATGTTTAACACCTTATCCTTTGGTTGAGTGGTAATGAAGGCATAGGATTTTCTCACCACATATTAAGGGGGGATTTATTTAGCTTCTTGAGCCATGGGTTCTCTATTTTATTAGATTATTTTCACCTCCTGAAGAAGATGTTAAAGTCTCCATCTCAATAATTCCTCTTTGAAATCACTCTCTATTCATAAATAAGATATTGGGTTAACAATTCTACTCGTAGGATCTCACAATTCTTAGCTCGACCCTCTCTACTTTCTTTAATTAATTAATTATCTCAATATTCTTAATGCATCAAGTATTTAGCTCAATAGAGAGAGGGGTGTTTATATACCGATGGACCTCATCATGGAAAATTTTAAATTGGGTGCCTCTCATAAATGTTAAGGTAAACACACACATTTAAGGAGCCACTTGTAAGAGATTTGCAGTGATCATTATGGGGGATAAAGCAAAATGGAGTGTCTAACATTAATGGTAGGTGAGTTATTTAGATAACCATCTTTCAAATAATGTTTTTTAAAGATATAAGAGAGCTAGGGTTAGGACACGTGGAAACTAGACAAGAAACTTGTGCTAATGACACTTATTCAAAGGAAACAACAATAGAAAGGGAAACAAAACAAAAGGAAACAACAATAATGGAAATAAAAAACACAAAATGAAAGGGAAACTAACTAATTATGTACAAGGGAGAGGTAATTAAGTTAGTTTAAATGCTTTAAATTGATTTTATTAATTGGGATTTCTAATACATTTCCCTCTTCATATTCTAACTTGAAATCATTTCCTTTTCTATTGCTGATGATGCAAAATGGTCCCCTACATAAAGCATCAAACTTTGCATGCTGGCCTAACTTTGTGGCCCTTTGATCATATTTTAAGACCAAATCTTTGGGTTTAAATCCTAGGTCTGATGACTTCATATTGAACCATCACTTGATCAATTACTATTGCATGATTTTTATATTGCTTTCCTATTTTCTTACTTCTTAGAGGCTAAGTAGCTATGTGAGTCTACCTTACATCACTCCATTTTTTATAATTTCAATATAGTTTAGAAGCTATAAGGTGGGGTTTTTATATGACATTGACATGACTACCTCTTTCCTATATACAAGTTCATATGAGGAGGTTTTGAGGATTTGCTTTGGAGTGATACACTATATCCATAGATCCATTCTCATGTGCATGTGCCACTCCCTTTGTTAGTCAATACCCATCCTTTTGATTAGTCTTATAAGGTTCTTATTTTTCAACTCTATTAACTTGTTCCCTTATAAGTAATAATTAGATGAAGTTTTTAAGAAGATACCATTCTAGAGCTTGAACTCAAAAATCTCAAACCCAAGGAAGGCTTTCACATTGTTAGAGATGATTATTTTGGGTGGGTTGAATCTTTCTATGAGATCTTCTGTAATGAAATTACTTTAACAATAAATTAGAATAGAAAAAATAGATCTAGATATGACTAAAATATATCAGAATATATGATAATAGACAAGCCACTTTGAGGGGTAAACCTCCAGAAGCTTTAATAAGACCATAATTCATAATATGATGATAAAAAATTACCCACTACCTCCTATATATAGTCTATCTAGGCCATGGTTACTCCATAGGCCAACCTACTAACCAAATGAATGCATAGAGAAATGTGATATAGCATCAAAGAGGGTTAAGTAAGCCACAAGTCATCTATTCCTATCCTCATACATGTGATAGGTTAGGGGCGTAACGTGCCCTTCCCCTTCAAACCAACATTGTCCTCAATGTTAAACAATTCTAGATGTTATTGCAAAAAATCCTCAGCTTCCTAATTTGCATCTTCATTTCTCAGGTTCTTCCACTTGATTAGATATTCCCTAATCTCTCTAGTTCTCAACCTCTTAGTATGTGTTTGGAGGATCTTATATAGTTTCAAAATGACTCATCCCTGTTCATCTAGTTTTGGGAGCTTTGTCTGGGCTAAAACTTTCTATCCAATGACCTTCTTTAAGTAAGAAACATGAAATATTGGGTGTATGTGAGATGAATGAGGTAACTTGAGCTTGTAATCCACACTTCTAATTTTATATAGAACTTGATAAGGGCCATAATAATTAGGAGCAATTTTGTTGTCATTTTTCTATTACTTCAAGGACATCTGCTTGTAAGGCTACAAATGTACAAATACCTAGTCACCCAACTCAAAATTTCACTCACTACAATGTTGATCTACTTGTTACTTCATCCTATTTTGTGCCAAGGCCAAATTATCTCTCAAACTAGCCAAAACCTCTTGTTCATGTTGAATGTGGTCCTCCACATCTCAAACCTTGGTTTGCACCTTTACTGAAGAAGTGATGGAAGGTGGATGGTAGCCATATAGTGATAGAAATGGAGAAATTTTAGAAGAGGTATGGAAAGACGTGTTATACCACCATTTGACAAGTGGTAGATATTTAACCCATTGTTCATGTTTATCTGATACAAAACAACAAAGATACCCCTCTAAATATTTGTTAACCACTTCTATTTGTCTGTCAGATTGGGGGTGGTAAGATGAGCTATGAGCTAGATGAGTACCCAAATAGGAAAATAGTTTAGTCTAGAAATTACTAGTGAAAATAGGATCATGATCACTTACAATTATTTTTGGGGTTCCATGTAATTTTAGAACTGGTTCCATAAAAATAGCTACTACTATACTTGCTAAAAATGGGTGTGAGAGAGCACAAAAATGGGCATATTTTGTAAGCATGTCCACAATGACCAAGATAAAATTCTTACCTTTAGAACAAGGAAACCCTATGATGAAATCCATGGAAACCTCCTCCCACCTTTGGCTAGGAATTACTAACGGTTGTAACAAACCTAGGGTCTTAACTATCTCACCTTTATTCTATTGGCATATCAAGCATTCTGCCACAAAATTTTGTACATCTCCCTTGAGTCCTTCCCAAAATAATTATTTCTTAATTTTGTTATAAGTTTTCAAGAACCCTAACTGTTCCTCAATTGGAGATGCATGCAACTCTGCAAGAATCTTATGCTTAAGCTCTGAATTTTTGCACAAGTATAACCTACCCTTATACCATAGGACATTACCTTTCCATTAAAATTTGTTAGAGGCTAAAGTACCTTGCTAGAGATTCTAAATAAAAACTTATGTATCCTTGTCTTACTCCCATTCTAACTTGGATTCATCCACCCAATCATCTTGCAACATGGACATTGCATAAAGCAATGCTTCTGTAGATGTATCTCATCTGGATAGTGCATATGCGACTACATTATCTTTACCCTTCTTATAGATGATTTCAAAATCATAACCCAACATTTTGGTTACCCACTTTTTTTGTTCCTCAGATGATAATCTTTACTCCAAAAAGTATTTGAGACTATCTTGATTTGTTTTAACCTTAAAGTGTCTACCCATCAGATAAGGCCTCCATTGTTTAACTACATGAAGAATAGCCATCATTTATTTCTCATAGATAGGTTTTTGTAGATTCTTACCTTTGAATTGAGGAATCTCAAATGCAATGGGTCTTCCTTCCTGCATTAGTACCACTCCCAACCCAGATCCAAAATAATCACATTTAACAGTGAATATCTTGGAGAAATCTAGAGTAGCCAAAATTGGAGTGGTACACATAGACACTTTTAGTTTCTAAAATGCTTTGGTGGTGGCATCATTCCAATGGAAGGCATACTTATTTAGAAATTAAGTGAGTGGAGTCGCTATGTTGCCATAACCTTTCACAAATCTTTGGTAGTAACCTGTTAGTCCTAGGAACCCTTAGAGGTTTTTGAGAGTTTTTGGCATGGGCCATTCCATCATAGCTTTGATCTTCTGGGGATCAACTCTGACACCTTCATGGGAAAAAATGTGACCTCCTATACTCCAAAATCACATTTAGATGGCTTCACATAAAGTTGATGCTTCTCCACAACTATCAACACCTGTTTCACATGTTGCAGATGTGCTTCCCATGTCTGATTATAAATCAATATGTTGTCAAAGAAAAATAGCAAAAAATTCCTTTAAAAAGGCCTAAAAATAGTGTTCATAAAGGTCTAAAAAGTAGATGGTGCATTTGTAAGACCAAAGGGCATTACCAAAAACTCATAATGGCCCTCATGTGTTCTAAAAGTAGTTTTATGAACATCTTCATCCTTGATTCTAATTTGATGGTACCCCAAGTGAAGATCCAATTTTGTGAAATAATTAGCACCATGCAACTCATCAATTAAATCATTAATTACTAGAATAGGAAACTTATCTTTGATGGTGTAATTTTTGAGTTCCCTATAATCTAGGCACATCCTCCATATGTCATCCTTATTCTGGACCATGACCACTGGTGATGAATATGCACTTTGGTTATGCTTGATGATCCCTGCCTCTAGCATCTCATGGACATCTTTTCCATTTCACTCTTTCATGCATATGGATATCTATATGGTCTGATACTTGGTGGTTGACTCCATGGAGGTAGTTGAATGGCATGATCATGTTGTCTTTTTGGTGGTAGTCCTTTTGGCATGGCCCCAAAAATAGATGGGTGGTCATCAAGAATCATCTGCAGATCAAGATGTGTAGATGCCTGTGTGGGTTGAAATTTTATGGAGCATAATCATGAAATAATTCCCTCTATCCCCTTTTTTGTCATCTTAGTCATCTGATATGAACTAATCAATTATGGAGTTTTTTCCTGTAATCCATGTAGTTCAATTTTCCTACCTTCAAAATGAAAGTGCATGAATAGTTCCTAAAAGTTCATCTCAATGGTACCCAAGGTTATGAGTCATTGGAGTCCTAAAACAATGTTTGTGTTACCCATGGGAATAGAAAACATAGGTGAATCAAGATTTTACTCACCCATAGCAAGCTTAATAATATGTCATTTTTTTGAATAATTAATTATGCCACCATCTACAATCATGACCTAAAATTCTAGTGTTGGGTAGATGAAATAGTTTAATCAAGTGGCCAACTTATGGTTGATGAAGTTATGTGTGCTCCCTGAATCAATCAACACTATCACCTTTTGTTTCTTGGGGAAACCCACCACCTTAAGAGTTTTTGGAGTGCTAATACCTTCAAGTGCATGACAAGAGATTGTAGGCTGGGAATTTTTAGGTACCTCCTCTTTCTCTTCCTCATCATCATTGGAGGCATCATCTTCTTCTTCATTTTCATTGGATCCCTCAATGTAGAATAAATTCTTCTCAACACCTCTATGTCTTTTACTCCACTTGCTGTCACAACTGAAAGATAATCCTTTTGCATGCTTCTCTTCAATTTGCTATGGGGTCAATCTGGTAGGTGGAGGAAATGTTGGTGTCAATATGATATGATCTTTGAAGTGAGTGAATGGCTACTTCTTATTGGCTATGAATTTTTCCTCAGCTCTGCATGTCATGATAAAAGAATAATAAATCTCAAGTGGATTAAACATTCATACCTCATGTTGAATGTGGTCCTTGAGTCCACTAAAAAATAGGTCATTCATGTTCTCTTAAAAAATTATCTCCATACGTAAGGATAGGTTCCAAAAATGATGAATATAATCCTTGATAGAGCCAGTCTATCATAATTTTTCTAGTTGGCTAAAGTAATTCTCTGTCACACTATTACCATAGTGTAATTATAGCTCCTCTGTAAAAACTAACCAGCTGACACTGAGAGTCATATTTTTCTTTTGAGCACACAACCATTGATACCAAATGAATTGATCAGGTTCAAGATACAAGGATGCCATGGTAACCTTCTGTCCACTTGGGATTTGATGCAGATCAAAAAAATTATCCATTTAGTTGATCCAATTGAGTGGATCTTTTCCATAAAATTTGTGCATATCCACCTTTGGTAATAGGTTCCTCTATGGCAATATAGTTAGATTTGAAGTAGACTAGTTGGGAGAACCACCCTGATGGGGTTGTGTAATAACATTATCTAGATGATTTGACTAATTATTTTTCAAAACCATCATGATATCTACAAAACTATCTTGTATGGATTTCATATTAGATTGTATGCCTTGCACCTCACTTTGAATGCCTTGCACACTATAGTCAAGCTAGCTCACTTTGTGATCTATGTCAAAGAACCCTGGTACAAATGATCTAGTACATTCCCCTTCTGACTCCATCTCTTCCTTGTTAGGATTTTTACCTAGAGTTTCAGTACCCTTTCCTCGGCCCCAAGTTTATGGACCTACCATAAAAGGGATTTACGATGTCGACCCTAACTGGCACTTTTGACATAACTTTGATCAAGCATTTTTAGAATTATGTCAGCCTCAAATGAAAACATATAAAGAACATAACCTATCCAATTTTTTATATTATTTCCAAAAATGTAAATAACTCAAAAAAATCCTTTGAATTGTGTACTATAGAGCAATTTTATTAAAAACCCTAAAATGATGATAAATTTTGTAAAATAAATCCAAATGAGCTAAAATTTTAATGAAAGATTAATTTAATGATTTATACTTCTATTAAAAACATTTTAGAGAAACTAACAACCTTTTTTTAATATATCCAAATTTAAAAAATTAGGGGCTCACCCACAAGATTGCCCAAATCATAGCTTTGATACCACTTGTAATGAAATTACTTTAATAATAAAGTAGAATAGTAGAAATAGATCAAGATATGACTAAAATATATTAGAATATATGATAATAGACAAGACACTTTAAGGGGGTAACCTCCACAAGCATCAATAAGAGCAAAATTTACAATATGATGATAAACAATTACCCACTACCTCCTATATATAGTCTATCTAGGTCATGGTTACATGGTTACTCCATAGGCCAACCTACTAAGAAAATGAATGCATAGATAAATGTGATATAACATCAAAGATGGATAATTAAGCCACACATCAGCTATTCCTATCCTTATACATGTGAAAGGTTAGGGGCATAGCATCTTCTAGGAAGTCAAGAATCATATTCTTGATCACCTCTCTCAATAAGACTACTTCAGTCCACCTAGTGAAGTAGTTGGTGGTCATCAATATCCACTTATGACCAATGCTTGAGATGGGATTGATCATCTTGATGAAATCTAAACCCCACTATGTGAAGGGCTCATTGGTCATGATTGGGTTTAGAGGCATGGTTGAATTCTTTCTTTTTCCTATAAAGAACTAACACTTTTGGCTTTTTTTGACTACCTTATGGAAATATGTGATCATGGTCAGCTAGTAATAACCCACACATATGATATTCATCATGGTGGTTTTTGATAATAAGTAGCCACCTAAGGGAGCAAAGTGAATATCTTGGATAATTTTCCTTGCTTGGTGTCTTTCAACATATCGGAGTAGATCCCCATTAAAATTTATTTTGAATATGACTCCTTGGACTTGCATGTAACTAGCCCTTTGCAATCAATAGAAATGCCTTTTATACATGAGGAGACCATCAAGGTACTAATCAATTTACATGAATAAAATCCTATCAACTACCCAAGATTCATTGATTTCATATTGGTTTAGTAGGACTAATTTTGGATTGTTCTCTTCTTCTAACATGACATATGCATATTGGGATAAGTACTTGTAGATTCCTCTTCCTCTGATCACCTTTATCAACTTAACTTCAATATCATATTCTAGGATCTTGGTGATTTAATTGTCCCAATTTTTGATTATTTTTCCTTCTATTATGTATTTGTGGATGTTGGAGTGTGCCACATACATCATTATTTTACTTCCCAACATAAGGTGGCCCTTAATAATAACAAAAGCCTATCTCTCCATGAAATTGTACTCAAATTCATTCCCAGGTAATGTTATTGAGTAAAACATGATTGGGTGTTAATTTCATCCTTCATCTTCCTTTTAAGTTAACATAGCTACTAGGCTATCCTCACTCTTGTAGACATACATGATGAACTCCCTAGAGAAGTCTGTGTTGGCTAGTACTGGTGCAGTGGAGATTGCATCCTTGATCTCATCAAATGCTACTCTTCCCTTGGGAGTCCACTTGAAGGCTTGGTCCTTCTTCAACATTATTATTATTTGTATAACCAATTTTGTGAAGTCAGATATGAACTTTCTAATGAAATTAATCTTTGCAAGGAAAGATTGGACTCCTTTCTTATTTACCAACAAGGCTAAATCTTTGATGGATTTTATTCTCTCTCAGATCAATAGTGAAACCCTTTTTAGATAATACATACCTAAATAAATTAAATTATGAGACTCTGAAGACACATTTATTAGCATTAAGGGACACCTTAAATTCTTGGCACTTTTGGAAGACTTTCTCTAGATGGTCAAAGTGGTCCTCCTTCTTAGAAAACATGGTGAGGTAATTTAGGTAGATGAGGATGATCTTATTGATTAGGCCCTTAAAGGCCATGTCCATAGCTCACTAAAAGGTATCCCTAACATTAGAGAAGATGAAAGGCATCTTTTCATATGCAAAGGCTCCCCAATTCATGGTGAAGGTGGTCTTATGTTGGTATTCTTCATCGAACCATACTTGATCATACCTAGATAATCCATCTAACAGAGAAAACATTTCTGCATCCACTACTATCAAGAAGATCTACTCCTTAGAGGAGACAGGGTATTGGTCCTTTAAAGAAGCCTTATTTAGATCCCAAAAGTCCATGAATAACTAGATCTCTCCATTCTTATTTCACATAAGAACTAGATTAGACACCCAAGTCAAATGCTTGATTGGGTATATAATCTTTGAGTCAATCAGTTTCTTAAGTTCTTGAGCCACAAGGGACTCAATTTTTAGATTCATTAGTCTTTGCTTCTATTGGACTGGTTTGGATCCTTCTACCAAGTCTATGGTGTGTTGAATTACTTTGTGGTCATATCCCTTCAAGTCATCATAAGTACATGAAATGAATCCTTTATATTTATCATATAAAGAAACCAACTGCTTCTTATCCTTTTAAGGGACTTCTTTTCCAACCTTCTGCTTTATTCCAACTCTAAGATGAAGCTCAGATTAATCACCCTTATCTATGAAAAACTTTTTTTTGTCATTCTTGCATCATTGTAGTCAAAAATATTTTTTAGGGTGATGAGGCCTTTTAGTAGCTTATTGATCTTTAATTTTATGATTTGATCCTCGTAAGCCTCTTTAACCTTTGGCTGCAATTATTTCATGAATTCACATAATTGTTAGAGGAACATGGAAATTTTCTCATCACTTTAAAATACTTGCCAATTCTAATTGTTATCATGGATGGTAGGTCTGATGATAACCTAAAAAACCTACTCATTTATGAACAAGTCTATCACTATATCAAATTGGGATCCAATCATTTCCATTTTATCTATTTCTAAATTCATAGCCCTAGGGATGATTTAGATATTGAAATCTTTATCTGATTCAATCAAATCCCATATACAGTGGTAGTAGAACCTCATGTGTACATTTTTCATGGATGTGACTCCTCTTAATTACCTTACCACTAGTTTGGAATCACTAAATAATTTTAACTATTTTATGCCTATTCACTTAGCTAGGCTGAAGCTATGGATTAGTGCTTCATATTTAGCCACATTATTGGTGAAGGTGAACTAAAATTTGAAGGTTCAAATATTCTCTTTTATAAATGGAGATATTAGTTAGATGTTGGCTCTAGATCTGATATTGCATTTCACACCATCAAAATGTAGAGTCCAAAATTTAGACTCATATTTAGGCCCTTTGCTCTAGTCTTCTTTCTTTTTTATGACCTCAGGAATGACCTGGTCTTCATCATGGATCATGTAGGTCCTAAGGTTGGTGGCATTGAAGTTTTTGAATGGATCATTTTTAATGAAATCATTGACAAGGGCCTCTTCATTTTGACTTCTGGTGTTCACTACCTTTTCTCCTTTGAGAATATACATGTAGTGTGTCTCCTTTTTTGAGAAGGAGGTGTGTGTTTCTTTGAAGTTTTTTTCATAAATTCATCCACTATGTGTTTTGGGTGAAGTGGTTCAAATAACACCTTTAAATTTAAACCATACTTCATCCTCAAGATAAGATGGGACCAATCCAATGATAGGTACCTGCCTATCTTAGTGGTGAAATCTATTGATAAAAATAGCCCAAAAATAGGTGAGATGTCTATCACTACAATGTCTTATGTTATAATAATGCTAGGACAATAATATAATGTGAGGGGTAGATCTCTAATGATCCCTAAGGTTTGAAACGTATTTCCATTTATTTGCATCACTCTTTTATTCAATGGTTCATATTTCAATTGTAATGTATCTACTATTTATTTGGGCATCACTATTTTGATCATACCCAAATTGATCATGGATTTGTGTAATAATTTATTTCCCACAATTAGTGTCAAATAAAATGGGGTAGGTTTTGTTTTGCTTATCCCTTCTTTAGTATGATGAATGTGGAGGGTATCTGGGGTTACACATTTGTGATAGATTCCTTCCCCTTTGTCCTTATAGGTTCTACAGTCAAATTTCCTTATTCAAGATTTTCTTACTTCTCTAAGGCTTCCTTTAGTAGATATGCCTACTTAGGGATCAATATGACATCCTAGAGGGAGACATTATTTATAACCCTTTTCATCTACTCCACCATATTATATGACCCTGGAGGTGGGACCACATAATATTTTACCTTATTTTTCACTATTTTGTTCCACTTTTAATATGTCTAAGGTGAAGGTTGGGGTACTGGAACCCTTAAGAAAATCACCTGGGGCCTTGATGTAGATTTAAGGATCTCATCCAAGCTTTTCTTGGAGTGCATGTAATAATTAGATTAAACTTAGGGGGTTTTGTATACAAGAACTTTGCTTACATAGATTTCCTCTTCACCTTATACCTAGGAGAAGAGTACATGATCTAGGGATATCTTTTCCTCTTGTTCTAGGGACATTCCCTACATATATACCATTAAGATGACATTTTCAACCCTCAATTATTGATATATATAGTACAAATCAGGTGCATTCCCTTATCAACATTACTTGGCAACTTTCTATTATAGATTTCCCCTTAGACAATTGTGTGGTCCATGAGTGTCATTACAAAGGAAACACCATGAATTTAAATCATTCACCAAGTTATTTTGGCCAATAACTAGTTCCCTATTTGTATTTGGTGATATTGTATGTAATGGGTTAGATATCATAACCATTTAGTTCATGGGCTACATCTGGTGATTTGGCACTTAATGATTTAGAGCTTGATGATTTGGCCTTTGCCTCTCTTAGTGTTGGTTCTACTCCTAAGGTGCTCTCCTTTCTAGGTAATTATTAAAAAGGGGCTTTAGGGGCATAAATTGATACTTTTTGAGATTTATTATCTCATTGGAAAAGTTTTGAAAAATGCTCTTCATGTCATTCATATCTATGGATAGTGAGGACTAAACAGATGTGCTCACTTAAGTGGGTAGATGTACATACATAGAAGGTGGGGCTCCTAAGATACTTGGGACTTCTTCTTTCAAAGGTATCAATATCTCTAGGAACATCAACATCGATGGTCATAGAGGAAGCTTTCCCACATCTATCAAAATTATTTTCAATTCTTACTGCCAGATCATAATCATCTGACAACATGTATCCTTCGAGTGACTAAATCATAACCATAATATTTGAGTTTAAGGACTTGAGGTATAAAATAATGGCCATGATTATGGTTTGTCAAGCCACTATCTTTTCAAACCTAGTATTGAAATCAATAATGGATTATTTCAAGCCCTTCTTAATACTTTTAATTATTATAAGAGCGATGATCGATCCACATTCTCATTGAATCACTCAAATACTTTGTCACCCAAGTCATCCCAAGTATCGATATAGTTAGTTGGAAGATATTGGTACCAATTGAGAGCCCTTCCTTTAAAATAAGTGGCTATTAGCCTTAAAGCTACATTCTATGCATTGACATAGTACACAATACACACATTTACAACATCTTGGGGATGTTTTACTATGGTCTTAAAATATTTTCCCAATAAGTTGGGGAATGCCTTCAAGGGATTCATAATAATGGGGTCCCACATAGCTTGGGGTGTCAGAGGGATAAGTAAGATGCCACTATCCCATGATATGAAGTTTCTTGGTGGACCTTGAATAGCCATTTGTTATTGCTGAGAAACATTAGACCCTATAGTCCTTTGGTGAGTTGGATATATTAGAGGTGATGTTAGTAGGATTATATTATTTTCTATATGTGACCTTGTTATATCCCTTTGGATCATAAACTTGGGATCTTAATTGGGTAAACTAGTAGATCTGGTCCCACTAGGTGTGTCAAAAAAGAATAAACTATTTATGCCTAAAACCTTTGCTTTAGGTTAAATAACCTTCTATGGGAGGATTTATAGGTGTGGGACTAAATTATGGTCTATAAAGCAACCTCTAAGATTTTAGAAGCTAACTCTTTATTCTAAGTCGAGGGATGAAAAAGGAGAAGAAGGAAATGAAAATAAAACTAAAAGAACACTAAATAAGGTGATGCATCGAGAGATTCAAAGCATTAACATATAATTTCATAAAATATATTGATCCCTTAAACACTATAGACCATAAAGGATCATAAATTATGAATTAAGATCTATAATTTAATCAAAGATCAACACTATAGAAGTAGAAGAAAAGAAATAATAGACATAAATAACTCTTCATTCAAAATGACATAGAACACTACATCCTCTTCATTGTAGGTGGAGAACATAATACAGAAGGCCTCAAAGGCACATACAAGGCATCCAATCACACCTATGAGGGGCACCTATTAAGGTCACAAAATACAAAATGCTAACTACTATTATTCTTATTCTATTATAAATAGCTGCCTACAAAAATATCAAATAAAAGCAAAATGATAACTAGCCCCTTCCAAAAGGGATGAGCCTAGAATATATAGGTGAGACAAATTCTCATGGAAGCAAAACCTAAAAACCTTGGAACTCATACCCATGATGATGTCATTATAATTGAATGAGGGTCTTGATCTCATGAGTACAATTATCCTCTAGATCCTAGATATGGCACAATTATACTATGTTGTTATGGCCACAACACTCAAGAGGAGCATAATGACATCACATGTCCATCTTTGGGGCCAAATATGATATGTGATTAGAGACATATATCTTCTTACCCTAGCCAATATCATGACTCCTAGATCTAATAGGAAAACTTTACTTTGGATAAGTACCATGGTGCCATATGAAAAATCTCATCTTTTCCTAGTTATAATCGCATGGTGGGCCCCATTCATTTCTTTGTCAACCAATGGTTCTGCTCAAAGTTTTGAATAAAAGGAAATGTCCTTATATAAGTGTTATGATGCCACATGTTGAGTATATGATACTCTAAGATGAACTAAGGACTTCCTCATGTTAAGGAAGCATCAGGCTACCACATGTTGGACTGATGCTCCATCAGAGGGAATCAAGAGTCTCTTCAGTCAAAATAAGAACTTGGCTACCATGTGGAGGAAGCAAAAGGATGATGACACTTAGATAAAATTGTAAAAAAGACCCAAAAAAGAATAATTTGAAATAATAACTATTGGATGTGCCAAGCAAGTCTAGGACCAAACATGAACTGCTCTAAAATAACATAAGGTGGATTCTGATCCATAATACACTCAAACCATAATAATCCAAACTCACACTTATGCCAAAAGACTCAAATCTAATATTATTTATTCAAAACCAACATGTGCATTGACTTGTATACAATCTTATTATAATTTAATGTGGTATAAAATACAACTTCACACCATAGACTTGAATGAATTCGAACACTATCAAACATATATTATATTTTCTTGTAGAGGTGAAACTAGTCCACTTGCTTTTTAGAAATATAAATATTATAGACATGTGAAATAACATACTTAATGAACCACCTACTATTAATAATAACATGTAATTACCACAATAAAAACACACTCCACCAAATGCAACACACACATTAGATGAACTCCACACAATTTCACTAGAAAACCCAACACCACATACACTGCACCACTATATCTATGACTTTGGAAGCACATTCACAACCTCTAAGTGAGATTGTCCTACTAAATCAAAGGGGTTTCATACTTTGATTCAAGAAATCAATGATTTTTCATCCACTGATCTTAGTCTTCAATCGGTTTTCATCCATAGAAGAGGCATGAATGAATATAAGTTGAAATAATATCAATAAAGAGATATATTATTACAAAATATGATTTTTTTAAAGGGAGAGCATGAATAAATAGAATTACAAAGGATAAGAGAGGAGAGGATAGGAAACTTCATGGAGAAGGTAAAATTTCACCACCCTTAGTAAGATTACTATTAATTTATAATGAAAAACTTGTCCTCTTATGAAATAGTCCAAAGCACATCTCCCACTTTAGACAAAAGCATCTCCACTTTCACATGCCTTCAAAAATGTGCCCCTTTCCCACATGTGAGCCAACTTAGGAATAGTACATCTTGTCACTTCCCAAGTGTACATAAGATTATCAGATAAGTTTCAATTTGATTTTAACCTTTGAAGATCATGGAAATCATTGGGCCACCCTAGGGATGCATCACTTTCTCATCTTTTGTCTTTTTAACCAAGAAATAAAGACATGCAAAACACTAAAGTCCACAAACTTGTGCACTACTAGAATGGTATACCCAACTCTTCCAAATCAACTTTTCCTATGAATATTTTCTCTTTGGGCCTAACCACACCATCAAAATGACACCTCACCACTATACCACATCACTACTATGCCATGTTATCATGCATAATCATTGTGAATAGTAACCATGAATAACATCTATGAATAACAATTGCAAATAGTAATTGTGAATAGTTCCATAGAAATATTAGAATGGTTAAATCTTTTTTTTAATGATTTTAAATGGAAATAATTCCAACCAGAGCATAATACACATAATGCTGAAGATAATATTATTAAACAACAACAATTAAATTAAATATTCCATACACACTTATAAATATTCACACAACCTTAAATGAAATCCATACATAGACACTAAGCTAATAATATAAACTACAACAAACCATGTTGAATCTATATCTTCTTGAAGCTTTGTTTCAACCTCTGAATGAGATCACCCTTAGGAACCAAAGGGTTTCTATCCTTTGATTCAAAAACCAATGGTTTTCCATCCATTGATCACTAAGAACACAAGAGGTTTCATATTTGATTCCTATAGTTGAATCATAAGTGCATCAAATCTATAGAGAAAATGGGTATAATGACAAATATGCATTATAAAGGGAAGCAAATGATGATATAGCATTTTATAAAAGAGAGGAAGTAAAAGAGGAATAGTGAAGAGAGAAAATGAGGCATAACATTCCTCATGGGGGGACAAATTGACAACAATGACAACTTATCACCATGTGTAAGAGTCAAAAGTAAATCTTCACTTTTGATAAAATAATATCCTTCTCTCATGCTTTCATATTGATGCCTGTCTCACCCATGTGAAGGGGAATCAATGATGGGAACTTGTCATCATTCACCCATGTGCCCAGATGCCTCAAAGAATGTCCCCAACCTTATTTTGACTTCTCCACACACCTCACATCATGAATCCAACAATAATTATGCCATACTTATCCCTTTTAAATTTTCACCAAGAACAAAATCATGTGGTTAATAAAGAAATTAGACTTGTATCTTTAGTGGAGTGATACACTCCACTCCATGCACATGCATTTTAACCCATGTGATATTATCCTATGGGCCATGACACTACATCCAAAATCCACTTCCTCTATTAAATCATCACCTAAATCACTTATCACATCACCATGAATAGTGACCCATGAACAGTACTAGTGAATAGTAACTAGTGAATAGTGATCCACACTAATATTATATTACATCACCCACTTAGCCTATAAGAATAAAATAGTATAATGGTCTTCTAAAAGTGTCTCATTTGGGAGGAGGTGACATTACAATTTACCTAGACATGTCCTTCTATATGCTACATGGTTACATTCAAAATATTATATAATTGTCCTATCCTTTTAAGGTGTGGTAACCACTGATTTATTTTTTTTCTTCACCTTAAAAGGGGGATTATTAGTGGGGGCATGCCATAGAGGCATGTTCTCTACATTTGACACAATTTTTAGATTCATTATGGGCATGATTTAGTAGCATGCTCTCCACACTGATTCAACATTTGGAAATTTTATTAGTTTTTAAATTTAGTGGTGGCATGCCATATAAACATGGCTTCCACACATTCACAATTTTCAGATTCAGTGGGGGATTACATGGGAAGCATGTTATCCACACTTATCTAGTATTCAACATCTTCAGATTATAGTGGGGGCATGTTTTAGAAACATGTCCTCTACATTGGTACTTATTTCAATTTTTAGATTTATCCATATATAGTGGGAACATGATTTAGAAGTATGTTATCCACACTTACACAATTTATAAATTATCCAAATAACATAATTACGTGATCTAAATTCATAGTTGTGTCAAAATTCTATATACTGATACCATTATTATTCACTATTTTATCATGAGACACATCTAAGGTTCATATGCTATGTAATTTGCACCTAATATTACAAAATAAAAATCATTTCAAGATTTCAAAACACTTTAGTGTGTTTTCATCACCCACTAGGATGTACTTTTATGGACTATATTGAGCCAATATACTATAGTAGTTGGTTCAATTTTGGTATGGTCAAGGTGATTAAATCACTCAATCTTGCCAAGTTTTTAGGTTGGAATTGATTGTATCATCAAACCTTACCAATTTGATATTATGATTTGACATTTTTCACTCATGATCACTAGGTTATAAGTATTATTAGGTTTCATGATTGAGCTAATCTCAACTACCAAGTGGTAACTCACCTTTTCTCCAAGGTTGGGCTTATGCCCCTTCTAATATCTCTTATCTCTCTATCTCCTTAGATATATGCATGTTATAGATTTATATATATTTGTCCCAATCTTAGTTTTATAGCTTGAAGATGATATATCTTTCAAATTAACTTATCAATAGGCAAGGTGGCTACATATATACATAGGTGTACTCTTAAACCTTTCTATTTCAATTTCAATAATTTCAAATACTTTTAATTCTAGATTATATGCATTAATTATATACTATAACATGATCTTGGTTATAGGTTATTCATCAAAAAATCACTCAAGTTGGACTCACGTAAAGGAAAGGTGTGTTATACACATCTAGGTACACATTCTTTTCCTTTAAACTAGAAATTTCATTAAGATTAGGGGGAATGTAGACACTATTTTATGGATTATATAACACCTCAGTGTTGTACACTTGGAAAACTCAGAACTTGGTTTTTCCTCTCAGTTTTAAACCTTTGCTACTTTCTAAAGACTCACATCTACTCTATCTCATGCCCCTTGGCCCATATCTTAGTCTAACTAATCTTGTGTTGATAACCTAGACTTTATATAATTATCAAAATGATTAAAATATATTTATCTTAAAAATATTCAATTTCTAAGTTTATACCTACTTTCTTTCTCCCTAGACACTAACATCATAGATAGACACCTATGTTGATGCAAGTGTTCTGATTTAATGCAAGTGCCTATTGTGAACTAGGAGTTTGATGATGAAGGGGAGATTAGTATTGTGTTAGTGGATAAATTAAATTAAAATCACACTAAAATAACACCTTAATGCATAGTTACTAGGGTGATCTTAATAATAAAAACAAATGAAAAGCACAACTAAAAGGTAAGGAAAAACAAGAATCCTTCACCTTCATTGGATGCTCTAAATGCTTTGTTATAGTAGCTTGCTAGATTTGTGCTCATGAAGTCTGCATCAATGGAAGTTTGACTACCTCCATCTCTATTTGGCACCTTGATTAGCTTTGGATTCAATATTTTGGAATGTGAGATATTTTTGGAATCAATTTGGCATGATAACTTTGCACAAGTTAAGCTTATGTGGCAAGGATTCCTATTTATAGATTTTGGAAAATGGCTAGAATTAACCTGAGCTGTCCATCTCAAAATTGAGATGTGTGGCTAAGGATTAATATAATTATGTAATTAAAAATCCCTAAATAGGCTCATCAATATTTGGGATAGAGGGGAATTTAAGAGACATGGGAGGCATGGGAGGGGTTAACCTTGATATTTTATGCATTTATAGCCTAGGGATGTCTTCCCAAGAAATGATGTCACCTAATGATGTAGATATACAATATTCATTTTTAAAAATAATTATTCAAAAAGTTTCCATGGAATTATTAATTAGGCTCTAATTTGGTTTAATTATCTCTTAAGCATGATTAAGCACTTTGTGCACAAATTACTCAAATTGATCAGAATGCCTTGTTATTGGTCCAAAATTTGATTGGATTGGAATTGGAAATCAATGTCAGATGCATTGGATCCATTATCCCATTTAGGATGTTACCAACACCAAATAACAAAGGCACATGTCTCATGTAAGAGATTTGACATAAAAGAGTAGTCCAGAGTATCGAGGTGCAAAATTAAAATTTTGACTTGAAATGATTTAATCAAAGTTAGCTGGCCCATAAATTAAATTATCCCATTTAGTGATACCTTGGATAAAATCGGCACTTGAATGTATCAATTTAAACTTATTTAATGTGTTTTAGTGTTTTAAAGCCAAATTATGCATTTTGGTGGAATTTGGTCAAAAGCTTGGTTGGAGGTTATCAGTGACCAGTTTTAGGTGACTATAGTTTGCCCCTATTTGGGAAGATGTTACAAACCGTAGGTACAGTAATGTCTTCTTAAATAATGAGAAAAGGATTGTATGCAAAAAAGAAGATGATGGTTAAAGAACAAAGCTCCAAATGGTGTTTGGGAATCTTAGGATGATGCCCCCTTCAGGGAGTGGCCATCACATTTATTGATGGATGGTCCCTCGAAAAGAAACAAGAAGAAAGGTGGAATTAACTCATGGTTGAGATTAATCTAAATGAGAAATTTTTTACATGCATTGAGCTAAAAAGGATGTTGATTTGCCCAAAAGTAGTTATAATCAAGAATAAAAGTCAAAATAATGATTTGTCCATAGGCAATTATAATCATTAAGAAAACCTGGATTGGCTAAAGATGATGGTGCCCTAGTTAGGGCTGATTATCAATCATAACTAGAAGATATAACCTAGAATACAAATTAAAGATGAGCATGTGCAAAGTGAGGAAAGAGATGAAAATAAGAATAAGATTGATCATTAGAAATGATTTAATTGTACCTGCTAATAAGGAGATGCTCATCCTGATTAACAATGATACAACTAGAATGGTTAATTGAGTTATATTGATTAAGGTGGGTGGGAGGATTTTCCAAGGTGCCAAGGAGTAACTTTTATGGCTCCATTGATTATAAACCTTCTTGAAGTTAATTTTTGCTATAACATGTGATGATAGGCATCATGATAGAACACCATGAAGACTTGGAAAAAAATGCATAAGGAATGACTCCTAATCTAATAAACACTTGAAAATAATGCACCAATGATAAAAATCATGATGATAATGTTGATGTATGAATATAGATGGACTCAATAATAATGTGTGCAAGGAATCACCCAATTGAACACATGTAGACTAAGTCAAGGCAATAGTGCTAAAAGTAAACAAATAGGCAAGAAGGCAAACAAAAAAATTAAACACAAAAAAACAAACAACTTGAAATAAACAAACAAATAGAAAGCCTGAAAACAAAATCAAAAGAAAGCATCTTGACAATGACTTTGCCCTAGTAGGGCAGATCAAGGATAACTAACTAGGATTATACATGATAAATGTTTTTAGATTTTTTGAATTTTTTTAATATTTTTTGAAATGTTATGAATGTTTTTTTTTTAACATTTTTAATATTCTAAATTCATCAGATAATGATGAGATACCTACTTGAAAAATAGTGAGAGTGTTTGGCGTAGGTTACTCATAAAATGATAAGAGTATTTGGCTTAGGTTGCTCATGAAATAGTGAGAGCATATGGAAAGGGGGACTGAGGTGAACTCAACATTAATTTATCATGACCTACATATCCCTAAAATTACCTCAAGTCATAGTAATTCCATACATATAAAAGGTGGGGAAAAACCAACTAGATCCCAACAAGTTCTCAAATATGGCAAATGGCCAATCAAATGAAAACAATAATGGCAAGATGATGTAGAAATACATGACAAACAAGTGTTTCCCCTAGTTTTCCCATAGGAAATTATAACTAGGATACAATGACATAGATCAATGATATTAATTTTTGCATAGGTAGTTATATTTAGTAGCGAGACTGATGAAACACTGATTTGCCCATAAGCGGTTATAATTTGGCTCACATAAATAAAATTGATATAGGATGGAAAATGAAAGATATCTTGATAGATAAATTATCACACTAATTTCATAGACTATCATTTAAACACTACTTTGATTGATTGTTTAAATTTTATTGGAATCCCCTTATAAAAGGTGCAGGAAGAACCAAAGTAACCAAGATCAAAATAAGATTGGATAGGATGACTAAAAATAGGCTTTGGTATATATAAGAATGGAATGATAGGATGGAATGGCATTGATTTAGAATAATGATGGTTTTGGTAGATTGGATAAAATTGTAGTAGGTTTTACCCCAAGTGATGGGGTAAATGGAAGGTTATGTGACAATGGAAAAAAGATATGTAACAATGGCAATGGCATGGCAATGTGAAACGGTATGGTACATGTTTTTGGCCTGGGTGTGGTTTTTGATTCTATTTTTCTTGCTAATGGGGAGATGTACATCTTAATAAAAAAATGATACAAAAATAATACTTGATCATGTTAATTTATAGCCCATACCTCATCTAAATAGTTACTCTATCAAGAATTATCTACAAATTTGGATTCTGAGATTGCTTTTATGATCTTAATTGGTCATTGATTTTGATTCCTTCAAGCATCGAGACAAGTTATATTTATAACATATACAAAGGAAAGTGTAGAAATGGATGGAAAATAAGGACAAATAATGGATGGTAGGTTTGATTATGAAATGGAATGGTAGATGATAAAGGAATGTTGACTGGTTGGAAAATAAATGAAGATTGAGATGTTCAGTCACACGTAATGTTGTTGATGTTAGATTTGACATGAATTTGGTTGTGGTGGGGATGAATACTTATTCTCTTGATAAGACCATCAAAATTTTCTATTGTTTGGGCCTGAGATTATCTACCATTTGATTAGGCTGTAGATAGGAAGCTATTTTAATTTTATCTTCATCAAGTAGTGAAGAAATTTTGTGCTCAGTTATTGGTGCCTGAAAGAGGTTTTCACCAATAAATTTGTCTTGATTTTCACATAACACCTCTGAGAAGGTTTCAATAATAAACATTGGATTTTGACTTTGATTTTCTTCTAGCACATTTGAAAAAGTTTCACTAGAAGATGCTAGGTTTGAACTTTGCTTGTCCCCTAGCACCTCCAAAAAGGTTTCACTAGGAGAGTGTTCTTCTGATACATGAATGTGGTCTTTACCTTCTTGCTCTTCTTCAACTACTATATCACCATGGATGAAATTCAATAAAGTGTGATTCTATTGATCTCAATTGACACTTATGGGAGATAGAATGTTAATAATATGGCTATATTGGTTGAGGGTAATGGCTTATGGAATGGCAATGGAATGGGGGGAGGCTACATAATCCTTGGAGAAGATACTGGGATAAATCATGTTGAAGCTGAAGTACTCATTCTCAAAAATTGTAAAAGGATCACAAATGTATTCAAATTTATCTACAAGGTATACAAAACCAATGTTATAACAACCATGAACATATTCTTCTTTTTAATTTGATTCTAACTCAAGGGACTCTAAATCTAATGTTGAGACTAATGTTAATTCAAATTTTGTTTCTAAATTTGATGTTGGTCCAAGAGTAGAACTTGACTCTAAATCTAATTCTTCATTTGATGGGTACTATATTATAATGATGTCTTGTTGAATGTTTGGTATTGGACAAGTAACAACTTGTAATGGCATGATGGGCTCCACTAAGACTATTTTTTTAAAGTGAGACTCATTTATAATAGGAAAAAAGTTAAGAGAAAACTCCTTAGAGACTGTCTTGTTGATAGGAAGATCTTAAAAAATAGGCATATGGTCAAGGTAATGATTTGATCAAAGGTGATTATAATCATTAAGAAGTGACTCAGTAAAGACTGAATCATTAGAGTGAGACTCCTCAATAATAGGTATAGGATTGAAAGGTAATTCATCATAGGTTGAATTATCACAAAAAGTTGGTTCAACAAAAACATCTTGGATTGGTTCATTATTTTTGCCTTGGTTTCCAATGAGTTAGAAAATACCAATTTTGAACATAGCTTGGTCTTCAAATGATTGGATCAGTTGAGGTTTAGATGGGATTATTAATGGATGAGGAATGACTTGTGGTTGGATAATGGTAAGGCCTTGGGGAGCATGATTACTCACATGAGCCAAAGGATGAAGTCCTAAAATGGTAATAATAGGGTAGTGTGAAGCTTGATTGCTTGTACAAGCCAAAGCATGGGGTCTTAGAATGGTAATGGTATTCCTTGGATATTGTGGAGCTTGATAGCTTGTATAGTCCAAAGGAGGGTTAGGGGTAGCCAATGATCTAATAACAAAAGGAAATTATGGAGTTTTATAGATTACACAAACCAAAGCATCCAATTCCTCTTGATAAACCATATCATCCCAATCTTGAGTTGGATCATAAGTTGGTTCTTGACTATGTTCTATGTATTGATTATTGTAAAGAGGATATTGATCTATATCCTAAACAATATTGTCTATAGTTGGGTCTTCAAATTCCTCCTCACAAGCCTCTTCATACTAATCAAAGTCTTGAGTTGGATCATAAGTTATTTCATGACTTTATTTCTATAAATGATTATTTTGAGGTGGATAGAAATATGTCTCACAAACCATATTAACATCATTGGAGTCTTGACTAAAGCCATAAAATTTATTTTGTGTCACCATTCTATCATAATTTGGATTATATGTGACTCCACCATAGGTTTAGCTAGACATATCCACATAAATGATGAAATCTCTGAAACAAAAAGGCTTATTGTTTTACAAACTCTAAAAAATTGTCCAAAGGACAAATGGTTCAAACTTAGTCCAACTTGGTCAAAGGTGGAGCTGTATCTCCAAAATGGTTTGTGATAAGACTTGGAATCAAATAATCTAATGTCAAATGTCTAACAACAAATATCATACATATAAAAGGTCAAGCATCAAAATAAAAATTAGCATGGCAAAAGTCTAGGTCAAAGTGTTCCAAATAAGGTCTAAACTAGGAAAGAAAAAAGAGTCGCTAGGTCTTTTGTCCGTATATGGAGTCAAAAGCTAGGCTCAAATAGGTTGTGCTAGGACTTTTGGCCTAGAGACATCAAAAGATAGACTTGAAATAAAGGTATGATGTGATTTTATTTAATCTAACAAGTTTGGAAACAACTTTGACATAGACCTAATGCACAAAATTAAACATAAACATGATCAGTTAGCATAAGGCATGAGGCAAAAGGATTTTGGAGAAAAGTTGTGTTCTCCCAAATAAAGGTAAAAAAAATGATGAAGATAGGCTCTGAACACATAAACCATCAATAGTTTTGAAATTTGGGTAATCAATTAACTAAAGTTATGCAACCCAAAAGAGAAAAACCTATGTATTAGCCCCATGAATTGAGGCTTAAACAAAAGTCAATCAATGTTTGAATCAAAACTTGACAAAGTTAATTGAAAACTCAATGTTAAAAACTAGGATATGACCAAACAAGCTAGAAAAGATTGAATAGAATGATGACACAAGATAAAGGTCTAGATGGTATACATGACATGGTTTAAAACAAACACTTTTTGATACAATGGTAAATAAGTCTTAAAATAAATTGAGTAGCCTAATGGTGTAAGCATGCTCAAATGATGTGATATATGTTATGTTTCAAGAGACTCAAAAGGTAAAAATGGTTTGACATGATTTGGGAAATATAACACTACCCTCCTCAACTCAAATGACACACACACAAATAAGTTTAACAAAAATTTCAAGGCACAAGTGTGGTGTAAAATAGCCAGCATAACACATCTTTAGACAAAAGAGTGACGTATAAAAAAATTGGTTTTGACATGTATTTATGAACAAACAAATAAGTTTTAGTCTCAAAACATACCAAAAAAAATGAACAAAATACACTAAGTATAATCATTCAAATCCTAGCAAGGGTATGGCAATGTGGGGTTGACTAAACTATCAAATTTTTGAATATTTCTAGAGGAATCAATTTCACAATGACTTTCATATCAAATGATGCAAAATAAAATCACAAAAAGTGGGTGTCCATGACACTTGAATTATTGTAAAAAGGTCTAGTCTTTTTTGCAACCACTACATCCTGCTATTCACTCAGTGTAGTATGATGTCTAAAGTGTAGATATGTCTCGTGTGAAAATCCATCACTAGAAGGTGGTTTAACTACTCAAACCTTTTTATTATAGTGAGAGTGGGTGGAGTCAATATTGAGAGATGAAACCCTGGGTCAAAGCTTCCCTAAAGAACTCATGGGAGGTAATGACGTCCCCCTCACAAGCCAAGATGCAATGAAATGAAAGACATAAAAAGAAAGACTTTAGGGTTGTTTTCAAGGTCACCCAAACTATAATGAGTTTTTAGGGAATGATTTAGACAACATTCTTTCTAAGCCTTAGAATAGGATTTTTGAAATAAGGATGACACTTTTGATTCCAAGGGTTCCCTAAATGGGACAAATGGAAGAGCATACACGTGCAAACCTTCTTTTTTCCAAACAAGTTCTAATCTAAACAACTAATTAACTACAAAAAGCTTGGAAAGGTGAATTCATTTTTAAGCAACATGTTGAATGACTGGGTGGTGTTATTTTGACCCCTTGGTCTTAAGTTGTAACTTTTAAAGCCTAACTTATCAAAACATTCACTTAAGCACCTAAATTTTTCATTAAGGCCAAAAAGAAAGTTATTAATTCATTTTAAAACACTTAAATGAAGTGTGAAAGGCACTAATTTAGTTTGCTTAGATGAATTTCCATATAGATCCTATAATAAAAAATGTTAGCAAGTTACTTAGATTTGAAGCACTTTTGAGGATGAAACAAGAAATTTTGAAGATTGAGCTCTCAAGTTGACAGTCGAGTTGGGTTGATAGGTGAGTTGGGTTAGTAGTCAAGACAGGTTAATAGGTGAGTTAGGTTGGATAGGTGAGTTGGGTTGATAGGCAAGTCAAGTTGATAGGTGAGTTAGGTTGGATAGATGAGTTAGGTTGGACAGGTGAGTTAGGGTGAACCAAAAGCTAATTGGGGTGAACCAAAGCTGAGTTAGGTCGAACCAGAGTCGAGTCAGGTCAAACCAAAGCTGAGTCAAGATGAACCAGAGCTGAGTTGGGATAAACCAAAGTTGAGTTAGGTCAAACTAAAGCTAAGTTGGGGTGATCCAGATCTTAGTTGGGCCAAACCAAAGCTGAGTTAGGGTGAACCAGATCCAAGTTGGGGTGAGCTAGAGATGAATTAAGTTGAACCAAAGCTGAGTTGGGTTGAACTAGAGTTGAGTTGGGATGAACCAGAACCGAGTTGGGTCATCCTAAGAACAAAATCATGGTTTATAAAAATGGACTTTTTTGCTCAAATTTTTTCTTTCTTTGCTTCCATACTCTAAGATCCTACATGAAAATAGTTAGTAGGTTACTTTTAGAGGATTTGTGAGCAAATTTATGTGTTGTAGTCCCATCGGATGTGCCATTATGTGAACTAGGAATTTGATGATGAAGGGGAGATTAGTATTGTGTTAGTGGATAAATCAAATCAAAAGCACACTAAACTAACACCTTCATGCCTAGTTACTAGGGTGAGCTTAATAACAAAAAAAAAAAAAAAATCAAAACTAAAAATTAAGTAAAAATAAAAATCGTTCACCTTCCTTGGATGCTCCAAATGCTTTGTTATAGTGGCTTACTTGGTTTGTGCTCATGAAATCTGCATCAATGGAAGCTTGACTACCTCCATTTCTCCTTGGCATTTTGATTAGATTTAGCTTAAATATTTTTGAATCATAAATTTGGCATGTGATAGATTTTTTGAATCAATTTGACATGGTAAATTTGCATAAGTTAAGTTTAAAATTCATGTGGTAAGGCCTCTTATTTATAGAATTTGGAAAATGGCTAGAATTAACTTGAACAGTCCATCTCAAGATTGAGATGTGTGGCTAAGGATTAATATAATTATGTAATTAAAAATACATAAATATGCTCATAAATATTTAGGATAGAGGGGAATTTAAGAGGCATGAGAGGCATTGATGAGGCAGGAAGGGGTTAACCTTGATATTTTATGAATTTATGGCCTATGGATGTCTTCAAAATAAATGATGTCACCTGATGATGTAGATATACAATATTCATTTTAAAAAATAATTATTCAAAATTTTTCCATGGAATTATTAATTAGGCTCTAATTTGGTTTAATTATCTCTTAAGCATGATTAAGCACTTTGTGCACAAATTACTCAAATTGATTAGAATGCCTTGTTATTGGTCAAAAATTTGTTTGGATTAAAATTGGAAGTAAATGTTAGATAAATTGGATCCATTATCCCATT
The DNA here is from genome assembly GCA_037957365.1 of Torreya grandis. NCBI lineage: Eukaryota > Viridiplantae > Streptophyta > Pinopsida > Cupressales > Taxaceae > Torreya > Torreya grandis. Next base: position 510,537 of record JARHVA010003706.1, on the reverse strand, counting down.
TAGGATGTTACCAATACCAAATAACAAATTCATGTGTTTCATGCAATATTTTTGACATAAAAGAGTAGTCTAGAGCACCCAAGAGCAAAATTAACATTTTGACTCTAAATGATTTGATCAAAGTTAGTTGACCCATAAATTGCATTGTCCCATTTAGTGATACCCTAGCCAAAATAAGCACTTTAATATATCAATTTCAACTTATTTGATATGTTTTAGTGTTTTAAATCCAAATTATGCACTTTGGTGGAAATTGGTCAAAAGCCTGGTTGGAGGTTTTCGATGGCCAATTTTAGATGTCTACATCTACTACCCTAAATTCATCTAATTTAAAAGTGAAATGTATCCTAATGGTTAGTCTAAGTTATTTAATGTGAGTTAATTCTCTAAATGGATTGATATAAATACAAGATCAATATTCATTCATTCATCAATTAGAAACTTCTTACCTACTCACTAGACAACTTATAAAATGCATTCAATCAAGAAATCAAGTGAGAAAAGTTTCCCTATTTCATCATATAGAAATATAAATCATATGGAAAACACATACCCAAGTTTTAATTACTTAAGGAGTAACCCAAGTTGTGTATTTTCCAAGTTACATGCTAAGTCACTATTGTACTTGTTTTACACATATTGCATGATTCACACACAAGCTAAAACATAGGGGATAACTAAATCAATATAAATCCCTCTTCATAGTATTAGATATATAGTAAGTACTCATTGATGAAAGGGTATTTGGGGTCAACTCAGCACCATGTGTCAACTAACCTATTTTTCCCTAAGGTCACTATGAAGATGAAAAACTAGGGTTTGATAATTTCATGAGGAGTGTCAGTCCATGACCCAAATATGAATGCACCAAAGTGAAGGCAAATATAAACCAAAAATCATCTAAGTGGTTGTAACCTTAGGTATTCCTTATAAGATACCTACATCAGGTTTATAAATTAGTATTGATGCAATCATCCTAGGTTGATGCTAGTGTCTATAGTTTCAAAGGCACACAATCTAGAATTTGATGACTGTTCCAAAATAATATTCTAGTTTTCTTCCTACCTATTTTAGATCCAAAACTAAATTAGAATTAGAACATGATATGTACATTATTTATTTATTATTTCCATATCTAGCATAGTTGTACTTACTATTTTTAGCCTATCTCAGTTTAATGAATTTACCATATGTTTATATATAAGTTTAACTTCTAATTGGCTTATTTTAGAGATAATTTATCATCCTTATACCTTAGGCTATCTCTACCCCTTTAACCCTAGATAAATTCAATCTAGCCACCAATTTGGGGTTAACCAAAAGGGTTGGGATGTTGTGAAGATAGTGGATGGGAGAGGTGATGATGAAGAATACTATGATGCTAGTAATGAGTTAAAAATTGAAAATAACCCATGTAATAACATATGTGATGGAGTGAAAATATAGTGTCATGGCTTTGGACATGCCCCAAATGGGAATAAGTAGTAACAAAATGAGGATAAATGGAAAAAATGTTTAGATGTATCCTAGGTAAGGACACATTATAGGGAGAGTTGTGGTTGATATTGGATGATTGGATGCAAACTTTAGACATATCCTAGGTAAGGACACATGCTAGAGAGAGCTGTGGTTAAAATAAGACAATGATTTGATAAGATTGATTAAATATTTGATGTGTGTATCTTAAATCATATGTCAAGTGATGATGAACATGGGTGAGAATTTATATGATCACATGACCAAGGGACAAAGGGTAAGAAATGGTTAGTGAATCTAAGCTATCCTCAGGAACTTTGAAGTGACCAAGTGTTGCCTACATAGTCTTAAAACACCTCAAGCCAATCTTTTTCTCCCTAAGAGGTAAGAATGAAGTGATGGTTGAGTGAAATAATAGATGTGGTGGATGTGGATCATAGTTATGAATGTGTTTCAAGGCTACCAATCGATGAGTTATGATATTGATGATATTGACAATTCCCCTAGTACAAATGCATATGATGAAGTGATAGATGGTAGAGTTACGAGCCTGAACATGCGCTAATCAAGGGAGGAAATTTTTAAAATTTAAATTATAAGAAGAGCCATGAGATTTAAATGTATTTAAGGTAAGGAAACATGCATGGGAAAGATGTGGGTTTTAAATTAGACTAATTTGTTAATTGATGATTGATATTATAGCTCATGGATTTGATTGATGCATCAATTGATGATGATAAATCATGATGATGAAGGATTTGATAAGATGAATTTTTTAGAGAAGAGGAGTGGATAGTTTACTAGATTGATGTGAGTGTGAATTATTATGAAAGACATGATAGTGAAGATAATGGATAATCATATAAAATGACATGATTGTAGTCAAGATGACCTCATACACTCCATGTGACTGAGTCCTACTTACATAGTCTTAGAAGACCTCAAGCCAATGTAATTATCCATAAGAGGGAAGAATGATGAGAGAGAATAGGATACACTATAGGATGATGATGGTTGATTTTTAGAGATGTTAGTTGTTATATAGATGATTTGACTCATATGTTTGATTTCATGATTTGATTGATAGTTTATTCAGGATGTTAATAATGAGATATATGATAGATGTGTTGGAGAAATGATTAGATATTGGATTTTAGATATTATTGATATGATTATATTATATGATTAGATAGGTGATTGATGATAGGATATAGGATTATATTGTCTTAAAACATCCATCCATTAGTCATTTATATAATAATTCATTGATAATCATAGTCCAATTAATATTTTTTAATGTAACACTAGGGAATATTCACCATGATATGTTTATGACCATGATGATGTTTTGTAAAATTACATGTTGGATTTATGCAAAATACATAAATAATACATTTTTTTGTACTAGTAGCATAATGCACCATTGGTATAAGGAACCATGATGACATGTTTATTGTATGCTATTACACATGTGATAAATATAATATGAAAAGACAAAAGAAGCACAAAGGTATTCAAAAAATTCTTAATCAAAGACTCATAAATGAACATGTGTATAAAATTAGACTAACATACACAAGTAGACAAAAATATATACATGATAAAATACATTAGAACAAATTAGACATCATCAATGAGCACACAAGTATCTAAATGCATAGTTGTTATGTGATTAGTGTCTTGTTTGTTGTCTTGAAAAAAAGGCCTATGATATGAGTGGTTATGTTATGATTCAATGTGAAAATGATATGAGAGACAAGGTATAATTTGAGGGATGATTTAATGAAATGTTATATACAGGACTAATAAGCTTGAATTGATCAAAGTTTGATTTGAAATGTGCTAGGTAATGAGATTTTAATAGGGTATTATTGAGCAAATTTTGACTTAAATATGAGAGTGTTTAACCCTAAATTGGATATGGATCCCACTATGGGTAGATAGGGTTAAGAAAATATAAATGAAAAATCACAATGGTAACAAAAATATATATAACAAGTCAATTTAATTATAAAACTTATATAGAACATATACTAAATTTATTATGCTATGATATGTTAAAAATAGAAAGTAAAAATATGATAGATATTTTGATGATAATGAAAAAAGATACTTGGTTTTGATGGTAATACAAATTTTGATCTATAGTAAGTAGGAATTACACTCAAATAATATTCTATAATAGTCACCAAATTTTGGATTAAGTGCCTTTATATCTACAAAAAATTACATCAACCTAATATGATTATGTCAATGTTAGTGTTTGGATCAGATGCAAGTGTCTAGTATGAAATAATTGCTAAAATCAGATGTAACCACTTAGATGATTTTGGGTTTATCATCACCTTTATTATAGTACATTCAAATATTGGTAATGTATTATCACTCATTTTCAAATGATCAAACCCTAGTTATTAATCTTCATAGTGGTTATGAAAAAATGAGTTAATAGGCACATTATGTTGAGTTTCCCCAAATACCTCTGTATCAATGAGCACTACCTACATAGCCAATACCCCAGAGAGGGACTTAGACTTATGTATTTCTTTCATATGTGTTGGATTATTTGTGAATCTTGTAATGTGTACTAATAAAGTATAATATTGACCTAGCTTTTAACTTAGAAACTATAGCACTTGGGTTGATTCTTTAGTACTTAAGACCTATAGATGTGTTGTCCCTATGAATGATATGCAAATATGAGAAATTAGGGAAACCTTTTACTCAATTTGATACTCTTTTAATGATATTTTATATAAATGTTAGGTCTATTATATATAAGGAATGAATGAGGTTTGATATTATATTTATATCATTATATGACTTTAGGACACTAGACACTTACATCAAAACATGACACCTACATCGATGTAGGTGTCTATCTGAGACATAAGAGTCTAGGGAGAAATAAAATAGGCACAAGCTCAAAAATTGTAGAGGCATAAGATAAACAAATTTTAAGAATTTTGGGTAAGATAGAAGGCATGGGTCATAAAAATAAGATTGGTCAAACTAAGAGATAGGCCAAGGGACATAAGAGAGTATAGATGTGAGACTTATAGAAGTGGAAAAAGTATAGAACTAAGAGGAAAATCCAAGGTTTGAGTTTTTTAAGTGTACAATACTGAGGTGATATATAATTCATAAATATAATCTAAATTTTCCCCCTTTAGTTTAGTAATGAAATCACTAGTTTTAAGGAAATGAATGTGTACCTAGGTGTGTATAACGCACCTTACCTTTACTTGAGTCCAACTTGAGTGCTTTGATGGTGACTAACTTGTAACCAAGATCATGTTATAGTATATAATTAGTGTATATAATATAAAATTTAAAGCATCTAAATGATTGAAATTGAAAGAGAGTAAGGTTTGGAAATACACTTATGTATCGATAGAATTGTCTTGCTATTGGGATATTTTTTGATATAGTATAGATCTATACCAACTCAACATACATTTTGATGAAATTAAATCATTCAAGATGATTAATAGTTTTATATATTTTAAACCAAATAGATGAATCGATGCATACCTTACACCAACTAGTAGGTAGTTAACAAATTCTATGATGTTTTAGGCATCTTCAAAGAGTGGAAGCATTTGGTGATCACAACATGAAGGAAATAAAGTAATATCATTAATAGAATTATTGAGAAAAGACCCATCTTGGTAATTGGCATGTGAAAATCCACCCTATTAAAAGGTGATCTTGTAAGTTATAAAAGAAAACTCAAACTAGTATACAATGATGTGACTTGAGATAGTGAAGATCTATAGAATTGGTTCCAAAAATAGTGAAACAACCACCATTAAAACTTAAGATTAACATGGATGCCCTTGAGGCTCCACATTGTAGTACCCAATCTCTCTTATGAGCCTCTAGGCCTTTATTAGTTTATATAATCTATTACTCTATTTTTTTCATATGAACTATGTATGCAATCATAAATGCATCATGTTTATAAATCAATCCTATCTTAGAGAGGATAAAACATACCTACACTTCTGATTGGGAATACATTTTTTATATGGGAGCATGACAAATATGGGGATTTTATAGACATAATTAGGGGATAAATTTTCACAATACACCATACAAGAAAGGGTTACAAAGCTTAAAGTATAACATAATCATGAAACAACCCTAAAAGAGTCCTAGATTTAATGTTCACTCTATTATAATAAACAAGAAAGTAAATCTAATCTAGTACACACCAAAGCTTATGGCACAAAGTGAGGGGTTGGTAAAGTAATCAAAACATTTATAAGAGAATCTCAACAAAGATAAGTATGAGTAAGACCCTAATACATGGAATATGAAGAGTAATATTATTTGAGCCAATACTTATGCTAATTCTATTTACTAAAAAGAGGAGAACAAAGTTATAATATACTTACCTGAATGTGAACCCATCAAGACTCAATCTCTCTCTTCACTAAAGGAGATTAAAAATAGGTTATGGTTTGTAAGGATAACTAAGAAAGGCTAAATCATTCAAGACTTATCCACAAGACTATATTTTTTAATTAGAAACCCTAAGCTAAGACTCCTCAAGTAGAATGGTGGAAGAGCATATTATAAAGAAGCATGAGTGAATAATAAATATTGATTGAATATTGAAATAATGATGAAATGATATTGTATTTATAAGTGGATCTCACTCTAAATCCTTTTGAATATGTCAATTATACAGGGTTGACCTAGTTGACCCTATATGTTTTTGGGAGATAAATCACTAAGTCCTGAGCTAGGTCAGTAAAAGGGATAACAAAACTCTTAAGTGAAAATACCCAGAAACTATACAGGGTCGACTTAATAGACCATATAAATTAATCAAAGGATAAAAATTGTATAGGGTCAACCTAATCAACCTAGTATAGTCAATTAGTGAAAGGGGATCAAGGGGATGAAAAGAGGGATGAATAGAGAAAAAAGATTGGAGGAGTGTGCAAGAGAGGAGTAATAGCTTAGGGAATGGTTTTAAGAGTTGGTTAGATTGGTAATAATGTGGAAATAAGGGATAAAAATCTTGTGAAGCACCAAAAGCTTACCCACCCTTTTCTCAGTGTACCCCTTAAGGTATGCACTTAGAGAGATTGAGACTCGATGGGTTCCTGCAAGATGTAACACATCATTATTTGATAAAATTTAAAATTATTATGTATATAAATATGCCCCACTCAAAGCTCATCATGTGTCACTAAGGTGAAATAAGGGATGGTGCTTTGAGAAAGAACATAGTAACACACAATGTTGATGCTAAAAAAAGTTCCAGTATTTTAAAGCAAAAACAACTAAAAGTAAATGACTAAAAAGTAAATGTAATGCATACATTGACTTACCTTTATCATTGTATGGTTATATTTTGTGTTTTTAATTTTGATTATGTAGGGAATATAGACTACTTTTGACAAACCCACTAATATAAAATTAAAGATAAAAAAGAAATAAACACAAGAAAAGCCAAGATAAATGGTGTTATAAGGATGAGATGTACTTAAAAAATTAGCAAGATGGGGTGGCAAGTTCTATGTTAGATCAAATGAATAAGTCAAACAATAAGAGTAAATTAGGTAACTGAAAATACAAGGCTACTAAAGACCAAAAAACTCAAATAAGCTATCCTTAAGTAAGAAAGGCAAACTCACCAAGTCAAACCAAGGATACATGTCAAATAAGATGGTAATCAAACATCAATGGTAAAAGAAGAAAAAAATTGTAAAAAAACATTTATGAGTGAGTATTAACAATACTTATCTCACTCAATAATGGAAAAAGGTGCATAAAAGGGAAAACAACATTGCTGAGTGAGAAGTAACAAGCCAACCTCACTCAACAATGGTAAAAGGGTATGAACTCAGGGGTTCATAACAGTAAGATAGTTCAAAAAATGATAAATGGTAAAAAGAAAGTAATTTAAGTTTAGAAATGAAAATCATGGTGCAAATAAAGAAGTGACCCATAGTTTCTCAAACATGTTGTTTCACTCTAAGGATAGATAAAACTGAAACAAAGTAGTGCTAACATGTTTTTAAGAGATGAAGAAGAAGGAATTAAAGAAGGGAAAATAGATTTGGAATCACAGTTTTCCTGTCAAGGGGGGAAATGAAATGGGTGGAGGGGAGAATGAAGGAGAACCTAAGGTATAGAAACTCATTATTAAAGTTAAGACACTCAAATTAAGTTTATCAAAATAAGAAGACTTTTGACTTTAAGGACTCTGAAGAACTTCTCTTAACCACACAAATCCTAGGTAAAAAATGAAGTATAAAGATCATCCCATGAAGGCTATATGAATGAAAATTAAAATGGACCTACCTCCCCATGATGTGTTCCCTATTATTCATAACCCCTTATAGAGTTGTCAGTCTACTATAAATATTGGGTACTTACATGAGAAAGTAGGTATCACTATAGAGTTTGTTGAATTCCCCTATTCAAATCTAATAGTATACTACACCCCAAAGGACCTTAATTCTATGTGAGGCCAACTGTGGAGTTTGAGATTCAATTGGAGATAGGAGATGTGCTTGGAATCATGTCTTTTGGTGTGAATTTGACTTTTTAAATTTTTATGTTGCCTTTTAGATATCATTGCCTTTTAATTCAAATGATTTGGATTTTAACTTTCTTGATGGATTTTTATATTCTTCCTCCATATGGATATGGAAAACCAAACATGGGTGTTAAAGATGACTTTCATTTGAATACTTGGGACAAAGTTGATAAGAGACAGAACTTCAAAGAGCATGGGGTCTAAGAGTCTCATAAATCTAGGTGAAATAAAAGTGATATCTTGACTTTCACCTTATTTTATCCAATGTGGAGTGAAATAAAGGGGAAATCAAGAGGAGTGACACATAGAACCGTTTGAATTACTTCAAATTGAAAAAAATGTGATAAAGGAGTAAAGTGTGATTCCTTATCATAAGAATGAGGCAAATGGAGGAAAACATGGTAACATAGATCATTATGCAGATTACATCTATCAAAAGAAAAAAAAGATAAATTTGAAGAACAAAGATGTAAAAAGATGGTAATTTTATGAGGAGGGCCAGGTCTTATCCACGGTATTACATTGTAACTTCGTAAAAGAGAAACCCATGAGGGTGCCAAAAAAAAGTGAAATATAAAGTGAGTTAAGCAAAAAGATGGTAGTTTTGTGAATAATTTCAAGTCCTATCCATGGTATTATGAAACAACTCACAAAATAAAAACACAAGGGGTGTCAAAAGAGAAAATGCAAGAAGATAAAGAAGACTATGGTACATCAAGAAACTAAAAGACCAAGAGTGAGGAATAAAGGTTTGTGAGAGGAGGGAACTTGAGGTAGAGGGAGAGACCCATATAAGTAACCTATAAAAAATGTTAGATATATGTAGATAGAAAACATGAAAAGAAGGAAATGTTTAGGTGAAGTACTTTTTGAGAAATTGTGTGTTGGTGGGGTCTTTAAAAACATGGCCTTTATTGGTTTGAAGATGGTAGGTTCTTGAACCAAGAATATCTTTGACTAAATATGGGTCCCATCATTTTAAGGCATATTTACCTTATTTATCATGGGTGTAGTCTAATTTAAAGATAAGATCACCAACATTAAATGTGTAGACTTTAACACGTTTATAATGTTATATGTCAATGTGAACCTTGTATTGGTAGTTATGTTGTAAAGCAAAAGGATGATATTAATCAAGTAGATCAAGGGCATGAAGATGAGTTTCATGTAATTATTCATCAATAATAATACCATGAATAGAGATACAAAGAGAGGGAAGCTCAATTTTGAAAGGAAGAATTGACTCAGAACCATAGACTAATGAGAATGGAATTGCCCTAGTGGTAGTATGTATGCTAGTATAATAGGGGTAAAGATGAAGATGCCAATCCATGCAGGTTTCATGGATTGTCTTCTGGAGATTTTTTTTAGTGGCCTCAATTTATCCATAAAATTATGGATGATAAGGCATGGAAAATTTATGATTAATTTTGAATTTATTACAAAGTTGTTTAACATGTTTAGTTTTGAAATTACCACCATTATCTGAAATGATGGTATGGGGAACACCAAAGCAGAAAATGATTTAAGTAAGAAGAAATTTGGAAATGGTAGGACTGGTGACATTAACAAGGTTCATGGATTATACCAACTTGGTAAAATATTTGGTAACAATGATGATAAAGACATGCCCATATTGGGAATGAGGTAATTTGCCAATGATATTGAATCCCCATGTGGAAAATGGCCAAGGAGATTTGATAGTTTGAAGTTCATCTAGAGGTGAATGGATTAGATCATCATAAAGATGACAAAGATTACACCTTTTATCATATCAATTTCATCATTTTCAAGAGTAGGCCAAAAGTAATCCATACATAGGTATTTGTGGGTTGTACCATGTCTATTATAGTGGCCATTGTAAACTCCCCCATGTGCTTATTTAAGAAGAGGAGGGAGCTCATATTTCATAACATAATGGATCAAGGTACCTTTGGCATTGAGATAATAAAAGATGTTGTGTCAAAATACATACTTGAAAGCTTGTTTACAAATACGTGTCTTTTTATGAGAGTCTAAATTAGGAGGATAAGTTTGATGTTCCAAGAATTGAATGATGTCTTAGTACCATGGGCTTTTTTGAATGGTAATAGATTTGATATGACAAATAAGTGAATCTGATCATTGAGTAGAAGATGGATATTTTATTATTTGTATAAGAAAATTAGGATCGCAAAGGACTTGGTAGGGATAAAAGAGAGATGCTGAAGAGGTAATATAATTAGCAATGGAATTTTGATCTCTAGGAATAGGCTCAATAGTGAAAGATATGAAATACTTAGTAAGAGTGGTTATAATTTGATGATATGTGATGAGGTTATCACTTTTACATTAATAATAACCATTGACTTAGTGGAAAATAAGTTTAAAATCACCTAAAGCATGAAGGTATTGAATGTCAAAATCTAGGGCATCTTGCATGCCTAAGATAAGAGATTCATACTCAGCCATATTATTTGTGACATCATAGGTGAAGCAAAAAGCTAAAGGAATGATATTGACAAGAGGATTTATGAGAATGCAACTTGCCTTAGCTCCTTGAAGGAATTTAGCACCATCAAAGTGAAGTGTCTAAGTATCCTTATGAAACTCAACATTATTTTCAAGAAGCTCCTCAAGAACTACTTTTGGTTTATTAGTACCAGAAGGAGTAGTGGATTCATCAAGATTGTTGGATTCAAGATCGACGGTAAAGCTATGAAAATAATATTTGAGAGAAATAGCTTGATTAAGACCTTTGATGTAAAATATATTATCATCTAGAAGATTATATTGAAGAGAAGAAGTGGTTGGTATGGGAGCTGTGACAAGTTGATTAGCTATTATTTTCCCTTTGACATCTTTTTGAGTGATGACGTGGAGATCAAATTCCATAAGGAAGACCATCTATTTACCAATTATATTTCTAGGAAGAAATGCTTTGGAGAAGAAATTATGAAGGGGGTCATAATGAAAAATGGCATAATTAGTTTGGTAAAACATGTAATGGAAAAGATTTTTAGCCATAAAATAGATGGTAAGGCAATCATGCTCAATTTTGGTATAACATGTTTCATAATCGATGAGGCTTCGACCAATGTTGTAGATAACATACTCTCTTCCCATATCATCTTGTTAGGCAAGTATTGCCTCAACTAAAATAGGTGTGGAAGAAGTATATAGAATCAAATGTTTATCTTTGGAAAGAGGATGAAGTGTAGGTGGATGAAGTAATGATTCTTTCATATTATCAAATGCTTTTTGACATGGATCCATCCATTCTAAAGTAGTACCTTTATTTAGAAGTGAATTGATAGAGTGAATTTGATATGCCATTTTGAGGATGAATTAACTATTTACCCCAAGTTTTCCTAAATAATTATAAATGCTAGGAATAGAATGAGGAATGGGCATGTTGATGATATCACTAATTTTGGTAGGGTCAACATCGATGACATAGAGAGACACTAAGAATATTAAATTTTTTCTAGATGTGAATCCAAAGAAAAATTTGTAAGGATTAAGTCTAACTTTATATTTAAGGAGATGGTCAAAGATGATAGCAAGATCAGAAAGATGATTCTTATGATTTTTATATTTAACAATGAGATCATCCACATAGGTTTCAATGATTTTATGGATGAGATCATGAAAGATGTGAGTCATTACTCATTGGTGAGTGGCTCTAAAATTTTTGAGACTAAATGGCATTTTGACATAGCAATAGGTTCCCCATTCTATGGTGAAATTTATCTCATGTTGGTCTTTAGGAGCAATATGAATATGATTGTATCTTGAGAAGACATCCATATGAGATAACATTTCATAACCAATCAGGGAATCAACAATGGCATCTATTGAAGGTAAAGGAAATTTGTCCTTGGGACAAACAAGAATTATCATTACAAATGAAAATGACCATAGTGACCTTCTTATAAATGATAATAATGTTAGAAACCCATTTAGAATAATCCACTACTTTGATAAATTTAGCATCAAGTAATTTGATGATTTCCTTATGACATAAAGTGGAAACTTCAAGTAAAAATTTCATTTGATTTTGACACATACGCTTGACACCAGGATATGTAATGATGTTATGAACCAAAATGATAGCGTTAATTCCATGCATGTCCTCATAGGACCAAGCAAAAGCCTTATGATATTTGTCAAAGAATAAACTAAAATTATCATGTAGGTGAGAACTCATGAGAGATAATAATTAGTTGAGAATAAGAGGGAGTACCATATTTGATGCAAGTGGTTTTTTCAATAATCATGGCATTAACATATTTAAAGTGGTATGGTGCATTAGGTAAGGTATAAATTGGATTTGTTTTAGGGTCAATACTAGCAATGAAGTTGTTGAAGCAAGGAGTTTTAGTTTTGAAATTCCCAAGTTTATGATGTTGTCAAGGAAGTTGAGCTTCTTGGGCTTAAATTAACTCAAGGATAGATTTAACACTAGGCAAAGTAGGAAGAGGACCATAATACTTGACATCTACTTTAAGATCTAGAATTTTATTGCCATCGTGATCATACTTAGAATGTATATGATGAACATCAATTGCCTTGGCATCAAGTGTAATTTTAGGTGTAGAAGATGTAGATGGATTAAAATAGGTTAAAATATCTATGGTTTCAATGATGGGAAAAGAATTAGATGCAATTATTGTATCTATAGGTGGTAAATAAGATGTAGAAAATTTTGAAGGTTTAAAAGGTATAATTTTCTCTACCACCCAAGGAGTGTCGATAAGAGGACAATTGGTATGAGATACATGATCCCTATAATCTAAGGTATAATCCACTAAAATGGTTTAAATATCCAAACTAAAAGCATGAATGATAATGTTTTATGATAATGATGGCTATCCAAGTCTCTGGATTGGGTTTGGGCCATTCTATAGTTATCATCATATGTTGGAGAAATTGTACATGCTTGAGAATCAGGGGGAGTTTTAGAGGTTGAAATCTTGATATTATTAAATATACAAGGAGACATGATGAGAGGATCTTGAAATAATTTATCCACACTAAAATCATTTAAATTGAAGGATCTTTAGGTAAATAAGGATCTTGAGCATTATATGGAGGGGGAAAATTGACAATATCATCAATAAGAAGAACAATATGATCCCTAGGTAATAGAAAAGGAGGAAGCCATTGCGAGATATAGGGAGGTAACTTGGTAGTATTACAATTATTTTACAAATAATTGGGCTCACCATCATAAAAATCTATAAGAGTAACATGTAAATTAGGATTCATGTTTATGAACTTGAGTAAATAAGCACTATTGATCTTATGAATCATATGAATACAATATTGTGATTTAATATTAGGAAGCTGAATGCTCCATAGATTAGGATCAACTTCATATTTATATTGTTTTCCATTATGTAAGAATATAATACATTAGCTATAAAAATAATTAATGGCCCTCATTTGATGAGTCCATGGATGACCTAAGAGTATGTTGTAAGATAGGGGTAATTCAAGGACCATAAGATTGGTTTGAATAGTCTTAAGTCTAATGGTTAATGGAATATAAATGCAACCAAGTGGATTTTGATTTTTCTTATAAAAAACATGAAAAGTAAGATGAGTTTTCTTGAGATTATCCTTATTATAACCAGATTATTAGATGAACCATAAAGATGTCACATCAATACCAGAACCTTCATCAACTAGAACTTTATGGATAAGAGTCATATTAATGGATTCTTTGATGAAAAGTGGTGGATCATCAACATGAAAGATAATTTCATCATTTATCATGTATTCTTTAAGGAATTCAATAAAAGGTTTGGAAGGACATAGTTTCAATGGTATTTACATTGGTAGGTTGAGATTCAATATAAGGTGGTTCTTCATCTAAGGAGGATGGATCATCAATTTATTGGAGATGTTACATAAATAATTTATGATTATAGGGATAAGTATTAACCAACTCCATAAGTGTAATCTTACAAGGCATATAGTTGAGTTCTTCAAGAAAGTTCCAATGAGACTTAGAAGAACCAACATGAGGTTTAAGAGGTAAATTAGTTTTTGGAGGAATAATTATAGTTAGAGGATCATGTTAGTGCCCAAAATTAAACTAGAGTAATTGGGTCCTTGTTCATGAAAATGTCTAAGTCTAGCCTAGGTTGAGTATCAATGTTTAAGTCATTATCCCTAGTTCTATCTCCATGTGTTCTTTAGAAGTTCAAGATCATGTAAGTAATTTGATAAGTCCTTTATCTTGTCTTTTCTTGGTAAAGGTGTTCTTTACCTCATAATTTTTGGGCCTTTTGTATGAACACAATGTTTGATAGAAATAGGTCTTTAGGATTTTTGTCTCAAATAAAAAGTTTAAAGACTTATTTATGTCAAACATTTTTTCTACTACAAAAGTTCTAAAGAATTCAATGACTTATCTCTTTCGATCTAAGTGTTTTGCAAAAGTTCCAAAGAGATATTTCATTAGTTTTAGGTCATTTATTTCAAAAATTTTATCCATGGCAAAAATTTTGAAGGGTAATTTTGCTTTGAGCATTTTTCCAGCACAAAAATCTCATAGGAAATCCTTTGTTTTGGGAAAAGTGCTAAGTCTTATTTGTTTCAAAATTTTTGTCCATAGTAAAAATTCATAAGGGTAATTTTCCTTCGAGCATTATGCTTGCACAAAAATCTTGAAGGAATTTTAAGGTCGTTTTTTTCAGCCAAAGGTACTTTTAGAAGTCCTAAAGGGTCAATTTTCCTTTGAAAATTTTCTAAAGGATCATTTCCTTCGAGCATTTTTCCCTTGAAAAATTCTTGAAGGGAACTTTCGAAGGACAAAGGACACTTAAAAAAACCCTAAAGGACACTTTTAAGGGTCATTTTTCCTTTGAAAAATGTTTGAATTAATATTTCCTTCGATCATTTTTCCCTTACAAAATTCCCAAGGGGTATCTACAAAATGTCCAAAGGATATTTTTGGATCTGGAGGACACTTTCAATAATCATGAGAGGCACTTTCAAGAGTTCAAAGACCTTTAAAAAAGTTTGAAGGACATTTTTGTAAGGAAGGTGGCCTTATAAAAAATTATAAAGGAGATATTCAAAATGCCTAAAAGGTAATTTCAACAAAATTATTGCGGAGTAGAGGTCCATTTCCTTCAGACATTTTTCTCTAGCAAACACTATAAAGGATAATTTTGGATGGTAAAGGGCATTTTCAAAGTTCACAAAGGGAACTTTTAGGGGATCAAAAATCCACTTTAAATAAGTTTTAAGGGCATTTTTTTAGGGTATATTCCCTCAAAAAAAATTCCAAAGGGTATGTTGAAATGCTTGAAAGATTATTTTAGCAAAATTGCTATAGGGTAGAGGTCTATTTCCTTCAAACATTTTTCCTAAGCAAAAAGTTTGAATCCATTTCTTTGGGAGAAGTACTAAAGTCACATATTTTATGGAAATTGACTCAAACATTTTTTTTAACACAATTATACTGATAGGATGCCCAAAATAATTATTACAAGAAAAAGCATTGAAGCAAACAGGGAGGCCAAATACAAAATCTCAAAAAAAATTGTAGCTGAACAAAGTCTTTGAAAGATTATTTACAAATTGTAGGTGATGGTCTCATGGAAATTTTCAATGGGCATGTAGATGTTAATTTTAATCTATAAGGACCAACTAGTGGGAATCAAATTTTTGGGATTGTCACACAAGCATCATTTTTAGACCTTATGAAGTAGCTATTTATTTTCAAATGGGGAAGATATAATGACACATGTTTATTTGGAGTAGAATGATCTGATGGTTCATGATCAAAGCTAAATAGTCAAAGGGACTCATGAATCCTATAGGGATACCAAGTGGCATACCCTTAGGGCTAATAAAGAGGTAGTATCCAATAATATTCCACCCCTCAGATCATAGTTTGATGAAGCATGTTTACTTTCCTAGTTAGATCTGACGGCATGTAGACAAGTTATAAAATTCAAGTATCTCATAAGAAAATGTAGACATAACAAGTGGCATAAATACATGCCATAAGGTTATATCTTGGGCATCTAATTATAAGATCTATAGATCGTGTATTCTAAGGAGATGACGATCCAATAATGAATGCCAAAATAGACTTTTCAAAGGGATATGATTGCATGAGGAAGTGATAAGTGCATAGACTATATCCATTAGTTTCTCTTATAGCTATGTAGATGCCTAGTTGGATCCAAGGTGGAATGATAGGTATCAATATGTGGTAATATTTTTATTCAAAGCTAAAATTGATGGCTATTTCATCTATGTGGAAATGGTTTGAGGAGAAAAATAATGTATAACTACCATTTCAAAATTGAATATTTCCAATCATGATTGTAGACATCCAATTCCTAACACCATTTGTGTTGAAATTGTCAATCTTACTTAAATTGCACTCAAATGCACATTTTAGGTCAAAAATCCATAAAACACACTAAATGGTTGGAAATTGTCATTTACAAGTGCCAATTTAGGTCAAATTATCCCTAAATGGGGCAATTCAAATTATGGGCCAAATAACTTTGATAAATTCATTTCAAGTCAAAATGATGATTTTGCCTTTTTATGCTTTGGATCACTTTTTTCTTCTAATTCATTGGTATGCATCATGTACCCTTTTTATTTTGAGTTGGAAACATCCTAAATGGGAATACGGTTCCAATACATCTAATGTCATCTTCTAATTCTTTTTGAGTCAAATTATGAGCTAGTAATATGAATGTTTGACCATTTTGATTAATTAAGGGCTAATTTCTAAATAAATTACACAAATGATGATTAACCTTATTTAAGGCTAAGTTATCCAAATCAAGAGCTTAAGTGGATTTTACATGATATTTGTTGAATATTTATTTTTGTAAATTGATTTCTATTATCTACATCATCAAGTGATGTCATCTATGGGGTGGCATCCATCAAGCCATAAGTGCATAAAATATCAAGATTATGGGTCTCCCATGCCTCTTTATTACCTCCCATGCCTCATTAATGTCCCTTATTCCAATGCCATGATGAAGATAATTATCGATTTTAATTACATAATTCAATTAATCCATGACCACACATCTCAATCTTGAGATGGATGATCTTGGTTGATTCTGGTCATTCTTGAAAATCTATAAATAGAGAGGCCATGGACATAATTTTTAATCTTAAATATTTAAAATTTATAATGTTAAATTATTTCCACAATCTTTTTCATTTGATCATTGATTTTGTTTGCAAGCTTCATTGATAGGCTAGTTTAGTGATTCCAAATCATGAGCCTAGGTTTTACGGAGTGTTCTTGAGACATTAGAGAAATTTAACATCATTTTTTATAAAGAAACAAATGCTTGATCAAGGGAGAACATACTTTTGAGCTACTTTTAGAGAATACATTCACTTGATAAGGTATAAACTTCTTACTTTCTTTCATTTTCATTAGTAATTCCCACATGAATAGATAGGCTTAATTTGACTTGTTCTTATATATTCTTTCTTTGGTTTATTAGAATAAGGTTTTAACAATCATCTTATGTAATCCTCTCTGAATTTTGGCATGCTTGGTGGGACCACAACCCATAAATTTACTCAAAAATCCTTTACAAGCAACCTACTAACTATTGTCATGTAAGCTATTAGAGTATGGAAGCAAAAAAAGCAAAAATTTGTGAAAAAAATGTCCATTTTTATAAACTATAGTTTTATTATTAGGACAACCCAACTCTACTCTAGTTCATCCCAACTCAGCTCTAGTTTGACCTAACTCAACTTTGGTTTAACCCAACTTGGCTCTGGTTCATCCCAACTCAGCTCTGGTTTGACCTAACTCAGCTCTGGTTCAACCAAACTTAGCTCTAATTTATCCCAACTTAGCTATGGTTCATCCCAACTTAGCTTTGGTTCAACTTGACTTGGCTCTGGTTCATCTCAACTTGGCTTTGTTTTGGCCTGACTTAGCTTTGGTTCATCCCAACTTAGCTCTAGTTTGGCCTAACTCAGCTTTGGTTCATCCCAACTTAGCTCTAGTTCATCCCAACTTGCCTATCAACCTAGCTCACCTATCCAACCCAACTCACCTATCCAACCCAACTCACCTATCAACCTAACTCACATGTCTAACCCAAATCACCTAACAACCCAACTTGCCTATCCAACCCAACTCACCTATCAACCCAACTCACCTATCTAACCCAACTCACCTATCCAATCTAACTCACCTGTCCAACTTAATTTTCTTATCAACCCAACTCACCTATCAACCCAACTTGACTGTCAACCCAACTCGACTATCAACTTTAGAGTTAAAATTATTAATGTCATTTGATCAAACTCTTAAGTGCTTCAAATTGGGCCCTTATAATTATGTTTTTGCAGGTTGAGGGGGTAGTTTGCAAGTTGTTTTGAATACTTTTGACTAACCAAATACACTTTCATTTAGGTTTAAAATTAACATGCTTGATTTCACACATTTGAATTAGTGCTTAAAATGAACCTAAGAATTGGTTAAGTCTTAGATACATTTCATTTAGTGCTTAAAACACATCATAACTCTTATAAAATTTTAAAATTTAGTGTTTTAATAATGAAACTAGGCTAAGTCTTGAATCTTCAATTTGGGCTTAAAATGAACTTAGGTCTTTATTGATTCATGTGGCCTTTTTTGTGCAATTTTTTACCATTTTAGCAATTAAGGCCAAGGGCCAAAAATAACATCACCTAATCTCTTATTTGGTGCTTAAAATTGAAATCGTTTGTCAAGTTTGTATGTAATAAGTGATTAATTGATTGGTAAAAAGAAGGACATTGCATGTATGCTCTTCCATCCATCCCTTTTAGGGAACTTTTGGAATCAAAAGTTCTATCCTTATTACAAGAAATCCTAGTCCAAGGCTTAGAATTCTTTTTGTCTAAAGCACTCCCCAAAAACTCATCATAGTTTGGGGTGATCTTGAAAATGACCCTAAAGTCTTTCTTTTTATGTCTTTCATTTCATTGCATCTTGGCTTGAAAGGGGGAATTAATTACCTCCTATGAGTTCTTTATGGAAGCTTTGACCTAGGGTTTCATCTCCTAACACTGAATTCAAATTACTCCCACTAAGATTGGAGGTTTGAGTGGTTAAACCATCTTCTATTGTTGGAGTGCACATGAGACACAATGTGCACAATTGGACATCACACTATACTGAGAGATTAATAGGATGTAGTGCTTTCAAAAATGACTAGACCTTTTTGTAACAAGCAAAGTGTTTTAGACCCAAAATTTGTGCTCTTTTTTTCATCTTTTGACATGAAAGTCATTATGCAATTGATTCCCCTAAAATATTTGAAAACTTGCTAGTTTAGTTGAGCCCTCTTTACCATACCTTGTTAGTTTAGACTTAAGACATTTTTTTTGTCATTAGCTTACTTAGTCTTGATTTGTGTCTAAAACTGCTTGCTAACTCAATGAAATTAACCAAAACATGTTGTCTTCAATTTTATTAAGAAAGGGAGGCGTTACACTATCCCATTGTTATCAAAAACTTTGTGTCATATCACCCACTTTGGTGAAATCATGCTGCCCAATTGAGTCTAAATATTTTACCCAATTTGTTTAAGTCTGTCATTTAAAATCCACATTAAAAATCAAACCTTTATGAGTTTTAAGGTTTGGCATGTCAAAGTGGGTTTTCCATTTACACACTAAACTTGTTCTAACTTGGGTTCAATTTTCCATTTGGATTGAGGGCCATTTATTAGACTCAAAATCACATTATCATCTTGGTGGACTCAATTCATATTATGTATGGCTTATGCTTTGATTCCTAGAACATATTTTATTTTACTAGAGCCATGTGGTGATGTTGTGATGTCCATTTTATTCTAGCCTTGTACTTAGTGATTTGCGTATGTTTTTACATCTTGAGTTGCTTAGTCCATTTTGTATTCTTCATAATTTAGAAAGATTTCCACTAATTTTTTAGGGTCAACTCATCAAAGTTGGAACTAGATTTTATATTATAAGCATATCACAAAGATCTAGGCTTTGGTGTACTAATTTTCACCTTGGATCTTTGAAGTTACCTTACCCTCTTCCAATATATATGATTTTAACTTTACCAAATGTTGAGTAAACTCGTGAACCAAATATTATAATTGTGCATGGTTCTAAACCACCCTCCTTTATATTCTCTTTGGTACCTTAGTTATTTATTTGAAATAGAACCAAAGCATACTTTATTTGAATAGTTGCCAAGCATTGGTTAAAATTTAGTCAAACACATAGAACAACTCTTTTAGACATGAATCAAAGGTTCACTCGTAGTGGGGCCTCTTATGGCCTTATTTATGAGGATGAGTAATTTTATGATGGTCAAGATATTCCCATTATTTTTTATGACATCCCCATAATAGTAGGATCCAAAGATGATTATAATGAATATCAACCCCAAGAAGATCAAGATGAAGCACTTCTTAGGTTGATAAAATCAGGTGCTAGACTACCTTCAAACTTTCTTATAGAATAATTGCATACCTTAGTTAGAGAAGGAGAATAATGATGGCAAGAGCAAGATTTTGCACAAATAGACATACCTTCTTCTTCTAACAAAGGAAAATAAATACAGAGTTAAAACCCACAAATCTAGATCTTCTAGCTAAGATCAAGATAATAAGTCAATGATATGTAGATCAACTTGTCGTAGACTTAATTGACTCATTAGTTACCACTTCAATTCACCATGATGCTTTGAAAGAAAAAATAAATGTGGTTGAAAGCATGCAACAAATATTTGACGAGAACATAACCATAGTGGATCAAGATAATCTAAATGAATAGTTAAAGTCATAAGATACCTTAAAAAATGTTCCATTTGACATGAAACATACATTCTTTAATAATTAAGAACCTCTTGTTACTTTACAAACTCAAAGACCCAAACATTTAGTTTAAATTGAGGAAATTCCTCAAGACAATTTGGCTATTTCTTTTCAATCAACATAGAAATTAGTAAATAAACATAAAAATTTCCAAAATCAACAAGGTACCAAACAACCAAATATAGGGAATGTTTTATAATCCAAGAATCAATGGCCTATTTTCTTGACTCAAGGAGCAAATCAGAAACAAGTCACAGATCGAAAGGTATACACTCCTTAAAGACCCACAAAACAAAATTAGGGCCACATTCCATCCCAAAAATAAAAGCAATAGGGGCATATTCCACCCCAATAACAACAACAATAGGGGCACATTTCACACCAACAACAATAAAAATAGGGGCACATTCTACCCCAACAACAATGAAACCAAGTTCACATTCTACCTCAACAACATCCTATTCAATCCAAAAATATACCAAACATGTAAGAGTGGAATTCTATGAAGGAAATTTTTCAAAGATTGGAGATGATTAATAGAGTCAAAAAGTATAAATTCGATGAGATATGTCTATATTCATTTGATTTATCTATTCTCCAAACCCCTTTCCACCTCATTTTGAGGCACCCAAATTTGACAAGTAAAAAGGAAAAGGAGATCCACATGAACACATATATGCATTATTTATCTTATTTCAAGAGCTTTCTTATAGTAGTGAGTACTTACTATGACTATTTTCATGAAGTTTAGCGAGACAAGCTCTTGATTGACTACTTAAACTACCTAAGGGATCAATTATAGATTGGAATGACTTATCAAAAAAGTTCATTAATCATTTCTCATATAATATAGAACATGAATTAACTATTGTTGACTTATGAAAAGCTAAGCAACGTGATGGTGAAAGTTTTGCCACATATCTACAAAGATGGAGAGCATTGGTAGGATACTTTCAACATAACTTGCCAAACAAATAGTTGGCTGATATCTTTGCACAAAACTTGCATCTTGAAGTCACACATAACATATGGTTAGCTTGTGCTAACTCATTTGAAGAAATTATTGAAAAAAGAGTGTAGATTGAGAAGTCTGTTATTGCTAAGGTCCTTGTTAATATATTTTCACAAGGTCAAGAATCTAATTAGACTTAATCACTAAGTCAAATGGTTGTGTAGGATAAATCAAAGGGATTTAACAAAAATAAGAACATGGTTGGAAATGGGGTAACTAAAATAAGGCATGTAGAAATGGGGTAGGCTACACCTCCCCCAAATGTATAAATGACTCCCCCAAATCCACCACATACTTTCAAAGACAACCTCCATGAAGGACATTTCATAAAAAATTTAGGGTCTTTAGAAAATTAGGAGAATCAGTTGAAACATTCTTACAAAAGCTTGTCACTACTAATTTAAATGTATAGCCAATAATAAGGCCATTTCCTCAAGATAAACTAAAACTAGATTGGTATAAGGAGAATGAATGGTGTAACTTACATCATGTTGTTGGTCATGGAGTGTCTCATTGTGTCCAATTATGACACATCATTGAAGACTTTATTGAAAGTGGTGAACTAAAAATTAAGTTAGCTCTTAACCAAGACATAAATCAGTATATGGGAATCTACAAATACCCATTTCCTCAACATAATCCACCACCACCACTACCAAGAAATAATCAAAACCAAGGTTAGAATCAAAGATAGAGGTAGAATAAAAACTAACATTAGGGTCAGAAGCGTAATGAGAATAATCAAGAACATAATACCCATACTAATAATGTGGCTTACAATAACATGCCCCATGACTATAAAAATACTATGGGGAACATTTCTATTTCCCACATTACCACTATTACTATGAAACCACGTGGAAAATCTTGTGTTCTTCATAACATGAGACCCATCATTATAGGGTCAACACCCTCTCCCCTTAGTAATACCATGTCAAGTTCACATAATCATGTTGTAAATCTATTTACATGGGTTACTAATTTTGAACAACATCACCTTTATTTTAATTATAAAGGCTCCTCATCGACTCAAAGTTGTAGCAATACCGTTAGACACTCACGAGTCACCATCCAAGGCCCTTTACCTTCCTCTTCTAATTATAATAACTCCTTACCACCTCCAGGTTATGCAGTCATAACTAGATGCCTATGAGTTACCATCCAGGGCCCTTCACCCACTTCTTCCATAAAATCCAATGAGAATATTGTATTTTTTGTTCCAAATCTAAATATTATCCCAAAAATATTAAAATAGCTCAATCCATAATTAAAATGCCTTATAGTCTAGCAGATCAATTAAACAAAACCCCTGCACAAATTTTTATATTATAAATATTGTGGACATCTGATGTCCATATAAATATCATAGATAACTTTTTGAAAGAGTCTATTGTGCCTAATGATATAAACCTTGATTAGTCCCAGAACCTAGTTAGACATTTGTCTTAATTTTTACAAATCACATTTGATCAAAAAGACATGCCCACTCTTAGCCCAAACCATAATAACCCACTATAAATTGAGATAATCGATCAAGTAGGTTCTTATAGATAATGGTTCAGGGCTAAACATCACATCTCTTAAATTGGTGTAATTATTGGGCTACATGGATAAAGACATTTAACTAGAAACTATTACAATCAAGGCTTATGATAATACTAAGAGGGAGTCATCTGATACAATTTGGTTTCTAGTCATGGTTGGGTCTATTTATCATCACACATTATTCCTTATTATGGATATTGAGCTTCCTTATAACATACTTCTTGGTCATCCTTGGATCCATGAAATACAGGTAGTTCCATCCACTCTTCACTAGTGCCTTAAGTTTCCCCATGATGGGATCGAGATTACTATTCCCACTGATCAGTAGCCATATCAATATTGTAAACATATTAAATATGAGTTTCATAATTATAACTATTACCCAAGTTTTGAATTCATTATAAAGAATAACAAAGCCATCATTTCTCATCCATCTCCATCTAATTATATCGACCTTGGTGATCTAGCCTCCACTTTAGTGATCCATTTCCTATAGCTCTTGCCAAGTAGGTTATTATTAAATATGTAAGTATTTCCACATACCATCTAAAGGACATCCTCCATATTATAAAATTGCCTAAATCCCCTAAATCATTTGGTAAACCTAAAAATTCTTAGACTTATAATAAACCCAAACAAATTTGGTAGCCAAAGAAGAGATAACCAAAAATTCCTATGGTTTTTTATCTATAATTGTACCAAAGAAAGATTGAGAGGATTTTATTAAGGAAGATTGGTTATATTCTAAAGGCCTTGCTGATTGTTTTCAGAGTCTAAATTATCCCATCCCTAACTGGATAATTGATCATCTTGACTATATAGGGAAAGGCCTTGGTCCATAAGTACAAGGAATTTTAGAATCCTTATAAACTAGAGTTGTCAACTAGAATCATGGTCTCAAATTTAAACCACCATAGGATGACTTTATGAATTTTGATAACGACTCTTCTGAAGTGACTAGAAACAAGTCTCCTAATAGTGACATAACATCCCATTATAGCCTTTTTAATCAGCTTGCTAACTCAAATTTATTTGATTCAAATGCCATATTAACCATAATGCCTATAAGAGCTTCCCATCCTGAAGTAAGAACCCACCCTAGTGGTGCTTCCTTTCTTAAAGTAGGACATTATATCTTTACCATTAAAGCTTCCCATCCTAAAGCAAACCTTCATTATGCCCTATGCCTTTGACATCCTAAACTCATAGATTAGGACTAGCAAAATTTAGTCAAATGCCTCAATGATTTTTAAAATGAAGAATCAATTACAAAATACACAAGCCTATGAGATGGATTACCCATTGGTGATCACAAATAGGGATTTGATTTTTCATTGGATCCTTCTACCTACTTTAGAGAGTAGGAAAAATTTCTTGGTCATAATAAAGAACAAACATTGAGATCTTCAGGTGAAAACCTCTTTGAGATGTTGGTTGATTAGGGAAAAAGTAAAGAAAAAGACAATCCTTTAAGTGAAAACCTATTTTAGGCACTCCTAGGTGGGAACATTTCCCATCCACTTAGGACATTAAAGCCCTATCTAGCCCAAGTTCCATATCTAGTACAAGCATCTTTTCAAAACAATATCAAATATTTGAGCATATTACTCTTGAGTTTATAGAAGTTTTTTCTACTTGTCCTTTACTTAAGAAGGCAAATTCTAATTCTTCATATTATTTAGATCTTTGGGAGGAACAACAAGAAGATATAGCAGAGGAAGATGATCATGACCATACATTTCCTAAAATTCTATAAGACAGATCCACACTCTTTATGGAGAATACAACAAAAGTGAACTTGGGAACCTATGAGGATCCCAAAATTGTTTATCTTGGAGCTTCCCTTAATAAATCAGAACATGAACATATTATATCCATTCTTGAGAATTATATAGACATATTTGCATGGACATACTTTAACATGCCAGGCTTGGACCTAGATTTAGTTGTGCATCATCTTGTTGTTCATATTGATGCTAGTCTGGTCAAGTAAAAATTGAGAAAGATGCATCCATGCATTTCCCTTTTGGTTAAGGTCAAATTGGAACAATTTTTAGGATCCAATTTTATTAGACCACTAGATTACTCTTATGACTTTCTAACATAGTCTCAGTGAGTAAAAAGACCCTGGGTATACATATTTATACTAATTTTTTAGATATCAATAAAGCATGCCCCAAATATGATTTTTATCTACCCAACATCAATATGATCATATAATCAATTTCTAGGTATGAGATGTTATCTTTAATGGATGGATTTTCTAGTTATAATCAGATCAAGATAGCCATTGAAGATCATCATAAGACTACATTCAACACTCCATAGGGGAAATTATATTACCAAGTCATGCCATTTGGCTTCAAGAATGCTAGAGTACCATATCAACATGTAATGACTATCATCTTCCATGACATGATGCAAAAAATTGTAGAGGAATATGTTGATGATATACTAGCAAAATCACAAACAAGAGCTGGACATCCTAACATTATGGAAAGAATATTTGAGAGGCTTTGTAAATATAAAGTCCACTTGAATCCTAAGAAATGTGTCTTCAAAGTCACATCAGCGAAATTACTAGGGTTCATTGTATCATAATGAAGGATCTAAGTAGACCATGCAAAGTTAAATGCTATTGTGGAAATACCTCCACCAAATAATCTTAAATAGTTGTGAGGTCTACAAGGAAAGATATAGTCTATATGTAGGTTCATTTTTGAATTGGTAGATAAGTGCCACCCATTTACCCATCTCTTGAAGAAAGGGGGAAAATTTCAATGGGATGAATATTGTTAGATATAATTTGTAAAGCTTAAAACATACTTGGCCAATCCACCATCTTATAACTGCCAACATAGGGAAATCCACTACTTTATATATCAGCCATAGAACATGCATTAGGGGAACTTTTGGCCTAACATGATGATCATGTTAAGGAAAATATTGTTTATTATTTAATCTACACATTGGTATCTTATGAATGTAATTATATGCCTATTAAGAAGGCATGTTTAGCTATGGTATTTTCCACTCAAAAATTGTGACAATATATGTTAAATAAAAAAACTATTGTCATCATCAAGGTGGATCCTCTCATTTTCCTCTTATCTAAAGTAGATCTTTAAGGACCCATGGCTAAATGGGTTATGCTCCTTACTGAGTTTGATATTGAGTAATAGAATCAAAAGGTAATCAAAGGGCAATTTATTACTGACCAACTTGTAGAAGATCCTCTTGAGGCCACTCAACCTCTCAAGTTTGACTTTCCAGATGATTCTATCATGATGATAGAACAAGCATCATAGGAACTTGAATAATGGATGCTCTATTTTTATAGATCCTTCACATCTCAGGGATCTAGAACTAGAATATTATTGGTCACACCATAGGGGGATCTGATCCCCAAAGCATTCCATATACAATTTCATTATATAAATGATATGGTTGAATATGAGGCATTAGTTTTAGGGCTCCATCTTTCTATACAATGGGATATTCAAAGATTAAATTTCTATAGAGATTCATAGTTAATCATAAATTAGACCACTGACCAGTATCAAACAAGAGATGAAAATCTTGTTCCTTATAAGCAATTATTGATAACCTCAAAACACATTTCAAATCTCTGTAGTTTGAACAAGTTTTGAGAGTCAACAACAGATCCACCGATGCAATGGAAAGAATTAGTTCCATGATTAAAATACATGATAGTGCTAAAGAGTATCAGTTCCTAATTGAAAATATTCTTTAATTGGCACATATTATAACATATTTAGAGAGGGCATGCACCATTTTTGGTCTTAATCCCTCACCTAAGCTACCATAGTACTAAGATTTTTATAACTATTTCCATAGTCATGTATTCCTTACTAACCTTTTCAACAAACAAAAAAACCTATTCCTTCATCGCTTAACATGTTATACTCTCTTTGGAAATATGCTTTATCATAGAGGCTATGATGGAATGCTTCTTTGTTGTTTATCTTTGGGAGAATCCAAGCTGGCACTAAAGGAGGTTCATGAAGGAATGTGTGGAGACCATACCAATGGTGTAGTCTTAGTAAATAAACTCCTCAAAACAAGTTATTATCAACCCAAAATGGAGACAAATGCTTGTAATTATGTAAAGAATTGTGTTCCTTGTTAATAACATAGAAACTTGATACATGCATCTTCTTTACCACTACAGTCGATCACAACACCTTGTCCATTCTCAACATGGGGTCTTGATCTCATTAGAAAAATTAACCTAATATATTTAGATGGCCATAAGCACATTTTGAATGAAACTAAGTACTTTACCAAGTGGATTGAGGCCATTCATTTCACTTATGTTATTAGGAAGTAGATAGCTAAATTTATTCATTGCCATATCATTTGTCAATATAGCATCCCAGCTCATATTATATCTGATAATGGATGATATTTTGTGAACCATGATGTGAAATATCTTTGTGTGTAATTCAATATTAAGCACAAAAAATCAACTCCATATAATCCATAATGCAACAAATAAGTTGAGGCATTGAATAAAACCATTATAACCATCTTAAAGAAGATTATCAATAATGCTGGTCATAATTAGCACTTACAACTCTTTCCTTCCCTTTGGGATTATATAACCAATCATCGGACCCCAATTAGAGCCACTCCATACTTCCTTATTTTTAATACTGAAGCTATCATCCCAGTCAAGATTGAGATACCATCATTAAGAATATCACTAGAGCACATTGAAGAGATGAAGACTATAAAGCCTCACAGCTACAAGAAATAGAACTTATTGATGGTAAGTATTTGGCTACCATAGAAAACTTATAGGCCTATCAGAATATATTATGGAGAAGATAAAATAAGTTCATTCTCCCTCAAGATTTTGATATTGGTGAATTGGCTTTGAAAGATAACCAAAATAACATGAATGTTGAATGCAAAAAGAAAGGTAAGTTTTAGCCTAATTAGTTAGGACCATATATTATCATGACAAACTATGGATCAGGAGCATATCAACTAGATAAACCTAATGGTGAATAAATTATAGAGCCCATGAATGTTGTACACCTTAAGAGGTTCTATGAATTAATAGCTTTGAATCATTATCTATAAGACCCCTGACTTGGGGGAAACTTGTGCTGAAGTAATTTTATTCCACCCTTTTATCCTACCCTAAATGCATTTTATACTACCTTGGCCCACTCTTCATGACTCTAGATAGTGAAGGGTTTGAATCATTGGAACTATAAACAAATTTTATCCTATCCTAAACCATTCTCTTTGAGAACCATATTCTTTATCCCACTCTAGATCATCCATATGTTGGACTCTATTCTTTGGACTATTCTCCTTGAGAATCATATTATTTGTTATGTCTAGGGCATGTTGTAAGCTTGATCACTTTTTATCCCTTAACCAAATATGATCTTGATTATGTCTCATGAACATTATGAATATCCTCAGTAGCAGTTCTATAAAGAAATTCAACCAAGATAGTATTGTTTAGCTTCAAACAAGTGAACAAAAACATCTTCTCAATTCATGAACTTTGCCACACTATTATAGATCAGTGAACACAAGTAATTCTTCAAAGTTACTTCATGCTATACACTATTCAATATCACATTTGCTACTCTTTATTGACATATCATGATCCTTGCTCTCAATGATTTGTGATCATGGGCCATTGCAATTAGATTAGTTATTTTATTGAAACTTCTACTCTTAGACATGCATCTCCTTGACTAGATGGTCCCACCTTGTGCATATTTTATTCCAAAAACACCAAAAACATTGAAAATAATTTGAAAATACCAAAAACATCAAAACATGATCCATAAAAGAATAAAAACATTATTTCACACTTTTGTACATTTGTAAATTCCTATTCCACCATGTTATGCTCTTGCCATTTTTCAAGCATGAAAACACCAGTTCATCTTGTCCCACACACTTGCCATTTTTAAAGATCATTCTTTCTCATCTCATTAAATTCTTGTTTTCCAGACCATTTTAATTTGTTTGTAATATCTTTAATTTCTTCTATAAACATTAATCATGTTGGTATGATCATCATTTTTTATTCTATCCCATTTCTTGGGAGAACTATATTTGGCCTAAAGTTTATGCTAGAACATCCATCCATGGAACTATGTAGGTAGTGTCCACTTGTCTTATACATCTAGAGTCAACTTGGCCAACCCCTTCCTTTTCTTCTCTTCCTCCATTTATTTTTTAATTTTTCCTCTTTAATCATGAAACAATTGTTGTGTCATTATTCTTTATTATGATGTGATGGAAAGTAACACCTCTATCACACATGCATGAACATTTATCTTTAAACCCTACTAGCTTGGTTTTTGTTTGTGTGTGTTTATTTTAGTTTTATTGGTGTTTTATTGTGTTTTGTTGTGATTTTTCACCTCTCCTTTTATTTCTTATCCTTTTCTCTTTTTATTACTTCTTGTCTCATCTTGGTCTTATGTTTCCCTATATGTTTTTGCTTATCTCTCTTATGTTTCAGAACATCTTGATGATTCGCATGGATCTTGATTATTTATATATTGATCATATGTTATTAAGTTATTTTTGGACCTTTTTATTTATTTTATTGTTGATAGTGTCTTGTTTTTTTTGTTTGATTTCATTTTTTCTCTTTTGTGTTCAAGAATATCTTGATGGTTCACATGGATCTTGATTATTTATATCTTGGTATCATATCGTTAAGATGTTCTTGTTTTTTGTTTTTAAACATTTTTGTTCCTACTTAAGTCTTGATTTTTCACATCGTGATTTCTAGTTAGCTTCATTTATGTTTATATTTTTCTTTGTCTTTGCTTTTTTTTTTTTAATTTAAATAGTTGTAACTCTGGTTTTGGTCATTATTTTACCATTATCCTTAGTTATAGGTATTCACATTTGAACCGGCTCAATGAAATTGGAATATTATGTCATTATAAGTTATTCATACTTATGATAACTAATTTATTTTTCTATAGAAATCACTTTGTGCTCAGGTCTCAAAGTCTTAACATCAACATCACTTTGATGATGATTTCTCAAGAACACTTTGCATAATCTAGGCTCATGATATGGAATTAGGAATCTAGGTATTATGCATTTTAGCACTCGAATCTATGCTTAGACATGTATCTCTTTGCATACATTGTGAGTATAATCAATTATTGGTTAGTTTTCATCATTCCTCATTCCATTCTCTCCCAAACATGGGTGAACTACATTGGCCTGAAGTTCATGTTGGAACATGAGTCCATGGAACTATGTAGGCAACATTAAATTTTTATTGAGGTCAGCTTAACTATCTTTCATTCTTATTTTATTCTCTTTCATCACTTTGTGCATTCTCATATGCTTGGTTTTATATGGCTTTATAAGACATTATACCGTTGCATATACATTTGCACTTGGTCACTTTAACCTATCTTTTGGGTTATATCCTTGAGCTATTTTTCTTGCCAATTACCCATGCTGGGGCCCGCCATTTGAACCATGTCTAAATTAAATCATCTCTATAAGAGTAAACCATTATTTATTCTTTATCAATGATCAAAATTAGCCTTACTAGGGTAAAACTATTTTATCATGATCATATTTACTCTACTAGAGTACTTATTATTATATTCTCTTTAGAGACCCTGTTCTAGTGGTGCTTCCCTTCGTAAAGTAGAATGCGATCTCTTTTATTTTAATTCCAAGATCTCCACACTAATGCCCATGATGGAGATATTTTAGTGTCTAAATTGTCTCAAGATTGATCAATGTCATAAGCGTGCATCTTGTACTCTCAAATTGGGTACATTTAAAGTGTGTCCCTTACATTTATGGATTATATCTTTCCCATTCCCCCCATATACTAGGGCCTATTATACCACTAATTATATTTTGATCATTGATGGTAATCATGTGTACAAGAATTAGCTCATCTAGATTCGATCTATTCCATGGGTTAATCTCTCACTTTCTCTCTCTTTTTGAGAGTCCATCCTTTTCTTCCATCCTAGTATGTTCTCTCGAGGGGGCATCATGGGTTTGTTCCAATTTATTGTTGACAACTCTTTTCTTTGAAAAGACATTGCTTCACCTAAATGTCTTGCTACACCTTCTCAAATAGGGACAAACTGTAGACATATAATTCATAACACCATTTGTGTTGAAATTATCAATCTTACTCAAATTACACTCAAATGCATATTTTAGGTTAAAATCCATAAAACATGCTAAATGATTCAAACTTATCATTTAAAAGTGCCAATTTAGGTCAAAGTATCCCTAAATAGGGTAATTAAATCTATGGGCTAGCTAATTTTAATCAATTCATTTTGAGTCAAAATGATGATTTTGCCTTTTTGTGCTCTGGATCACTCTTTTCTTCTAATTCATTGGTACACATCACATACCTTTGTTATTTTGTGTTAGAAACATCCTAAATGGGAATTTGGTTCCAACGCATCTAACATCACCTTCCAATTCTTTTTGAGTCAAATTACAACCTAGTAATATGACTTTTTGACCATTTTGATTAATTGAGGGCTAATTTCCAAATAAATTACACAAATGTTGATTAACCTTGTTTAAGGATAATTGATCCAAATCAAGAGCTTAAGTGTATTTTACATGAGATTTGTTGAATATTTATTTTTGGAAATTGATTTCTATTATTTGCATCATCAGGTGATGTCATTTATGGGGTGGCATCTATCAAGCCATAAGTGCATAAAATATTAAGATTATGGGTCTCCCATGCCTCTTTATTACCTTCCATGCCTCATTAATGTCACTTATTCCAAAGTCATGATGAGGATAATTATGTATTTTAATTACATAATTCAATTAATCCATGACCACACATCTCAGTCTTGAGATTGAAGGTCATGGTTGATTCTGGTCATTCTTGAAAATATATAAATAGAGAGGCCATGGACATCATTTTTAAGCTTGAATATTGAAAAGTTATAATGTTAAATTGTTTTCACAATCTTTTTCATTTGATCATTGATTTTGTTTGCAAGCTTCATTGATAGGTTAGTTTAGTGATTCCAAATCATAAACCTAGGTTTTGTGTAGTGTTCTTGAGACATTAGAGGAGTTTTCCACCATTGTTGAGAAAGACAAGGATGCTTGATCAATGGAGAACATGCTTTTGAACTACTTTTGGAGAATGGATTCACTTGGGAAGGTATATATTTCTTACTTTCTTTCATTATCATTAGTAATTCCCACATGATTAGATAGGCTTAATTTGGTTTGTTCTTATTCATTCTTCCTTTGGTTTATTAGACTAATTTTTGAATAATAATGTTATGTAATCCTATCTAAAATGATCATGGATCATTTTATTTTCATGTCATAATCAGATCGACTCCTGAGCCATCATTAAAAGTAATGGGATTTCCCTTTAGCATGTACAAAGAAGATATTCATGTCTAGAAATGTCCATGATTTGAGAGTTAAATAATAGGAAAGTGTACCCAATAAGTTGTACATGAAGACAAAATTTGTTTGGATTTAAAATGATGTTCTCCCTCCAACTGTGCAAGTGAGTGATCAAAGGGATCTTTAGGTGGTTCCACATCAAGACAAAATCTGTTTGTCATCCTCAAGTGAATATCCTCCCTCCAGGCTCATGTAAAAGGCATTTTCAACCAAAAGATCAAATAATATGCTCAAGGTCTGTTGCAGGTCTTCATCATTTCTTGTAGAGGCAATTGAAACAATGATTTGTTACAAATATATGATTTTTTTTAGGTGTAGCAAAAGGGCATTTTCTAGCTGGGAGCATCTCGATGGGACTGGAGAAACTCATTATGAATTTTTTGCAAATTACAGTCTATAGTCCTAGATTTTGGAAGGATTGAAAAAGTATATATAGGGGATTTGTCTTCTATTTTAGGGTTATTGGTTGTTGTTGGATTTTTGGGTTGATATACATTATTTTAGGCATCCATTTCCTCTAAGTCTAGGTTATGTAGAAGTTTTTTTGGTATCAAGTGTTGTGTGTAGACTTTATCTCCCTTGCTAACATGGTTTCATATATATAACCATTAGTAATATTTGAGAGCATATTCATATTTCCCTTGTCAAAATAGAAATCTCACCATGCTTGCCCCCATGACAACATTTTGAAGTGTTGATGTCTATAAGATTTATTTTCAATAAACTAGAAAATATTTGATGTTTTTTACTGTATCCTGCTAATGAAATGTAATGAAATATTTTATAACTTATGTTTATTGGTTATTTGGGTCTATGTTCATTGTTGGTTTTCATTCTGAGCATGCATCTAGGTTATAAATCCCTTTTTGTGGTTATACTTGTAAATGTGTAGTTGAAATACCTCTTAGGGGCACCCTTGGTTTGTGAATTTAGTAGGAGAAAGTATTTGAGATTCTAGTTTTTAGTGTATGTCCTAGTCTCTCAAGGATCATTTGATGTTTTTCATTGTCTTGAATTTGAAATGTTTTATACATCTTTACTAAGGAAAATTGTCATGAAATACTATTAGATACTTTTCTATTTGGAAGCCACCAACATGCCACACTCCACTTTAAAATTAGCTATAAACTTATCCTACCCTATCTTACCCTACAAATAACACACCCTATTGCATATTATAAGTGTTACTTGCCTTGAAAATGTATAATATTTGACATATCTAAAATGTGTTTGTAGTTTGTGCTTTAAAATCCTAATATTGCAATCTTTATTTAATCCCTTTGTTTATTGAAGATTCTTCAAATGAAGATTGTAATCATAGTTTCATCTATCTTTAGTAGCTTGTGTATGACATATAACAATTGTGTATTTCATGTGATAACCCTTCATGAGTGAAGTGTGAAAATGTGGTTATGCTATGGTCATATTTGTCCCTTATCCTAAGAAATCCCCATGGAGTATGAGTTTTAAAATCCATCCATGAGAGTAAGCTACCCCCATATGTCCTCTCACCTTGGTTTAGGTAGAGTCAAAAGTAGCAGGGAGCTAATCATACCCTTTTCAAGTGCCTCTTAGTCATTTTATTAATCTAGGTCATTCTTGATGTAAAACCCTCCCCTGCATATAATGACATTCTAGCAGGTTTCTCATCATTATTTATCATTTCATTTTAAGTGTGCAAGGCCAAATTTGAGAGGTGTACAATTGGGAACCAATAATTAACTGGTTCCATTACCAAGGATCAATTATTTTTGCCCATGTTATTAAGGACTCTTAGAGAGAGCTACTATCATTTTAAGGTTATCTACCCATTTACATCAAATTAATTATGTTTGGCTTGCCAAAATCATAATACTTAACTAGCACCATTGTCGGGGACTCTTGCAGAGAGCTAGATCCATGAGTATTTCACCATGTGAGCTTCTCTGTTGTTACTACATTGATTTGACTATTTTGTATTTCAATGTCATAGCACTCCACTAGGGGTGTGCCACGAAAATTTTAAGGTTTGGTAATTTGACTTATGCTGAGTATATTATAAAGAACTATTAATATTTCATGTTGAAAGGTGTGTTTATCCATTTTGAAAATTATTGTGAAAATTTTAGTGTCTTTGTTCTTTATCTCATTAATCTTTAGAAAGTCTATTTTTAGTTTGTATCACAATAGTTTGTAAATAGTTCTATTCTAAAATTTTGATTTTAGTGGTGACTCTAACTCTTTTTATGGTTTTAAGAAAGATTGGTACCTAGTTTGAGTAGTTGAAAACTTTTAGTTTTGAGTTTCTTCTTGTTTGCAAAGCTGGAAGGACTGAGATCATCTTTCAAAGGTGACCCATCTAAGAGACTTATTCCATCCTTAGACATTCCTTAAATAAGAGGACAAATCTGGAGGAATGTTGAAGGGAAAAGTTCATCTACTCAAGACCATCAAGGTCTTGATAATCTTGAAATCATTGTTAACCAACATATCATTGAGGAATATCATAACTCTTCTTCTGATTCTAAAACACATAGTCTTATTTATTTTCTAGCTCCTTCTTAACTAGTTAAATCCCCTCCCAAATTTGATCCACCCAGTCTATCTCATTCACCCCCTCATATCCATTTTCCATTTGTTCTTGAACCTCTTATTGAACCAATCATGAGGCATAGGACCATGAGGAGAATGCACACCCTAAATTTAGAATTTATAGATTTAGACCCATCAATTTTGATGAAATGGAGGGTTATCCTAATAAGGTTCCACATGAAGTTAGGAAATAACTCCTAAAATTCTAAGGAAACAATGTAGTGAGAAGTGATCAATATATGAGGGCTTATTAGAATATCATTGAATATTATGAGATTAAGTATGAGGATGTGTGCATCAATTTGTTTATGCACATCCTAGAAGAAGATTCTCAAGATTGGTTTAATTCCCTTCCCATTGAATGCATCGATTCATAGGAAGAGATGAAAAATGTTTTTAGAATTTAGTATGGTGCTAAGATTGATCCAAGGTTTCTCTTAGCTAAATTTGACTATATCAAGAAGAATCCTAATGAGCATGTGTAGGAATTTAACACATGGTTCAAAAATACCATGATGCAGCTGCTTGAAAGCATCCAACCTAGTGACATAACATGCTTGATAAAGTACTATGATACCTTTGATAATAAGGTTGCTTATTTATTGAGGGACAAAATTCCCACTATTTTTTGGTTAGAATTCAATATGGACATATAAATTGAGAACAACATCAAGGCTATGGAAAATCCCTTGAACAAGTGAGCTGATGTGAAGTTAGTCAATCTAGAAAAGTCATAGCCTACAAAGGCAAAAAAATTGGAGGAAACTATCAAAACTTTGGCCTCTACTATCAAAGAGATGTTGTACAAGTTGGCTAAAGTTGAAATGGGGTCCCTTAGGTGTCTAATAGCTATGATAGGGCTATCAACTAGATTCAAGCAGAAAGGGGGCCTACTTTACACTATAAAGATAAAGATATAGGAAAGAGGCATACACATGAATATAGGATGAAACATAATCAAAACAAAGGGGATAAAAATGAGGTGATTGATCCTTTAAACACTAAGGTAAATACTATAAATTTAGATTTAGACATTGATTAGTGTGATAAGTGTTTCCTACCACATGCTCTATGTGATACTACTAAACAACTTGATGAAGATCTATATGAACCTAAATATGAACCATTTGATTATGATATTTTTATGTTTTATTGTCAACAATTTCAAGATGAATCAAATGCCTCCACTGAATTGTTGACTGATACTACAGATGATCAATTTTGGAGTGCTTTTGAAATGGAGAGTGTCCCAAATTTTATCTTTGATTGTGATGTTAATGTGTCATAAGTGTATGAATTTCCCATTCATTATTTTGAATTTTTGCACTTCATGATGATAAAAAAATATCCTGAAGGCAATCCATCAATTGAGGATAGGTATCTGTTAATTAATGTAGTATCTATCAAAAATAATGAATACAACTTGATAAGTAGGTAACCAAGTATTGCTCCTCAAAACACTATCCCTACAAATTCAAAGGTAGGGAATGGAAGCAATGAAGTAAAGAAAGTACTATAGCCCCAAAAGATTCTAAGATAGAACCTGTAACCCAAGATGCTATGCCTAAAAGTGCTCCTACTAGGAGCAACATAACACCTATGTTGTCTAGCATCCCTAAGGGTAATAATGAGATTAAGTAAAATACACATTTGAAAGATGTTGTCAAAGTTCCAATTCCATCCTAGCCTATTCCACTTCAGATCTTGAGTGACTATATTCTAGCTGAAGGTGTCATTATCCTTCCACCAAATATGTCCCTTCCTCTAGTATAGTGTGTGTGACATAGCTCAAGTTTTGAGTCAAATAAATATCATCATACCACTTGTTGGGCTATTATGAATACCTAAATATAGGAAGAGGGCCTTTTAATATCTAGAATTTGGTGAAAGGTCACTAAAAATGAAGTCAAGTTACCCCAAGCACCCCTAGAAGAAGATGAATAATCAAAAGAGGTTGTTGAACCTACTCTAGAGGTTTATTTAGGGAATGCATTAGTAGAGAGTTAGTTGAACATGGATCCTTTTTATATGAGTGTATTGATTAATGGTCTAGTTATTTACAACTATATGTTAGATTCTAGAGCTTCTTGTAATGGATAGTTTATTAATTTCTTTTTGTCCAAGATTTTTATATCTTGTGTTCTCTTTTCTCAACTTGTCAATCTAATCTAGAGCTCTAATGAGTTGACACTCAAGGGCCACTTCTTCCTCTTATTAATTAGAGTCATCAACTTCTTCTTGATCCAGATCTAAAGAAGTTGATCCTAATGCCATGAACATGTATTCATTTCCCTCAGCCGTAAAGGCATAGTCATGGTCATCATCTAAGCTATCACTATCATCCAATGAGTCACTATATTCTCTTATATACAATATTTTTTTGTTTTTAAAGAAGTTACTCCTTTTGGAACAATGGGGCTTCATTGTTTTTCCATCCTCTTCTTGCTTAGAGTTATCTTTTTTTTCACAAGGGAATTTAACAACAAAATGTCCTACTTTACTATAATTAAAACATTTAAAGGGTAACTTACCTTTATACTTTTTATATCTTCTTTTCAATCTTTTGACAAAGTTGGCTTTGTTGGGTGAATATTTTGTCATCAACTAACTGATGGCAAAATGGGGATATCAGCCACAGCATAAGGGAGATTTACACCACGAAGAGTGCGGCTTTACCAGATCTAGACGAGATAAATCTCTCCTCTCATCAAGGGGAGGTTCCCTATCAATATTTACGTGCTATAAGCATATATATAATTAAGCATAAAATAACACATGGGGGGAGAACAACATCTACTTCTCTTTTTTTAGAAGTAATGTATAAAGAACAAAAAGAGGAAAATCCTTGGTCTAAAGCTAACAACACTCCTCTTCTTTTAGGAATGGTATCAAACGAAGAGCAAGAGATTACCTGAAGTAACAAAGTTCACAAGAATGCTCACGTAAGCACAAAGTCTTCCGTAGCTTCTCCACAGATCTAGAATGAGTACAACCGTAGAGTAAAGTGAAGCACAAAGTCTTCACCTGAAACTACAAGAGATGAAATAATCTCAAAGGTAAAAGCAGCACAAAGTCTATCTTCTACCCTCAAGAAGTGCCCTCAGATAATAATAACACACCCACTTTGCTTATTAAATCAAATGAATAAGATATTACTTAGGAAAGAGACATAAGAACTACTTCCCAAAAAACACAGATAATCTCAACACAAAGTTTAAAATAACCTGCTCCTCATTCATTCAACAGAATATGATTTACAAATTTGAGCACAAAGTCTCAAAAGTTGCTTCAATTTCAGCAGAGTATTTGCTATTGAATTTTCCAAGAAGAAGTATTTACAAATGAGGTCTCCACTATATATAGGGAGAAAATCCTCAAAAATAGAAAAATAATAAAATATAAAATATCCTGGTCAAAGATGACTCATCTTTGACTTTTAGATATTTTCCAAAAATATATTATTCGTAATTACATATTACAAAATTTGCATGCATTCTGCACAAAACAGAAATGCATAAGGATAGAAGAAGAGAGAAAGAGAAAGAGATAGTGTCAATTCCTGCCGCTAGACTTCTTCAAATGAGCATCGTACATGGTGATCGATGCCTGAATTCCTATGCTATTCGGCACAACTACATTTTGGGAGATGACCCTTGATCTGATTAGTGCATCTTTTAATGCTGTGATGGCCTTAGAGTGGCCAGTTAACCTAGATTTTAAATTCTCCAAAGTTAACTGAGCATCCAGAATGCTGTCCACTGAAGTCATTGAGAAAGATGCCCCTTTGAAATCCTTCCGGATCATCCCTTCAAAATTTTGAATCATTTCATCTGCTGGAAGGAACTGATGATCCTTAGAGGTCAAGTTGCAGGGTAGCTCTTCTAATTTGTTTAACAAGCTCAGGTCACTTTTATCACCAGCTTCCTTGAAAGCTTTGAGATCATCAATTAGATCTTTGAGTACCTGAATCTTGAAGATCATCGACTCCTTGATCTCAACATAAGAATCTTTGTTGGAGATGACACCGATAGATATCAGGGTACTCTTTTTTAGATCTTTCATTTCCTTCCATCTTCTGAGATCTTTCTCCAAGCCATCAATTTCTTGAGAGACAAGGGAGACAAAATTGTCTACCTGAGTTTTCAACCTCTTCATTTTCCCTGTTCTTTCTGCGACCTCAG
The DNA here is from genome assembly GCA_037957365.1 of Torreya grandis. Lineage (NCBI taxonomy): Eukaryota > Viridiplantae > Streptophyta > Pinopsida > Cupressales > Taxaceae > Torreya > Torreya grandis. Next base: position 470,904 of record JARHVA010003706.1, on the reverse strand, counting down.
ACAGCAGAGAGATTCCTTGGTTGTGCATTCTGTCAATATATTCCTCCATTACTTTCCCCTTCAAATAAGTCTTTTCAGCTTTTTGAATGACTGAATCATCCATAGAAAAGGCCTCTGGAGTCGCTGCTTCAGGTGGGATAGTGAATCTTCTGATTACTGCCGTTAACTGCTCAGCCTTGGCTTTATAAAAATCTTTCATCTCTTTTTCCTTGTCAAACTTTTGGACCATAATGTCCATTACTGCCTGAAGATCACTCTTTGCCCCTTCGTGAGTAACTTTGCCAAGTTCAACACGAGAGAGGGAATAACTGCTCATCTCAAAACCTTCTAGGGCTGCGTCCTGAGGAGGTTTGGCAATTTCTAAAATTTTTTTCCCCTTCTCTTCGACTAACCTAGAGAGGATTTTTGGCCTTTTAGGAGCCTTTGCTTTTGTTGGTATGATCCTACCAAAGTCGAATTCATCTGGGGAGATGGCCATTTTCTTTCTTTTAGGTGTGAAAGCAGACATCCATGGCGAGAGAGAAGTACCTGTTGCAACAATAGTCACCTCTACTGGTGTCGTTGTAGTAGCTTCCACACTACTGATGGTGACAGTAGTCATGGTTGGAGTGACCAGCGAAACTATACCAACTGCTGATTCTGGATCAGGTGCAGGGCTTGGTGGTAGGTTAAAATATGGAGATGATAGACTCAGAATGGATACGAAAGAGTGAGGTGAACTCACTGAAGGATCCTGAGGATCACCAAAAACAACTTTGGAAGGGGAAGTGGGTCCAGAAGAGGGAACACTGATGGGAGAGATAGGAGAAGAGGGCACCGTAGGAGATTGAGGGGGAGAAGGAGAGGTGCTCTGGATCGGCCGTACCTATCCCGTTGAGGTTGGAGACCCAAAAACTGGTCATTCTGAAGGTTGGTCTGCTGCCCCCATTGGTTGAGTTGCCTGTACCCTGGGGCTTTATTCTTTGGTTCCTTCAGCTGCTACCTCAGGCTCTTGTGCTGACCTAGGCTTTTTAGATACAAAGACGATCCTAGGCTTGTGAGGTCTAGAAGATGAAGGAACGTCATCTTTATTTTTGGTTCGGCTTTCTACCTTTCTCTTCATCTTTGCTTGGTATTCAGCCTCTGTCCCTATGATGAACTCTTTTAGGGTGATCCCCTTTGCTGCCAACCAACTATTGGTGTTAGCCAATATTGGTTTAAATCTTTTCCTTAGAGAGGTCAATTCTTTTTGAGACTAGTTAATTGGAGGAAGAGGGGAACCAGTGACCTTTTCTATCAGATATCTACTGTTCACAACATTCCCATCGTCAATCAACCCTGAAGGGATCTCAGCAAGCCCAAGGTACTCTATTTACTCTAGTGTGAGACGGCAATAGTCCATCTTCCTTATCTCTTCAGCCGTCCTTATATCCACCCAGATGTCCTCAATCATGGGCTCATGGAACTAAGTCTTCCTTCGGATCATCTCTCTGACTCCCCTGTAATCAAAATTTTCCCATCTTTTGAATGATTTGATGGTAACCATCTGCATCTCTATTTTCATGATCCTAGCTTTAGTCGATGTAGCAACTGAAAATTTGCCAATCTAGATAGGGAACTTGAAACTGGGTCTCTTAAGCTCCATCTATTTTGAGTGCACGATGGCCAGTTGTCGGCAAAGCTCCATTAGGACTAACCTATCTGAAGGGAATCTAGGGAGCATATAAGGGTATCCTTGGTAGAAACCCACCCGAAAATAAAAAAATGTAGAGAACTGGAGGAACATGCAGCCAAAACTGTTCACTACTGTCCAGGCCTCATCTGATATTCTCTTCTATTCCAGTTGAGGATCGAAGAGACATAGGAATATGGCAAAGAACGTGTCATTCACTCATCTGAAATGATGTGTTGACCCCTGAAGTGTTAGCTGCGGATAGTATGAATAGACCGGGGTGGTCTTCCTATCTCCTTCTATTGTTAAACCTGGGAAAGATCGCATGGCAGTAGCTATGTAGATCAGGTACGAGGTCATGTAGAATTTAAAAGAAGTTTGTACCCTGGTCAGTTGCTCATGAATAGCATTGCTGATTTGTTCCCCCCAAAAGATGGCCTGTTTGCCTTGCAGGATGATCTTAATGAATGGATACATCCATTCATGGAATTGTGGAGAGGACGGGAGGCCCCGTACTCTGCTGAGGAGGGTGATTAAGTCACCAACTTCTTCAATGAAGTCACTTCTGGGGAAGCTTTTCAGCCATCTAGATAGACTGGCCCTTGGGTCTTTTAACCATTTATGGTTTATGACCTTCTTTTCCCTCTTGGGGTCTTTGTCGTACTCCCTTTGCGCATTTTTGAAGTCAATTTGGGTTACTTCGGTGGCTGGTGGACATAGAAAAACTTTGTCGATAAATTTGGGGTCCAACCGAATGATCATGCTGCCACTGGCATCTGAGACCGATCTGGTCTCTTTGTCGTAAAAGTGCACACATTGAAGGATGAACTCTGCATGATGTGCTGCTACTGGGAAGGCAGATACCAGGTGGATGTTGCTCTCAATAATCCTCTTTATTCCAGTGCTGGGATTTGTTGCTTTGGTTCATCCCAGGAATTTGGCCATATCTATGTGGCCGATCTCAGTGTCTCAAATGTCATCGACATTTGAGGTGACCTCTGTGAGTGGAAAGATGCCCTAGTACTTGTATTTCATCGTCTTCACCTTTGAAGGAGATACTTCTGTCATAGGGGACGATCTTGCTTGGACGGGAGCAGGTGTGTAAGAGTTCGCTGAAGGTGCTGCAGTCATAGTCGAAAGGAGAGTGAGAGAGAGGGGGAGAGCAATTTAAGTGACATAGGTTACGGGAGGTCACTTAAATAGGCTCGGTTAAGCAAAAGAATGAGGAATGAGAAAGAAAAAGTGTGAAAGGGACAACTCAGGAAAAATCTTGAGAGTTGGCTGAAAAAGAAGAAAAATGCAAGGGCGGCAAAAAATGCCGCCCTTGCATGGAAAATGCAGGGGCGGCAAAAATCTCTACCCTTGCAAGGAAAATGCAGGGGCGGCAAAAATCGCCGCCCTTGCAAGGAAAATGCAGGGGCGGCAAAAATTGCTGCCCTTGCAAGGAAAATGCAGGGGCAGTGAAAATCGCCGCCGTTGCAAGGAAAATGCAGGGGCAAGTGCAAAAGCGGGGAAAATCACCGCCCTCGCTCTTGGACAAATGAAGTGTGGAAAGGCGGCAAAAATTGCCGCCCTCGTACGGAAGATAATAAAAATGCGGGCGGCAAAAATCGCCGCCCGCACGAGGCCGTGGTGGTAAAAACCATGGGAAGGAAGGGGCTAAGAGGGAAACAAAAGGAAAAAACACCTAAAAACTACCAAAAACAACCTAACAAGGAAAAAAAACAAGAAATAAATCAATCGACAAACCCTACCTGGAAAATGTGTGCGCCACGAGGTTGGATCCATGAGCTGGTGTGTCAAAATGTCGCTTAAGGTGCTCAGGTGCAAGAGGTAGGAGGAGGAGAGGAAGCAGTGAGAAGAAAGAGGCTCAAATCGGAATATATAGGGTGAAAAACTCACCCCAACAACCCAACGCGCGTGGCCGTTAATGCCTTACATGGAAACCAAGATGTGCAAGGGCAGCGAAAATCACCGCCCTTGCATGGAAAATGCAGGGGCGGCAAAAATTGCCGCCCTTGCAAGGAAAATGTAGGGGTGGCAAAAATCGCCGCCCTTGCACGGAAAATTGCAGGGGTGGCGAAAATTGCTGCCCTTGCATGGAAAAAGCAAAAAGAGACTAACTCTGGAAAGAGGAGAAAAAGGAAAAGGGGAAGGGAAAACTTGGCCTTGACGGGATAGTAACCACTCCCCAATCTGACCAAGATGAAAATGAATTAAAGAACTCGTATCGGAAAATGAGATAGAGAGACGAGAGACGACACAGACAAGTTTCGTAGGGGGTTGCTTCCAAAATGAGCTAAGCTAATTTTGGAAACAACAGGCTTCTTCTTCATCAATCTCCTCAGATCTAGATGTAGATCTTCTACTTTTGCTTTCCTAGATGTTGTGAATCGATCTTCTCTCTTAGAAGTGTTTACTTCTCCCATTATCATCTCATAAGTAGTGAAAGTTATATGTAACTCATCTACATTGAGATTATCTAAATCTCTTACTTCCTCTATATAAAATATTTTAGAATCATATCTTGTTAGAAAATATCTTAATACCTTTTTGATAATGACTGATTCTTTCATTTCTTCTCCAAGGCCTCTGATTGCATTGACTATTTCATCTACTCTAAGAAGGTATTCTACAATTTTATCTTCTTCAGTCATTTTAAGACTCTCAAACATTCCTATATATATTTATATCTTGGCTTGATTTATCTTGTCATCAACTTCATAGATGCTCTTTAGTTTTTTCCAGATATCTTCAGCATTTTGACACTGCATCACTTTGACAAACTCTGAGTTTGATAGTCCACAAAGAATAACATTATTTGCCTTAGCATTGATTTCATATGCCTTCTTGGTATCTTGATTAGTAGGAGTTGTAGCAAGGGGTGTATATCTATTTACTATAGACATCCATACATCAAACCCTAATGAAGATAGATATGCTGCCATTCTTATGCTCCAAAATGCATATTTAGATCCATTAAAGAGATATGCCTTATTTGATGAAGATCCTTCATGACTAGCCATTGTGTTCACTATTCCAAGATCTACCTAAGTTGATTAATCTTATTTCAAGGAACCCTAGGCTCTGATACCAATTATTGAAACACAACTAGATACTAAGATGGGTGGTGAATCAATGTATAAATTAAAACTAGTCATTTAAATACTTGTAATGTAGATTAAAAGATATATGCAGATCAAATAAAATGTATAGAGATCACACAACTAAAAATACAAATGACACTATATTTATACATGGAAAACCCAAAGGGAAAAACCATAATGAGAATAGCTGCTAGAATCTACTATTCTAATCCAACCTCATAGTCAAAGCTTCACTGGTAAAACCTCACTGGTTACACATTTAAGGGAACCAACATTAAAGAGACACCAATCACCTAATTTAAGATCACCAAATCAACTTAACCTCATTGGTTATAATGTTTAAGGGCACCAATCCTAAGGAGACTCTAATCCCCTAACTGAGCACCAACTTATCTTTTTTGATGGCACCAACCAATCAGATCTATGGAGCTATAACTCTAGATTACAACATTAGATTCATACATGAATCTAGATCTCTATTCTTTGTTATAGGTCTAATTTGTAACTAATCATACTCTACACATTCTCTTTTTTACCTTTCTTCCTCTCTATACCTCTGGTCATGTGTTTAGATATCTCGCTATTTGACACACTTAATTGGATTTTGATTTCTACCTCTATCTATATTTGACTTAACTAAATATAAAATTTAATTATTCCAACAACATTTTCCTTTGTATTAGATATCATATTTATAAACAAATTATTTAGGGTTCCATGTCTTCTATGTGTTCACACTTGGACTGCAACACATTTTACCAATTCTGGACTCTAATTCATTATTACTTGGACTGTAAGTTTTCCATGTCTTAATTCCATGCATCAAGCCATAATTGTATATCTCTTTACTATCTATAGAATCTATTAGACTCAATTTTTAATGCACATGATCTTTAATATATATTTGATCAGTTGGATTGATCAATCTTGTTGTCTATGTTGAGATATAGAGCTTATACACAAGTTTCTACATATTCCTACATGTTTCTCCACTTGACTATTTATATTTAAACACTTTAAATACTAGCCTTTGATCTCTTTCTTCACACCATCTCCAAGCTCTCTCACTCTGTCAGATATCTATACACTATTAAACTTTATTATTTCACTCTTTAAAACATGTCTGTTGATCTCCAAATCTTAACTCCCATGTGTCATTCAATATCTGAAGATGCATGACCTTTACCTTGACTTGTTCATTAAAATTCAACACTTTAACCTCATCTCACTACTTATATCTTTGGATCACTTTCACTCCATCGATCTTCCCAAACATGCTTGGATTTTAACTCATCACTATGTCGATAAACTTTGAGCACTTTATGGCATTTGAGTCTATTCGCTCTATTGGATCTCCTTTGCTATGATCACCCACACACCATCAGATCTTCTGATAAGATAAATAATTAACTCTAATAATATTACACTCATTAGGTCTCTATTTGACAAACTCCATGAATGTGACACTTGTCATTTGCATTCTCACTTGGAGCTCCTTTTGATAATTTAACTTCATTACACTCCATTAGATCTCTAATGTTTGATTAAGTATGAGCCATTTGATCTTCTAACTAGCTTGAACTTTATCTTTGATAGGATTACTCTCATTGGTCCTCTATCTAATCAACTCATGTGATTGTGACACTTGACATTAGTGCATTTACTCAAAGGGACCTTTGTCACTTTGAATTTGCTTTTCTTCATTGGATAGTCTACATACGATGAAGCATAGGCCATTGATCAAGCTAGGACATAATATAAAGTCTAAAACTCAGGAAATATTAATTCCTTTGATCACTGATCAAGCTAGTAATTTCTAGGTTGAGGGGCCATTTTTGCAATGATAATAAAGGCTTGAGTTATAACTTAAGCTACCAGGTCTAGGCTATAGCTAGTCATCATTAAAATAGAAAGTGCTTATTTATTCCATGCCTTAAACCCTTAGGATTTTATTGATAAACCCTATCTAGTTTGAGAGAAAAGATAAATCAATTTTTGGCTCATTCCTTCTTAATTGAACCTACAATCCATATATTCAAGATGATCATGAAAAACCCATAATAGACCTACTATATGTTTCTTTTTAAAATGTCCATAGATGAGCTTTGTAAAATAATGACAACTTTTCATGAAGTTATGTAGATTTTTTTGAATTATGAAGACCATTTCAATATACTTGGAAGGATAACTTTGTACTTGTATAACTCTTATTGCACTTAGTCAGATGACTTGAAAATTAGTGCATATAATCCTCTTACATAGGGTATTCCATCCATACATCCAATTGATCTTGAAGCATTCATAGGTGCAAGATATGTCTTTATAAAAATGCCTTCAAGGTTTTTCTTGCAAACTACAAATTTGACTGTGTTGGAAAACAATGTTAAAATGCCTTGGAGCCCTACTTTGCTCAAAAATATCTTTTGTTGTGCTACATCATGTGACCTAAGATTTAACACATAAAATAGGAAAAAAATGAATAGACCCATGTGATCATTTTTCCCTAACACCTCCATATGTGAATATGATGACCTCATCAATATAATTACTTGGATTTGTTTAGCCCTTTTTGCAAATTTGGCTAAGTATAGAAACTTAGTGGATTTTATCCAAGTAGCCAACTTTTCATCCCCATATATTCATATTCACTTCATCTCATGGATTCAAATATGGCACATAATAACTATGGATTAATGTGATTAGAACCATGTGACCAACTCCCCCATACTCATTTACACATGGCAATGGTGATGTCAGAAAAATGCATTCTCATCTTTTCTATCATAGACCCAAAATGCCTAGATGATCAATGTGAAGAACCAAATGAATTCCAATAATGCACACAAGCATTCTAATCATTATTGACCTATAATATGATCATTTACATATCCTATAATCACTATAAACAATACTAAACATAAATGACATGCTCATAATGTCCCTTTTGACATCAATGACAATCATATTTCCAACAATCTCCCCCTTTGTCATTGATGGCAAACTAAATGCTTTAATTTTTTATTATTCTACTCCTTCTCTAACATTGCATGTATTGGATTTTGATGAGTATGAACTAAATCTATTTATACCATAATTTCTCCCCTTTAGGAAATGGTACATTTGCCTAATACTCAACTTGGACACCTAATCTGCTTCTACTTTGATATTTGTAATTTTTCTCTAAACTTTTTTAGAGAGCATTTTGCTCTTTCTCCTACAAAGAGCATTTGAAAATTTTCTCCCCCTTTGACATTAATGGCAACGGGAATATTTCTTACTATTTGTCCAAATGTTTTCCCCATTTATCATTTAAAGGATTTTGTCCAAGAATCTACAACCATTAACTCATTAGAAACTTACACAAGATATGTACCTGAGTTTCCTTTTCTCTTCTTCTAGGGATCAACAAGGCTTTTATTATTCTTCCTCTAGAATTATTCTTCATCACTAGTATCTAGTAATGTGATGTAGGAGCTATCACTCCCAAATTTTGTCTCATTGCATCAATTTATCATCTTCAAGTCTCCATACATAGTCCTCTAATCCTAGGACCTGACCAATTACAAAGCTCCCACTTTGTTTATGCATGAGTATTCAATACACTATATAAGTACCTGATTTGGTCTATTCAAGTTATCATCTTAAGCTGCTTGAGTTAACATCTATAATAGATAACACTTTATCTTTTAATCATGACTGAAGCATCTCATATATGCTCCTTTTCACATCATACATATCTCTTCAAGCCATTTAAGATATCTGAGTTAGCTCCCCCTAACTTTGTGGTATATACAACTTGTCATCTTCAAAAATCAAAGACCTTCTACATGTTTTTCTTTTTTATGCAACATAGACAAGTCGTAATCAAAATCCACCTAAGCATTCTCAAATTTTCCACCACATAACATACAATAATATCTTCTATTATGAGCCTTCTTGATTTTGATAGACTGAACAATCTATCTCCCCCTTGCTTTGTGATCCATCTTTTCATCAAAGGATTTATTATAGCACACCATAACTTTATTTAACACATGTATACCATCATTTTACACATGTTCTCTAAGTTTGGTGACCCAACATCTTTGCATAATCCAAGATACATAATTTCAAGGGTTTCTTGCATTAGAATCCTTATGCCAATTGAACCTACAGACATATATATGAGATGTATTCTAACCTCATTATGTCACATTGAAGTAGTCATTCTATCCTTGCAGATAATGCATACACAATGCTTGACTTGATTTGATCAATTCATTATCACAACTTGCTTAATTTTACATTTGTATTAGGCATCACTTGCTTCTCCATTGAAATGGGTATCTAAAGAAACATAGATAAAAACACCTTAATTCACAATTTCCTAGAACAATGTGAAACCGAGAGTTCCCCGTAACTCCTCATATTCCTTCTCCTCCTTGGTCATCTTACACTTTCTATTCTTCTTCTTCTTCTTAGGCTTAAGAGAACTAACATGCTCATCCAATACAATGTTCTCCTTTTATTTTATGATTGTATTGACAATACATGGAGACAAAATGTGGCACACCTTTTCATCTAATGAATCTTCCTTACAACTTGAAATCTCATCACTAGCACAAAAGACTGATGTGCTATGCTTGATAGTTGCTCTATAGTAGTATTATGTTCACTTGAATCTATACATACCTCATAAATATCTTTAGACAACACCTTAGACTTCCCCTTGAGCTATTTATTCTCATTCTCAACATGTGTTGACATTAAAAGCTCTTGACATTTTCCAACCTTTACAACATTCTTCATTGTGGCTTGATCTTTCACTTTTCATGCATTCTTGGGTTGCTTATATGTCTTGTTGGGCTTAATTTTATCTTTTTTAGAGACTTGTGAACCTTTGTTCACACTAGGATGCATACCTTTCTTCTTACTCTAAAATTTTGATCTTACAAAGATTGTTCTACAATGTTTAGCTATATAACCAAAATTATTACAATAATAACACATTAAATTTGTATCTAATAAGGGTGCAAATGATTTTTTTCTTAAAAATTTTGTTTTCCTTATAGGTACAACTCTAGATTTACTAGCCTTATGACCAACCTAATTAAATATATAACAATAACCATAGAAAGATGAGGAATACCTAATCATTGCTTTTCTTTGTGCAGTATGGGGAGTTCTTCTCAACTCTTGCTTCTTCAAGTTGATTACCTTTGTGTAACCATCTACATCAAATACCTTTGTATTCTACATCTTCTTTGAGTTTTTAGAGATGGACTCATTATTATTTTTCCTTTCCTCATGCTTCTTTTCTCCTTTAGTCTTATTCACATTAGTAGTGCTTTCATATGTCTCTGTTCCCTTGCAAGCTTTCTCCTTATTTTATCCTAATCCTCCTTCTGATTTGAAGTTGTCATATAACTTAGTAGATGTACTAGTCATGGGAATTTTCCCTTTTTCATAACCAAGACCATATTTCCCTTTTGATGGGTTTTGAGATTTTATAAATTAAGAAAGAATGTCTGATCCTCCTTTTAGCTTCAGACCTTTATCTATTTGGTCTTTAGCTTTTTCAAGTTCTTTTCTCAAAGCCACTATCTCTGCTTCTATCATCATACACTCAAAAAATTTTAATTGTAGTTCAATCTTGACTACATCTTCTATTCTTGTGGCCTCTTCAACTTATGCCTTGAGGCTTATCATCATATGATTAGATTCTTCAAGAATTTTAGATAGTTTTTCAAATTTTTTTGTCCAAGATTCTTCTATCTTATGTTCTCTTTTCTCAACTTGTCAATCTCATCTAGAGCATAGATGAGTTCATGTTCAAGGTCCACTTCTCCTTCCTCTTATTCATTAGAGTCTTTAGCTTCCTCTTGATCCAGATCTATAGAAGTTGATCTTAATGCCATGAATATGGACTCATTTCCCTTAGCCATAAAGGCACAATAATGGTCATCATTTGAGCTATCACTATCATTTAATGAGTCACTATATTCTATTATATACAAGATTTTATTTTTTTAAAGGATTTAATCCTTTTGGAATATTGGGGCTTCATTATTTTGCCATCATCTTCTTGCTCAAAGTTATCCTTTTCTTCATAAGGGCATTTAGAAATAAAATTTACTACTTTACTACAATTAAAATATTTAAAGGGTAACTTACCTTTGTACTTTACAAATCCTCTTTTCAATCTTCTGACAAAGTTGGCTTCTTCTTCATTAGTCTCCTCAGATCTAGATGTAGATGCCTTTGGTTTTGATTTCTTGGATGTTTTGAATGCAACTTCTCTCTTATAAGTATATGCTTCTCCCTTCTCATCTTATAAGCAGTGAAGGTTCTATGCAACTCATCTACAATGAGCTTATCTATATCTCTTGGTTCCTCTATAGTAGATATTTTAGCATCATATCTTATTGACAAAGATCTTAGGACCTTTTTGACAATGACTAATTCTTTCATTTCTTCTTTAAGGCCTCTGATTATATTGACTATTTCATCTACTCTGGAAAGGTAGTCTACAATTTTCTATTTTTTAATCATTTTGAGACTCTCAAACATTCCTCTATATGTTTGTAGCTTAGCCTGATTTACCTTATCATCACCTTCATAGATGATATTTAGTTTGTTCTAGATATCTTGAGCATTTTGACATTGCATCACTTTAACAAACTCTAAGTTTGACAACCCATAAAGAATAACATTATTTGATTTAACATTGCTTTCATATGCCTTATTGGCATCTTGATCAATAAGAGTTGTATCAAGGGCTACATATCTATTTACTACAGACATCCATACATTAAACCCTAATGAAGATAGATATGCTTCCATTCTTATGCTCCAAAATGCATAGTTAGATCCATCAAAGAGATGTGCCTTATTTGATGAAGATCCTTCTTGATTAGCAATTGTGTTCACTATTACAAGGTCTACTTGAGCTGATTAAGCTTCTTTAAAGGAACCTTAGGCTCTGATACCAATTATTAGAACATAACTAGATACTAAGAGGGGGGAGGGTGAATCAATATATCAATTAAAACTAGTTATTTAAATACTTTTAATGCAAATTAAAATATATATGTAGATCAAATCAAATATGAAGAGATCACATAAACTCAAATACACATGACACTATATTTATATGTGGAAAACCCAAATGGAAAAACCATCATGAGAATAACTACTAAAATCTACTATTCTAATCTAGACTCATAGTCATAGCCTCATTGGTTACACATTTAAGGGTATCAAACCTAAGGAGACACTAATCCCCTAATTTAAGAGCACCAACTCTAAGGAATCACTAACTCCCTAACTAAATACCAACTTAGCTTAACTTTACTGGCCACAATTTTTAAGGGTACCAAACTTAAGGAGACTCCAATCCCCTAACTAATCACCAACTCAGCTTATTTGATGGCACCAACCAATCAGATATATGGAGCTATAACTATAAATTACAACATTAGATTCATACATGAATCCAAATCTCTATTATTTTTTACAGGTCCAATCTACAATTTATCATACTTTGCATATTCTATTTTTTCCTTTCTTCCTCTCTGTGCCTCTCTATACCTTTGGTCCTATGTTTGGATATCTCTCTATTCAACACACTTCATTGTCTTTTGATTTTTGCCTCTATCTATATTAAAATTAGTTAAATATCAAATGAAATTATTCCAGTATCATTTTATTTTGTCCTAGATATCATATTTATAAACAAATGATCTAGGGTTCCATATATTCTGTGTTCACACATGGACTGCAACACATTTTACCAATTTTGGACTCTAGTTCATTAGTACTTGGATTGTAAGTTTCCCACATATCAATTTCATTCATCATGCCATAATTTTAGATCTATTTACTATTTGTAGAATCTATTAGACTCATGTTTTGATGCACAGGCTCTTTAATGTAGATTTGATTAGTTGGATCAATCAATATCATTATCTATGTCAAGATATAGAGCTTATACACAAGTTATTGCATGTTTTTCCACTTGACCATTTGTATTTAAAAAAATTAAATATTAGCCTTTGATATCTTTATTTGCACCATCTTAGAGCTCTCTCACTTTATCAAATCTCTATACACTACTGAGCTTTAATGTTCCACTCTTTAAAACATGTCTATCAATCTCCAGATCCTAGCTCCCATGCACCATTCAATATCCAAAGATGCATGACCTTTACCTTGACTTGGTCATTAAATTTCAACACTTTAACCTCATCTCGTTGCTTCCTATATCTTTTTAATGTTTTCACTCTATTGATATTCCTAAACATGCTTTGATTTTAACTCACCACTATGTCGATAAACCTCAAGAACTTTATAGATTTTGAGTCTATTCACTCCATTGGATCTCCTTTATATGATCACCCATGCACTATTAGATCTTCTAAAAAGATTGATTATTAACTCTGACAAGCTTATGCTCTTGGGTCTTTGTCTAAAAAACTTTGTGAATGTGAAACCTATCACTTACATGCTCACTTAGAGCTTCTTTTGATAATTTGACTTCATTACACTCTATTGGATATCTAATGTATAATTAAACATGAATAATTTGATCTTCCAACTATCTCAAACTTTATCTTTGACAAGATCACTCTCATTGGTCCTCTATCTAATAGACTCATGTGCTTGTGACACATGAAATTAGTGCATTCACTCAGAGGGACCTTTGACGCTTTAAATTTTCTACACTTCATTGGATCATCTATGTATGATGAAGAATGGGATATTTATCAAGCTCAGACATAATATAAAGTCTAAGACTTAAGAAATATTAAGTCCTTTGATCATTTCTAAAGTCGGTAATTTCTAGGTTGAGGGGCCAATTTTGTAATGATGATAAAGGCTTAAGTTATAACTTAAGCTACTGGGTCTAGGCTATAGCCAATCACCATCAAAATAAAAAGTGCCTATTGATGCCATGAATTAAAACCTTATAGTTTTATTGGGAAACCCTATCTATTTTGAGATTAAAGATAAATCAATTCTAGGCTCATTCCTTCTCAATTGAACCTATAGTCCATATATTCAAAATTCTCATGAAAAACCCATAACATATCTACTATCTATTTATTTTACAAATTTCCATAGATTAGCTTTGTAAAATCATGATATCTTTACATGACCTTATGAAAATTTTGTCTAAGTATGGAGATCATTTCAATATTCCTGGAAGGCTCACTTTACACCTACATAAATATTGTCACACTTAGTCAGATGACCTACAAATTAGCACATATGATAATCTTACATAGGGAATTCCATCCATATATCCAATTGCTCTTGAATCCTTCATAGGTGTAAGATATGTCTTCGTAAAAATACTTTCAATATTTTTATTACAAACTACAAATTTGACTAAGTGTTGGAAAACACTATTAAAATGCCTTGGAACCCTATTTTTTTCAAGTATATCTTTTGTCACACTACGTTTCATGACCTAAGATTTAACACATATAAACTATGCACAAAAATGAATAGACCTATGTGATCATTTTATCCTAACACCTCCATGTGTGCAAACACTAACCTCATCAATATGCTTAATTGAATATATTTAGCCCTTTTTATAAATCTGTCTATGTATAGAAACTTAGTGGATTTTATCCAAGTATACAACTTTGCATCCTCATATCTTAAACTACACTTCATATAATGGATTCAAATCTAACACATAACAACTAGGGAATAATGTGATCACAACCATGTGACCAATTCCCCCATACTCATTCACACATGGAAATGGTGATGTTATCAAAATGCCTTCTCATATTTTCTATCATAGACCCAAAATGTCTAGATGGTCAATGTTAAGAACTAAATGAATTCCAATCATTATTAAACCTTGATAGTATCCTTTACATATCCTCTAATAAACATATATAATAATAAATGTTAGTGACATGGTCATAATGTCCCTTTTGACATCAATGGAAATCATATTTCCAACAAAATGTTTTTAGAATTTAGTATGGTACTAGGATTGATCCAATGTTTCTCTTGGATGAATTTGAAAATATCAAGAAGAATCCTAATGAGTGTGTGTAAGAGTTTAACACATGGTTCAATAAGACCATGATGTAGTTACTTGAAATAATTAGGCCCAATGACACAATGTGCTTGATAAATTACTATGATGCCTTTTATAATAAGGTTGCTTATTTCTTGAGGGACAAGGCTCCCACTAACTTGTGGTTGGCATTCAATATGGCCATCCAGATTGAGAACAACATCAAGGTTATGGAAAATCCCTTGAATAAGTGGGTTGATGTGAAGTTGGTCAATCCATAAAAGACACCACCCACAAAGACAACCAATTTGGAGGAAATTATAAAATCTTTAGCCTCTACTATCAAAGAAATGTCATACAAGTTGGCTAGATCTGAAAAGGGGTCCCTCAGGTGTCCACTAGCTATGATAGGGATCCTAACTAGAATCAAGCATAAAGGGGGCCTACTTTCCACCATTGAGATAATGATAGAGGAAAGAGGCCTATGTACAAATATAGGGTGAAAAAAATCAAAACAAAGGGGATGTAAAGGAGGTGCTTGATCCTTTAAATGCTAAGGTAAATGCTATAAATTTAGATTTAGACATTGTTTGGTGTGATAAGTGTTTCCTATCACACCTTCTATGTGATGGTGTTGAATAAATTGATGAAGATCCAGATGAAATTGAATATGCACTATCCAACTATGAGATTTTTATGTTTGATTGTCAAAAACTTCAAGTTGAATTGAATGCCTCCACTAAATTATTGATTGATACTATGGATGATCAATTTTGGAGCACTATTGAAATGAAGAATGTCCCAAGTTTTGAATTTTATTTTGATGTTAATGTGACACAAGTGTATGAATTACCAATTCATGATTTTGATTTTTTGCACTCCATGATGATCAAAAAATATCTTGGGGGCAATCCATCAGTTGAGAATAGGCAATGTTAATTAATGTATTAACTACCCAAAAGAAGGAATACAACTTGAGAAGTAAGCAACCAAGTGATTATCTTCAAGACACTGCCCCTATAAATTCAAAAGTAGGGAATACAAAAAAGGAAGAAAATAAAGTTATAACAGTCCTAAAAGTTTCTATGATAACACTTATAACCCAATCTCTTAAGCCTAAAAGTGATCCTACTAGGAGCAATAGAACGCTTATGTTGTCTAGCATCCCTAATGGTGATAATAAGCTTAAGAAAAATCCACCTTTGAAGGATATTGTCAAAGTTCCAAGTCTACCCCAAATTACTCCACTTTAAATCTTGAGTGACTATATTCTAATTGAAGGTGTCATTACCCTTCCACCAAATATGCCTCTTCCTCAATATAGTGTGTGTGACATGGCTCAAGTGTTGAGTCAAATATAGATCACCATGCCACTTTTTGAGCTATTATGAATACCTAAATATAGGAAGAGGGACTTTGAATATCTAGAATTTAGTGAAAGGTCAATTGTAAATGAAGTCAAGTTACCCCAAGCATCTTTGGAAGAAGATAAAGAATTAGAAGAGGTTATTGAACCTGATCTAGAGGTTTATTTAGGGATTGCATGAGTAGAGAGTTAGCTAAATGTGGATCCTTTTTATATGAATCTACTGATCAATGGTGTAATTAATCACAACTATATGTTTGATTTTGATGATTCTTATAATGTGATGACCTTGTGTGTCCTTAATGAGCTTGGAGTGAAGATCATGTTAACTTTTGACAAGTGTTATACCATGGATTCATGAGAGGTTCCAATTGTTGGACAAGTCAAAGTCCTAGTGGTTTATTTGGTAGTTCATCTTGGTAAGTATTTGAACATGGACATGGTAGTTGTAGACTACCCACCTAAATGGGGGATGTTGCTATCATGTAAATGGGATACCAACATGGGTGGAAGTGTGTAGATGAAAATTTCCCACACCACCATTTATTTGGAGGGTAAGATGGTTAGAGTTTATCGAGAGCCAAAGATGCTACATGTGATTGAATATATAAAGTATGCTCTCAATGAAGTGTTATACATAGATGTTGAGCTTGGAAAATTTGTTGGGAATGTTGATGTTAGTGAACAACCTACTATTCTTAACATTGAGCTTAACAAAGGAAATGCAGTCTAGAGCATGTGCTTTGATGGAGCTTGGTCTAATCTCAAAAATGGAGCTGGGGTTGTCTTCTATGCCCCCAATGGTAAATTATTTATGTTTTCTTTCCAACTTTATTTTGAGTGAACTAACAATACTACCAATTATGAGGCACTCTTTCTTGGTCTAAGGATTTATCATGAATATGGAATCAAATGTTTAGTCATCAAGGGTGATTCTGAGTTAGTGGTAACAAAAGTATGTAGTGATTTTTCCATGAAGAATAAAAGGTTGAAATAATATCAAAATGTTATTTGGGAATTGCTAGAGTTATTTGATGCATTCAATCTAAGTTATCATGATAGGATTTTTAACTAATAATTTGATAGAATTATAGCACTAGGTTCTCAATTTGACATTAAAAATATGATCCCTCATTATCAATATCAAGTGAAGGTGCTTGTCAGGGATTAATCCTAGAAAATATTCATCATTTACAAGTCTTTGGTGATGATGAATATATAAAGAGGTTTTTACACTGTTAGGATGAGTTATATGATCAAATCATAGACTTGGATTATATGGTTTAGGTCAATAATAGGAAAGAAACTTTGTTTGGGAAAGACATTATTTAGCTAAAGACAAACACTATCCCAAGAGGTCTAGTTAGTCTAGAAGTGTCTTTTGATGAAGTGGATAGGATCACGTTGAGAGACTTATCCATCTCAAAGGACATGACTGAGTGCAACTTGGGTTCTCATGAGAATCTAAGGAAGGTTTGGATAGGTACTCAATGAGTGTAGTAGAGAAAAAACTTACATGCAACTGTCAAAAAAGTACTAGGATTACCTAAAGTGGTCTTATTTTGAGCTAAAAGTGTATAAGGAAGACTTGTTCCAACACATCATCCTATTATAGCCTAATAGAAAGCCTATTATGTAGAAATAGAGACCCATTAACCCCATCTTGTCCACCAAGATGAGGGAGGAATTAAAGAAGATAAGGAATGGTGGTATCATTCAACCCATTAGGTATTCATCATGGGTGGAAAATCTAGTCCCTATTAGAAAGAAAAATGGCAACATTCACTTGTGTGTGGATTTTAGGAATCTAAATAAGGATTATTTAAAAGACAATTATCCCTTACACAATATGGAAAACATATAAATAATTACTAGATTAGAAATTTTATCCACATTGGATGGATTCTTAGGCTACAACTTGGTTATGGTCAAGGAATCTGAGATGTCCAATACTATGTTCACAACACCTTAGGGCACTTATGTATATATGAGGATGTATTTTGAATTATTGAATACTAGTGTAACATTATAAAGAGCTATGGATGTTGCCTTTATAGGGATAATTAAGTAGTTTATTATTGTGTATCAAGATGATATCACTGTGTACTTCAAAATAAGAGAAGAGAATTTAAAACATCTTGAAAAGGTGTTAATCAGATGTGAGGATTTTGAAATTTTTATTAATCCAAATAATTTCCACTTTGGAGTATAAAAGGCCAAGTTGTTGGGACATATAATTTCCAAGTATGGTGTCATGATTGACCTTTAAAGGGTCAAAGCCATTAACAAAGTGCCTATCCCACAATACAAGAAATGATTTCAATATTTCTTTAGATAGATTAACTTTGTAAGGAGGTTTGTGTCTAATTTTATAGAGATCACTCTACCCATTACTTCTATGTTAAAAAAGTACCAAACCATAAAATGGGGGGAGAAGGTCATTCAATCATTCAACAACATTAAGGTATCTTTAAATTCTACCCCCATTTTGGCCAGTCCTGATTGCACGAAGCCTTTTTAGGTATTATTTTTTGCATCATCCAATACTTTGGCTGTTATCCTTTTGTAAAAGAATGAAGGTCATGAAAAAACCATAAATTTATGTAGTAAAGCTATGCAAGGTCTTGAACTGAAGTACACTATCATGGAAAATCAAGCTTTCACTCTTTTAAAATTTATTAAACATCTAGACCATATATTCCAAGTTTGAAGATCATTGCCTACATCCTTCACACCATGGTGAAGGATATTTTAACTCAGATTAACATATCTAGCAAGAAATACAGGTGGGTCAATAAAATACAAGAATATGACATGGATATTCTGACCACCAAGTTGGTAAATGGGATGGGTCTAGCCAAGCTTATGACTGAGACTAATTTGCAAGCTATTGAGGTAAATAATGTTGTTTTTAAAAATGATGATTCTTTGAGTTAGTTAAATGCATCTCTGTGGTATAGAGACATTATTCACTACTTTTAGAATCTAAATTATCCCCTTGGATTGGATAATAAACAATAAATAACTCTAAATCTTGTGTCTTAAAATTACCTCTTGACTGAGGATGGACTACCATGGAAGAATCTAGATGGGGTTCTCCTTAGATGTGTGCTTGAAGAATAGACTACTATCCTGATTGAAGACTTCCATAGTAGAGTTTTTTATGGCCACTTTACACCTAAAATTATAACTCATAAAATTTTGGTAATTGGTTATTGGTGGCCATCACTATTTAAGGATGTTGCTCAGGCAGTTAGACAATGTGATAAATGTCAACGCTTTGCTAGGAGGATGAAATCTTCAAGTTATTTTCCCTTGCAACCGGTGATGATTGAAGACCCATTCAGATAATGGGAAAAGAATTTTATTGGAAAATTCATTGATTACTTAATCACTAGGCATAGATGGATCCTAGTTGTAACTAATTACTTTACCAAATGGGTTGAATTAATCTCTACAAAGAAAATAATGCACGAAATAGTCATGGATTTTTTATTAAATCAAATTATTTGTAGATTTGGTGTGCCTACCAAGGTAATTATTGATAATGATATGAGATTCAATCCAAAACTTTGGTGGCATTATATAAAGACTATGGTATTGATTTGACCTATGATTACAACTATAACCCTCAAGGGAATGGGCAAGCTAAATCAAGTAATAAGAACTTGTTCAAAATAATCAGACAAACATTAGAATTAAATAATAAGAAGTGGGGTGAAAAGCTCAAGTTTTCCTTGTGGGATGATAAGATTATACCTAAGAGGGCTATAGGTAAAATCCCTTTTAATCTTTTTTATGGATCTCAATTAGTTTTGCCTATTAATTTACATCTACCTACTTATCAGCTCATGTAATAACTATGATATGACGAGCAGGTCCATTACTATGAAATTAGGGTAAAGTAGATTATTAATCTTGATAAAACTTTAAGACAAGCTCATGAGAGGCACCTTAATTTTAGGGAGAAGTTGAAGAAAATATTTGATAGTGTAGACACTTGAAAACTGCATGATAATACTTTTTGATGTCATCTTGATCTATTGGCCCTTGATCAACTTTATGGACCACCTGATCCACTAGAACTTATTTATGACTTCATTATGTCAAACACCCTTCAAACACATCACTTAATTCAAAACCTTTTCACCCATTTACTTGTGACCCCTTGACCATCATCGATTAGGGTAGCCATCGATGATTGGCCCTAGCTATCAATGGTTGGGGTTATAAAACTTGCCTTAAGATTTAAAAGCATTTTATATATTTCTTCAAGAACAACATCTGCCAAAATGGTAACTTGCTTTAGTGCCAAATTTTAAAGACTAGATGAAAATAGGCAACTTCATCTCCTCCTAACTTAGTGAATTTCCCTCAAGATTCCCTCCTCACTTAGCAAGTTTGTGTTATAAATACAAGGCTCTTGGTAGAGATGTCTATCTAAAAATTTGTATCTAGGTTCTCTTATTTTCTGTGTGTAGGCATATAAGATTTTAAATCTCTGTCTATGTTAATTTCAAAGGCTAAAGTATTGTTATGCTACCCAAATACCTTCAAGTTTTCATTATCACCAACTCAACATCATATAGGTATATTTTCTTTGTTTTTAGTGGCTTATATTTTTATTAGTCTTTTCTAGTTTCATCCATTCACCTACATGTCCTTCTTGACCTTCAAAACCCCTAGTCCACCCCTTTACCTATCAACCACCTTCCCTTAACCACATTTACATACCTTACCTATACTTCCACAAACAACCATCACTAGTTGTAAAAACTATCACTGATTACCCCAACCATCACTAGTTACTTGACTGTTGTTGGTTAGACCCAACCATTGTCGGTCATACCCAACCACTAATGGTTACTATAGAAAAATATCATATTGTTATTTTAGACTTCTCCACACCCTACCAGATCTTCCTTTGGATTTTGACCTATCTATAAACCCTATTTTGATCCTTTGGACCGGGCCTTGACATACTTGTGCATGGTATTAACCCATCATGCTACATCTTCTATCGAACAAGTACATTATTTACTTTCTTGAATATTTAATTTATTATCATTTGAATACAAGTATATTTATTATATCATTATCAATTTAATTATCTTATAAGTGGATTGACAACCTCATAAAAATCTTGTAAGCTTCTTAGATTTAGCATACACTAGGCAATCCACTCCACCTACCATCTAACAAATCCTCTTCTAGTTTTCTTGTGATATGCAAGGAGTCCTTCCTAGAAAAAAATGAGTCCTCACATTCATTTGGATCAATTCACACATTATAATAGGTATTCATCTACATACACTCATATTCACTTTCTTTTATCTACTTTCAAAACTAAGAAATGAAGGAAATAAATTGAAATATTTTGGCACGCCCGGTGGGACGTAGTTCCATTTCTTCCCTAATTATTTTCTCATCAAATGAAATAATTTATTTTGGGGCTTAAATTTTTTTAACCATTTGCATTCATTGATTTATTACTGATTCTAGTTCATCTAGTAACTTAGGAAGCAAAATAATATTATCATAGCATTCACAAATGTTATCACACACAAAATCAAACCACAAACTAATTTACACATCAAAATAATAATTGAGACAAGGATCATTTGGGATTTCATCACTTATCAAAAACTTTACCCCCTCCCAACTATCCCACTTGGATTTCACCACCAAGGGGAGAACCAACTCAGCTCTTTAGTTAAATATAAACTCTAGACTCAGTATATCTTGGCTAAACACCTAACACACTTATCACTACAAGATTGTGAAGTGAGGGGGTAGGCCCCAATACCAAGCCACATACTAAAGTTTAACACAAATCTTCCTTTTGAGCACATAAATAACTTGAAACCATCCATAGACTTCATCTTTAATACCCATTTTACAAGCCAACCTCCCTTATCACACTCTTTAAAGCATAAGCCAAAAGTGATTTAAAAGTAATCCTAAGGTTAAAATGCACTTCTTAGTGTAAGTATTTATTGCTTTGAAATTATTTTGAGTTTGCTATCTACTTGAGGTGTGTCACAATAACATTCCCTATTTTCTCATATGGTTTTAACTAGACAACAAGTGAGAAATCAAAAAAACCAACCACCACCTTCTTCTTCATCCATGGATTATACCTCAGATGTTGATAAATATCCTCATGCTTCACCTCACCATTCTCCTCCACCACATTATCCTTCCATAATCCCAATAATATGTGAAGGAGATCCAGACTTTACTACCTTTATTGATAATAATCTAGTTACTCTACATCATTAACTCAACACCTTGCCTCATCATGCCCCCCCTACTTTGGTTCCTTCTTCTGATCCTTTTCTTAGAACGCCATCTCACCTTATGGTAGGTACCACTTCAACCCAACCATTGACTCAAGACTCTTCCATCACCCCATCCACCCAAACTCAAACCAACCTTTCACCTCCCAACCAAACACCTCCTGTCACACCCCATGTGGGTTCAAACTTTCCATTAGTCACCTATGCCCCATCTACCATGGCCTTATCTTCCACTCTAGATTATATCTTCCCTTTAATTACAACCAATCCCTTGGCCACATTTACACTTCAAAACCAAATGCTCTCTATGCCTCAAAACTTCCCCTAATTAGCACTAGGGTCACTACCCAACCTCAACTTACCCAACTTCCTTTTACCTCCACCATACCAACCACATCCATTTCTCAATAAGTGCCTATGATAACTTACCAATATGTCCCTAACCCACAAGGGTACATACCACCCTCCACCCAACCTTTTATACCAATTAGCTCTTATGTGCCACCATCTCAACCCCTTACCACCACCTTTAAATATGTGGTTTCTTCAACACCATCTACTACATATTCATACATAGCCACAAGCTAACCTCAATAGAATTTTCCCCTCAATTATGTAGTTTCTCAACCTCAACTCGATCTATTCAAAATGCTAATTGACAAAAGGATTAGTTTGGAGTCATCCATCTCCACCTCAACCAATATTTTGTCCTATGACTAAATTTGTCATGACCCTATTCACCCCTCCATGCCCATTCATGCTTACCCTTCTCAATGGGAATTACCCAAATTTTCCAAATTTTGAGGTAAAGAGGATCCTTAGTAGCACTTAAGAGCATTCTATCATGCTTTCTACTTGATCACTTATGATGATGCCCTTCTCCTTCAAACCTTTCCCATGTCATTATCTAGGGCCACCCTTGATTGGTATAATACCCTTCCCACTCATTCTATCTTCTCTTTCTCTTAATTATCACAAACATTTTTAGATAAATTTTATGTAAACATATCTAAAAAGGTTTCCATTACTGACCTATACTCCATCAAGTAATTTGAAGATGAATTCATTATTGATTTTTTTGCCATATGGAGGGGCCTCATTAATCATCTCACCTTCCCATTACCCCAACCTAAATTAATCAAACTATTCTCTTATGGGCGTGCTAAGCACATTAATCCAAATCTCCTAGTCTAAACCTTTAGGACCTTTGATGAAGCATTCACTATGGCATGTAAATTATAAAACCATGCTATTGATGAATGGAAATTAAAGTTTTAGAATAAAAATTCTAGTTTCAAATCTACTGAATCATCCTCCACCAAGGCCATAAGCCCAACTAATTAGAAAGCAAAAGAATCAACACACTTGGTTGTTCTCAAAACTACACCACCTCTAACCATCAACCAAGCACCTCAAACCAACACTCCTTCCAATCACAAAAACTATACCCAAAATTGAGATCCTTCAAAACTAGTTACCCTAATTAGGGAATCCTATGCATCAATTTTGGATAAAATACTTGAAGCCAATCTAATTCAACTTCCACCCATCAAGACCCCTCAACAATTTAATACTTCTCATCCCCTTCCTAGGTGGTATAATGAGAATGATCATTGTGATTATCATTATGTCATTAAACATGATATTGATAGGTGCAATACATTTATAAGTATTGTCTAAGACCTGATTGATAAAAGGGAGCTTGTGTTTGATAAACCAAATGCTCTTTATAACCAATCTCTTGATATTTTTCAAAAACATTTCCCAAATCATTCACCTTTAGCCCAAAATCATGAAACCCAACCTGAATCCTCTAATTCACATGAGGAACATGTAATTAATGTCATCAATAATGTGCCCACTACTGAAGAAGTCATCACCTCTATCACCTAAATAGAGGAAGCCAACCCCCCATCCATTCCTTTAGAAAACCCAATGGAGGAATTAACTTCCCCTTCCTATTTCATAGATAAAAACATAACTCCATCTACCCTTCCTAAGGTAGGAATAGCCAAGGTGATAAGCATTCCATCAACCATTTCACCCACTCCTCCAATCCAAGAATAAGATTCACCTACTTCTTTACACAACCAAAACAAGGAGGAAAATACACTTGTCCTTCCACTTGAAAACATTACCCTTATCACTTCTATTACAAAACCATTTGTACCTCCCTTGGACACTATTGTTAGAGAGACCATACCCTCATCTACCCATTCATCACATTTGGAACCTTCCACCAAAGATAACAACATTGAAACTGCTCCTTCTTTCCCAAAGGGCTTGCATTTTGAAACTAATGATCAAATGAAAAACCTATTTATAAACCCTTTTCTTGACTAGTTCAAAGTTTGGAATTTACCTCTCAACCTAACTTTTATAGAGCCACCTTTTGGCATTGGCTTAGACTCCCATATCAAAGTAAAATTTAACCTTCCACTTCACTTGAGTCTACCCTAAAGCCTATTGTTATGACTCCACCAACTACCCCTCCTAAAGTCACCAAGGAATAATCCCAATTACCCCCACCTAAAATTGTCAAGTCACCCTATGCCTCTCTCATCAATCTAATAAAAAACTTAGGGGCCCTTCCCATACATAATCTTACTTACCCTCCTTTGTGATTGGACTTAACCACATCAACCCAACCAAAGCCAAATCTAATTAAACCCATTAATAAGGAAGGGTTATCTAGGCCATAACCTTGAATTAAGTCCATACCAACTCCTTCACCTTTACCTTCTATTTTGGGACCACATCCCTCCACCATTCCTATTACCTACTTTTCCTCCAAGAAACCATCTCACCTTTCTCCACCTATAACAACCCAATCCCCTACTTCATCATCATTACTTACCAACCTTTCTCCATCTACTTTCCCATCTATTAAACCCTCATCATCTAGACCTCCAATGTATAAACCAATTATAACTAGGCCAATTCTTTCTAAACCACCAACCAAACTCACTCCACCAACCACACCTCCTATCAATAAATCTTTGCCCCATAGGATCTCTACACCTAAAGTCCAAACTCCACCACCTCCAAGATCTTTATCAAAATATTATACAACCTTTTTATAAAGACTGTTTCAAGCTTCTGCCATTATCTTACCACCAATCAAGCCTTTTGACCACACTCACCAAAAGCCAACTTGGTTCAATGACAATTTGATTTGTATTTACCATAGGACCCCTAGATATGTTACATAGAACTATAAATCTCTCCAATCAGTTATTCATGGCCATTTGATTGAAGATGATCTATTGGATTAACCTCTTTTAAGCCCCTTGCCCCTTTTACCAACTATCCAATCTACCTACCAATCATTTACTTCTCTACTCTCTCCAAGGAGTGAAATAGAGGAACCAAAGCAAGTAACCAGTCCCTTTGTCCAGAATATTCATATGGTGATTTAGTATTGAGCCTAACAAAAGGATAAGGGTAAAACCATCCAATAAAATGAAAATGGTAAGGCCAAGGAAACCATTCCATGGTCCTACCCTTCAACTCCTCAACCAACCAACGAAATCCAAACAACTACACCTTCAATTTCACCCTCACAACCATCCAAGCCAAAAGTATCCATTTTAGGAGCTCCTTCTTCATCCAATGCATCTCCATTCATCTAATGCTTAGTATTAAAACAACTTCACCAAACACCAATCAAACTGAGTCTTTATGACTTAATTAACACCTCACCCCAACACTGTCAAGCTTTAATCTAAGCACTACATTTTATAGAGGTTCAACCAGATGATCCCCAAACTCTTACATCATTAATTAGAGCCATCCAAAAGATTGTTATGGTCACCTTTAAAGAATAAGAAATATTTCCATATCATAATGAAGACCTTAATTCCACCTCTTTTCATTGTCACATCCATCAATTAGACATGTGTTAAATGAATCATGATTGATGGGGGAGAGAGTATCAATATCATTTCCTCCTACACATATTATCAACTTCAACTACCTAAAAACATCATGTTAGAAAACTTGATAGTTATTCAATCATTTAATGATACCTTAACTACCACTCTGGGAATAGTTGTTTTCCACATCTGTTTGGGGCCTCACACTATCCTTGAGCTATTTTATGTCATAAAAGGTGAGTTTTAATATAATGTGTTACTCAGTCACCCTTGGATCCATACTATGGGTTACATCCCTTTTACCCTTCATTGATGTGTTAAATTTGAGCATGAAGGATAAGTCATTACAATCAAAGCCAATCTGAGTCCCTTTGCTTCTTTTAATATGACATATCGACCCAATGACATTCTCATTCCACCTTCACCCTCTTCACAACCAACCTCTAACCAAACCACCACATCAACCCAACCTACCAACACTTATATCTTCAATAATGATGAAGAATCTACTATTTAAACTATCCCTTCATCTCAAATCCTAGCTAAACACCCCTTGTAATCCACATTTTAGCATCTCACATTGGGGGAATATCAAATTTTAGCTTTGGACACTTTCCCTTTTCCACATGAATTTGGGAACCTTTAAAATGATCCACTTATGATCCCAATATTGGTACCCTTACTCCCTTTGGCCTTCCCAATAGTAGAACATATTTTGTCTATGGTGGACTTGATAAAATAATCCTTATTCCTACCATCATGTTATATATCTGGGCATTCACTTCTAATTTTTCTTATCTTAGTAACCTGACCTTTTCCCAAACATAACTTCATTGATGCGCTTGAAACGGGTTTGGTTTTTACTTCTATGAACAAGGACCTCACAAACTTCCCATCATCAAAACTCAAAAAACTCATGAGTTCTTTAGCCTAGTGTATGATCCCTCAAAAGAGCCCACATCACCAAAACCAATTATCACCATTATTGAATAACTTCTACCCTCACCAACCCCACTTTTCTAATTTGATGAACCTATACCCTCACCAACCCCACTTTTCCAATTTGATGAATCTCTATCTTCACCAACCCCACTTTTCTAATTTGAAGAACCTCTACCCTCACTAACCCATTTTTATAATTCAAGGAACTTCTACCCTCATCAACCCCATCTTTCCAATTTGATGACATCAAAATCATCCCACCTAAATTTTTATTTGATCAACATTGTTAGTTTAGGTTCCCTAATTTATCAATGGGGGGGGCAAACTAAAACCATTCCTCTCATCCACCCTAAAATGATTACACATGACTCACCCACCATTAATACCATTTAACAATAGGACAACAATTATATTCTTGCTTACCTCAGTGTGGGGAACTCTCCTCTTCAAAATCCCCTCCCTCCTAAGAACCAAACAATGCTAAATGAATCAACTATAAATGTCAATTTGGGAACTCAAAAGGATCCTCATATCATCAATATTGTCCAATCCTTGACCCTCAAGAAAACATAAGATAATCAATATTTTCTCCTTGACCATAGCATAACATTTGTGTGGTCTTATCAGGATATGATTGGCATTGACCCTTCCATTGCTCTTCATAACATCATTACCCATCCCAAAGTAAAACCAGTTCAGCAAAAGCTTCATCATATGCACTGTCATATAGCATATAGCTCTTCTCATCAAATAAAAACTTCAACACCTTTTATCTATCAACTTCATTCAACCCATTGACTACCCACAATGGGTTTCCAACATTATTCCTATTACCAAACCCACTGGGGGACTTCACCTTTGTCTAGATTTTTGTGACCTTAAGCTCACATGCCACAAATATGAATTTCCCCTACCTAACATAGAACAACTTGTTGACCTAAATGCTAGCCATGAAATGTTATCCCTTTTGAATGGTATTTTAGGATATAACCAAATCCTGATCACCCCTCAAGATCAACAGAAGACATTATTCATCACCCCATGTGGAAATTTTTGCTATCATGTCATGCCTTTTGGCCTAAAGAATGTAGGGGTAATTTATTAGTGAGCCATGACCTATATCTTTCATGACCTCATTCATAAAATAGTGCAAGACTATGTTGATTATTTTCGTAGTAAATCCAAGCACCATCAAGATCACCTCACTATTCTCTCTATCATATTTAAAAAACTTATCCATTATCATGTTAGGCTTAACCCAAAGAAATGCATCTTTAGGGTCTTATCAAGAAAACTTATGGGCTTTATTGTTTCCCTCCATGGAATATAAATAGACCCTGCAAAAGTTTGAGCCATTTTAGAAATGCCCCCTACTAAGCTAAAACAACTTTGTATCTTGCAACACAAACTTTAGTCAATCTACCACTTTATTTCTCAACTATCTAATCATTTTCAACCTTCCATTACCTCCTCAAGAAATATACCTCCTTTAAATGGAAGATAAAATGTCAAAAAGCCTTTGATGTAATCAAGGAGTATCTTCTTTCTACACTAGTCCTTATTCCCCCAAAGGAGGATTAACCCTTTTATTTATACATATCTACTACCGATCATTCCTTGGGAGCCATGATTGCTCATCATCATGACCAACATAAGGATCATTTTATTTACTACATTAGTTTTACCCTCATTGACTATAAAAACTGATACACATACCCTAAAAAACTTTGCTTTGACTTAGTTATCATTGCCTCTAAACTGTGTCACTACCTTCCCAACCATAAAACTTATGTCATTACTAACACTAACCCCCTCAAGTATATGCACTCTAAGCCATATCATAACCAACATATGTCTAAGTGGCTCTTGCTTTTAGCTAAGTTTGACCTTGAGTTTTTTCCATAAATATCCATTAAGGGATTATTCATTGTGGACCAACTAGCTGAAGCTCCTCTCCTTGATAATCAAACTCACCCTCTTACCTTTTTAGATGAATCTATAGCCATTATTTCTTTGAAAAAACCCACCTATCAAATGACTATGTATTTTGATGGCTATAAATGTCAAAATGGTGGGGGTACTATAATAATCCTCACTCCCCTTAATGGGGAACCTCTTCCTCTTTCTTTCAAAATTAAATTTGAATGTACCAATAATATAGTTGAATATGAAGCCTTGGTCATAGGTCTCCAAACTGCTTTAGCTTTGGGAATCAAAACCATTAGCATATTTAAAGACTCTCAACTAATTATCAACCAAGTCACAAGAGCTTATCAATGTAGAAATGATGTCCTTATAAAGTGAAAACAACTTGTTAATATGTTTTTAGCATCATTTGACCATTAAATTATCTAATCAATTCCTTGTTCTACCAATAAATTTGTAGACACAATGGCTTCCCTTACATCCCAAATTCCATCTCAACCTATTGAGTCTAAATTTTTTGTCACCATCCATCACTTTGTCACACCATCTTAACCTTAATGTCGGTGTCCTCCCTTCAAATCTTTCAAGAAATGCTCATAAAGATTTCATATAAGGTACCTCTCACTACATCATACTAGGGGTAATTATTTATAAATGAGGCCTTGATGGTCTCCTCCTTCGTTGCTTTCATAGTCATGAGGCTTCTCACACCATTAATGAATCCCATGATGGCATCTATGGTTGACACTTTAGTGGTCTATCTGTTGCCAAACATATCCTCTGTCTAGGTTACTACTAGCCCATAAATTTCAAAAACATGCTAACCTTCATCATGCACCTCCTCATGGTCTTCAAGTATCACTGACTATTGACCCTTCTCATAATGGGGTCTTGATCTTATTAGATAGATCAATTTGAATTCCTCACAATGATATAAATATATCATCACCACCATGGAATATTTCACCAAATGGGTGGAAGCCATCCCACTAATCTCAATCAAATCCAAAAAAATCATTGATTTCATCATCCACCACATCATCTACCACTTTGGTGTTCCTCACAAAATCATCACTGATAATGGAAAATTCTTTAAGAATAAAAAAGTTCAAGATCTTTGTGATGTTTTTGGTATTGACCTAATCTTTTCCTCACCTTATCTTTCACAAGCCAATGGCTAGGTTGAGGCTTCCAAAAAACCCTAATCAACATGCTCACTTAGGTAATTAGTGATTTAGGCAAGGATTGGTACCTCCATATCCCATTTTATTTATGGGATTACCACACTAGTATCTAAACTACTATGGGTGCTACATATTTCTCTCTTGTCTTTGAAGCTAAGGTAGTTCTACCCTTTGAAGTCTAAATTCTATCTCTCTACATATCTTTGCATGGGATTCTTTTTGAAAGTGACTATCATTAAGAATGCTTAACATGCTTAGAAATATTTGATGAAAATCACCTTGCTGCCCTCGACCATCTTCAAATTTACCAAGAACATATCAAATGAACATATAATAAACATCTAAAATCATGAGATTTCAACATCAAACACCTCATCCTCGAGGAAAATCAACATGTCACTAACATGGAAAAGACCAAGAATGGTAAGTTTGCTTTTAACTAGTTAGGACCTTACATTATAACCCATAAGTATGGATTAGGTGCTTATCACTTGTATTTTATTGAAGGTAAGACAAAACTTTAACCCATCAATGCTTCACATTTTCATCTCTTTCATTATTAAAATAAGGTTCAAACCCACTTTCATGTCTAACTTAATCTCATCCTATTGGTTCATTAACCTTCTTCCCCCTCATTTATTTTCCCTCTCTTTTGGGATCAATTTATTAGAGAAAACCATGTGATTTATCCATCATAATAATAGCCTCATCCTAAGTATGGGTATCTAGCTCTACCCATATCCTGTTTCTCATGGATACTTTTCATCTCTTGATAGATGGAATCCCATGGTCAATTTTTTCTCAAAAACACCTTCCTCTAATAACCCTTATGTGTCTAGAATTTACTTCTACATGGGTAGGCCTTTGGGACCTAAACATACTTGTCCATGCCTAATCTTAAAATATATTTATATGGTAGACTATTCCCTTGAAGGATAACTACCTCATAAAATCAAAAGTTGCTTAAAATATAGATTACTCCCTCAAAGGATAACTATGAAAAATAAATCTAAGACCACTCCCTTGAAGGATAGCTAAAAAATATTCCTTATAAGCTTCTTGCATTGATTAGCTTCGACGACTTAAAAACAAAGAAAAATCAATAACAAGTAAACCATAATCAACTCTTATTTATCTACCACAAGTAGACTTCCCATATCAATCAATTTACCTAATTATATAATTAAGCCATAATTGGTTGTTTTACATGGCATAAGAAGACTTCCCACATTAATCATTTTTCCCATTATAATCAAGCATATAAAAGGCATGGACTTGTTTCCTAGGGTTATTTGGTCACCTATGGAATAACCAGTGACACCACTCAGGTTATAGTTTCCTCTACCCCATAATTCACATCCCTACTTATCATCAACATCCTACTTTAACCTAAGGGACTATGAGATCACTTGGCACAAAGTGGTCAAGATACTAGTTTTCTCAATAATGCACACTCTTTTGATATATTTGATGGGTGTTGTGTTCACTAATAGTAAACCTATGGAAGCATTACTATTAGGTTTTTTCTAGTGAAGGCATCATGTTCCTTATCTTATCCAAACATGTGGATGTAAATGTTTCCCTTACCTATGCCAAACCCATATCCTCATATCCATTAACCAAACATCACATTGTATTTAACATTTTGACCCTAAAATATGTCAAAAAGATTCACCTTAGCAAAATTAACATCATGTGTAAATAACATAGCTAATAATAGCATAACATAACATAACATAACTTGATCATCTCTTTAATCCATAAACCATAACATCAAAATGAACATACAAAATCACATTATGATTAAATCATCAAAACATCATCATAATCTATAACTAATAACATCATACCCAATACCATTAATGAAATAATATCATAATCAAGACTTCAACATGAATAAACATCAAATCATAATCAACTCATCGCATCATCATATGATTAAAATCAATATACATATACATGTCATAGTAAAAAATGATACATATACATCACTCATATATACATCTCACATCTCGACATATAGGTCAGTATCAAAAATATAAAAATAGATATACATCATGATGACCTAGAAGCACTTGCACCATTATTACTGGCCCCATCCACAACTATCCATGTGCCTATACCTATCCTCACTCACACCCAATCATTGATGGTTACTATAAAAAAATATCAAATTGTTATTTTAACCTTCCCCATACCCTACCAGATCTTCCTTTAGATTTTAAATTATCTATAAACCATGTTCTGATCCTTTGGACTTGACCTTGACTTACTTTTGCATGGTATTGACCCATCATTCTACATATTCTATCAAACAAGTACATTATTTACTTTCTTTAATATTTACTTTTTTAGCATTTTAATACAAGTATATTTCTTATATCATTATCAACTTAATTATCTTAAAAGTGGATTGACAACCTCTTAGCAATCTTTGTGTTTCTTGAATATAGCATACTCTAGGCAATCCACTCCACCTACCATCTAAAAAACCCTCTTCTAGTTTTTTTGTGATATGTAGGTAGTCCTTCGTAACCAAAAATGAGTCCTCACATCCATCTAGATTAATGTGTGCATTATACTAGGTATTCATCCATATACCCTCATATTCACTTTCTTTTATCTACTTTCAAAACTAAGAAATGAAGGAAATAAATTGAAACAGATAGAAAGGTCACTCCAAGAACCTTCCAAGTAGGTGATTTGGTTCTACTTTGGGACAATAGGCATGAGGAGAAAGGTAAACATGGAAAGTTTGATGCCTTGTGGTTGGGTCCCTATTCCATTGATTGTAGGATTAGGGAACATACTTTATTTCTAAGAGATCTAGAGGGTGAAATACTAGACATATTAGTTAATGGCAGACATCTAAATCACTTCCTTGATTAAGTCCATATGCAACTATGTACCATATTGTATATTATTTTATCACTTTATCTTCTTATTTTTTTTCCCCTTATTTTGGGTCTTGTTTGTACAATTATTTTCCATTAATATTTTGTGTGTTCATTTCTAGATCTTCTTGATCTATTTTTGTTAAATTCTACCATGTTTTATAGAGCCTTCATTAGCATTTGTTGAAAATATTGCTAATTCTTGACTTCATAACCAAATGGATTGGTACACAGTATTGTATTCTATGGTTCTTTACACACCCATGAGGGTTATGAATCCCTGGGTGAGATCTAGTGTTAGTGCCCAAAATTGTACTAGAGCAATTGGGACCTTGTCCATGAAAATGCCCAAGTCCAACCTAGGTTAAGTATCAATGTTTAAGTCATCAGCCCCAGTTTTGTCTCCATGTGTTCTTTGGAAGGTCAAGATCATGTAACTTTATAAGTCATTTATCTTGTCTTTTCTTGGTGAAGGTGTTCTTGCCCTTAGAATTTTTAGGCCTTTTTCACAAATACAATGTCTGACAAAAATAGGTCTTTAGGATTTTTATCTTAGACAAAAAGTTCAAAGACTTATTTCTATCAAACATTTTGTCCATTACAAAAGTTTTGAAAGAATTCAATGAATTATCTCTTTCAGTATAAGTGTTTTGAAAAAGTTTCAAAGGGATATTTCATTGGTTTTGGGTCATTTGTTTTAGAATTTTTATTTGTGGAAAAAAGTACAAAGGGCACTTACCCTTTGGGCATTTTGCCCAAAAAAAAAGACCGAAGGACATCCTTTATTTTAGGAAAAGTGCTAAGTCTTATTTGTTCAAAATTTTTGTCCATAGAAAAAAGTTTGAAGGGTACTTGCCCTTCAGGTGTTATGCCTGCACAAAAATATCAAAGGAATTTTAAGGTCATTTGTTTCGGCCAAAGGTATTTATAGAAGTCCTAAAGGGTCATTTTGCCTCACAAATTTTTTGAAGGATCATTTCCTTCACGCATTTTTCCCCTAAAAAATTCTTGAAGGGTACTTTAAAAAGGAAAAAGACACTTAAAAAACCTTGAAGGACACTTTGAAGGGTCATTTTTCCTTTGTAAAATGTCTAAAGGATTATTTCTTTTGGTCATTTTGCCTTTACAAAATTCTTGAGGGGTATCTAAAAAATATCCAAAGAATATTTTTGGATCCAAAAGACACTTTCAATAATCCTAAGAGGCACTTTCAAGAGTTAAAAGGACCTTTCCAAAATTTCAAAGGGCATTTTTATAGGAAGGTACCCTTAGAAAATATTCTAAAGGATATATTGAAAAGGCTCGAAAGGTACTTTCAATAAAATTACTATGGAGTAGAGGTCCATTTCCTTCAGACATTTTTCTCAAGCAAAAAATTTAAAGGATAAGTCTAGATGGTGAAGGGCATTTTAAAATATCCTAAAGGGAACTTTTAGGGGATCGAGAAGCCACTTTTAATAAGTCTAAAGGGCATTTTTTTAGGGAAGATACCCTCAACAAAAATTTTCAAGGGTATGTTCAAGTGCCCAAAAGATTTTTTTAGCAAAATTATTATAGGTAGAGGTCTATTTCCTTCAGACATTTTTCTAGAGCAAAAAGTCTAAATGCATTTCATCAGGAGAAGTACTAAAGTCAGATATTTTAATAAAATTGACTCAAACATTTTGTCTAAAATAATTGTCCTAACAGGATGCCCATAAGAATTTTTGTAATAGAAAGTGTTGAAGCAAATATGGAGGCTAAATACAAAGACTCAAATAAAATTGTCACTAAGCAAAGTCCCTGAAAGATTATTTCCAAATTATAGGTGATGATCTCATGAACATTTTTTATGGGTCCACAAACATCAATTTTAATCTATAGAGACTAACTATTAGGATTCAAATATCTAGGATGGTTACGCAAGTGTCATTTTAGACCACATGAAGTGGCTATTTATTTTCAAATAGGGTAGATCTAATAACATGCATTTTTTTAGAGTGGGATGATCTAATGATGCATGATCAAGGATAAATAGTCAAATGGACTCAAGAAGCTTACAAGGCTGCCAAATATCATACCCTTGGGGCTAAGGAAGAGGTAGTATCCAATCATGCTCCACCCCTTGGATCATGATCTGATGGAGTGTATTTACTTTCCCAATCAAATCTAATAGCATGTAGCCAAGTTTGAAAAGTCAAGGATCCCATAGGAAAATGTAGACATGATAAGTGGCACAGTTGCATGCCATAAAGTTATATAGATTGAGCATCTCATTGTAAGATCTATGGCTCGTGTATGCTCAAGAGATGAAGATCTAATAGTGTGCATCAAGATAGACTTTTCAAAGGGCTAGGATTATATGAGGAGGTGATAAGTGTCCAGACTAGAGCCATTACTTACTCTTAGATCTATAATAATGCCCAATTGGATCCAGGGTGGAATGCCAAGTGTCAATATATGGTAAGATTTATCTTCAAAGATAAAATTAATGGTTATTTCATAGATGTGGTAATGGTTCAAGGAGAAAAATAATGTCTAACTACCATTTCAAAAGTGAATATTTCCAATCATGATCACATATCATTTTAGTTTCATTTCATAATTAGATTGACTCTTGAGCCATCATTATAGGTAATGGGATTTACATTTAGCATACACAAAGAAGATATTCATGTCTAAAAATGTCCATAATTTGAGAGTTGAGTAACAAGAAAACATTCCCAAATAAGTTTTACATGAGGAAAAATCCTATTTGGCTTTCAAACAATGTTCTCCCTCTAGATATGCAAGTGAGTGATCAAGGGGATCTTTAGGAGGTTCCACACTAATAAAAAATCTATTTGGCTCCTCAAGTTAATATCCTCCCTCTAGGCTCATGTGAAATGCATTTTTCATCCAAAAGATAAAATAATATGCTCAATTTTTGTTGCATATCTTCATCATCTCTTATAGAGGTAGTTTTAATAATGATTTCTTGTAAATATACAAAAAAAATTTAGGCATAACAAAAAGGCATTTTTTGGTTGGGAGCATCTTGATGGGATTGGAGAAGTTCATTATGCAATTTTTACAAATTGCAGCCCATGGTCCTAGATTTGGGAAGGATTGAAAAAGTATAAATAGGGGTTTTATCTTCTATTTTATGGTTGTTGGTTGTTATTGGATTTTCAGGTTGATATAGGTCATTTTAGGCATCCATTTCCTTTAATTCTAGGTTCTATAGAATTTTTTTTGAGATTGGGTGTTATGTGTAGAATTTGTCTCCCTTGCTAATGTGGTTTCATCTATATAGCAATTAGCAAGATTTGAGAGCATATTCATGTCTCCCTTGTCAAAAGAGAAATCTCACCATGCATGTCCCCATGATAGCATTTTGAAGTATTGATGTATGCAATATTAATTTTCAAGCTACTAGAAAATATTTATGGTTCTTTACTATATCTTGTTAATGACATGTAGTGATATATTCTATAGATTTTGCTGATAAAATATTTGGGTCTATGTTCATTACTAGTTGTCATTATGAGCATGGATCTAGGTTATAAATCATTTTTCGTGGTTATAATTTTAAATGTGTTGTTGAAATACCTCTTAGGGGTACCCTGTGTTTGTGAATTTGGTAGGAGAAAGTACTTTAGATTTTAGTTTTTAGTGTATGTCCTAGTCTCTGAAGGATCATTTGATGTTTGTCATTGTCTTGCATTTTAAATGTTTTATGCATCTTTACTAAGGAAAATTTTCATGAAATACTATTAGATACTTTATTGTGTGTAATCCACCAACATGCCACCCTCCACTTCAAAAATAACTATAAAATTATCCTACCCTAAAAATAACACACTTTGTTGCATACTATAAGTGTTACTTGCCTTGTAAATGTATAATATCTTGCATATCTAAAACATGTTTATAGTTTATGCTTTAAAATCCTAGAATTAAAATCTTTATTTAATCCCTTTGTTGATTCAATATTCTTCAAATGAAGATTATAATCATAGTTTCATCTATCTTTATTAGCTTGTGTATGACATAGAGAATTTATGCATTTTGTGTGGCAACTCTTCATGGGTGAAGTGTGTGAATGTGGTTATGATCTAATTATATTTGTCCCTTATCCAAAGAAATCCCTATGGAGTTTGAATTATAAAATCCCTCCATGAGATAAAACTATCCCCATAGGTCCTCTCACCTTGGTTCAAGTTCAACCAAAAGTAGCAAGGAGCTAACCATACCCTTTGTAGGTGCCTCCCAGTCATTTTATTAGTATAGTTAATTCTTGATGACAAACCCTCCCCTAACTATAATGACATTCTAGCAAGTTTATCATCATTATTTTCCATTTAATTTTCAAGTGTGAAAGGCCAAATTTGAGAGGTGTATAACTGGAAACTGACATATCAGAAGGAGGAGATGGTTCCTCTTGGGATTTTAAAGCAAGATTAGTAGCGGTAGTATATTTAAGAAGTTGTTCCTCTAAATATGGTTTCTTAAACTTGGTAGTGGGATCTTTATGAGCTGATTTATGATGATAATTGAATTTATAAGTGTTTACATATTGAGAAATGTTGAAATATTGGTCATAATCAACATCAATGGCACAAACATCCTTGGTATTTGGTTGATTATTGAAAAAAAATTTGGTTATTTAAAGTATAAGATTTAGAAGTTTATCATTTTTAAAATGTAATAGTGTATTCTTGATGATGTAGATTTATCATATATTCAATATTTTAAGAAATCATCAAGCATATAAGAGACAATAAATTTAGTGAGCCCTTTAAAAGATTTATGAGAATGCCTAATGTCAGCATGGAACCAAAAAAATATATTGGGATCATACCACTTAGGAGGAGCAATGGGATAGATGAAAGGTTTTGAGGGTGGTAAAAATTATTTCATTTGTTGAATCAAAAGAGGCATATGAGATGGTGAAGGAACATTAGTCTTAGCAACTCCTAGTTTGGTTTGTGGAGTATTAATAGTGATAACATTGGATGTTTGGAAAGATCATTTAAAAAGTTTAGGATTAGGTTTGAATTGCTTCATAGTAAATTCTTGGCATTTATCTTGATCAAGAGTTTCATTAAGTGTTTGGGGAACAAAGGTTCAAACCTTATATTAGAGAGTGGGAGTTAAAGCTATGACAAAGAGTTTGAATAAGTTATCATTTGTCATGTTATGGTTAGCTTTATGAGCTAAATATTTCCATATTTTGATAAAGTCATGAGATTACTAATTGGTTGATGAAGTGGCTAAGATAATTTTTGGGAAGATCATTATGTTCAAACTCTTTAACCAAAGGATTAATCAAATATTCAAGTTACCAAATAGAATGCTAGGGAAGTTTATTACACCATTATAACACATCTGTAATTAAAGTTTTCACTAAGAGTTTTATAGTGGTAAAGGTATTAGTTTGGATCCACTCTTTGTAAATGTTTCTAAATGCTTTAAGAAATGAGGCAAGGTCTTTAGTCCCATCATATTTGATAGTTATAGATATGTTACCAATATCAATGTAAATAATAAAGGAGGATAAAGTCTCATTTTGAATAGTTTTAAGTATCTTGTTATTCATTATGGGTTGAGTTATAATATTACCTAAGGCATCCTAAAGAGGTGGAGGAATGCAATTGGGATTATCTTGAGGATGCATAGTTGGAGATTGATTAGACACATGATTAAATGTTATTGAAGTTACATCATTTGGTTGGTGTTAGAATTTTACATTATGTTCATTTGTTGGATAACTTGGGCTAAAATTTGAGTTTTATCAGAAGGTGGGTTGGTGTTGGTTGGAGTACTCCCAAAATTGGTGTCAGGGGGAGGGTTACTATAAGATGGATTATTAGTGGGGTTGTTAAGTAAACTTATATCAATTACTCCCACATTATTTTGAAGATTTTGAGAAGTCTCTTGGTAGGTATAAAAAGGATTAGATCCATCAAATTTATCTTGAGGTGTTATTTACATCATATTATAGTTCATGGATGAAGGAGGAGAAGAAGTAACCCAAAAACTATGGTGTTCTTAAGAGGAAAAGGGAGGAATAAATGAACATCCAATATAGTATCTAAATGGATTCATGCTATCTAAGAAGATTCTAATAAGAGAATTCATTATGGCTAAAAAGAGATGAAAAAAATGCAAAGGTTAAATAGAGAACTAGATTGATAAACAAGGAAAGAAAAAAGCAATATAGGGTTGACTGGTTTGACCTAGTATAAAAAAAGGCCTATAAATAATACAAGGTCAACCAGGTCAATCTAGTATAGTGAACAGAGGCTAAAAAAGATACAGGGTCAATTAAGAAGTGTATAATAGATAGTGAAATAAAATAAGATACTTTTTGTACGTAACTTGAAAAGAGATAATAGAAAGGAAATAAATAGTCAATTAGATCAATGATGGCCAATCCAATTGAAATACATAACATAAAACCTTGTACCAACACTAGCTAATGCAGGCTTTTATAATACAAAATACAATTGATCAAAGAGAAAAAAATCAAATTGAAAAGTAAAGAGATAACTAATTGTTCAAATTGAATGTTTATAAGATCATTAGAATTTGATTTTAAATCTGATGGGAATTTTATTGTAAACAAGGAACTAGAATGACAATCTAAAGATGGTTTCAAGAAGTTTAGGCTGAAAAGGATCTATAATGTTAATGATACATGCTTGATATTAGGGCCTACCCCATCACTTCACACACAAAAATGATAAAGGTATCAAGTGATTATCTAGAATATACCATTAACCATGCTTTATACTTGACCAAAATATCAAGTCTGCTTCCCCCTTGCGGTGAAATCCAAGTAGGTTAGCCTCGAGTAGATAAATGTTAAAATGTTTGTTTATATTTTGTGATTTGGTTATGTGTGCATAAGATATAAAATAGTGAAACTAAATGATTAATTAAAAACATCCTAATCAGGCTATGTGATCTATTCTAATCATGCAAGCAACAAGAAAATAAAGTGTGTATTAATTACTAGCATATAAGGTTAATTCCAACTTTGAAACAAGGTACAATGTTGATATAGTGAATAGTATATGCATATAATATAGAATAGAGTTGACAGTGTTGATCTTAAACTATGGAAGCAAGGTCTAAAAATAAATAGGGTTGGTAGAGTTGACCTAGTTATCTAGATATCACACAACATAGAACTGGGTCGATAGGGTCGATCCAGTTGATTATGTAGGGGTAGTTGTAAAGACTATAAAATATGAAAGGAAAGAATATAAAAAAAAGAGATAGAGAGATAGAAAGGAACCTTGGTGGATTAGAGATGTAGAGAATGAAGAATGTTATTTAAAAACCTTGATATATGCTTGAAAATTTCGCTAACTAGGTCAATTTGGTCAATCAAGCTTTGAAAAAACTTTTTGAGTGCTTGAAAATGTACAAGGTCAACTGGGTCAACCTATGATGCTGAACTTGATGTTTAAAAAGTTATAAGGTTGACTAGGTTGACCTAGTAGTCTAGACTAGATGTATGGAGAGCTAAAAGCCTATACTAGGTCAATAGGGTTGATCTAGTAGCCTATACCTAAGAGTATACACACATAATTTAGATATTGGGTTGAAAAATTTGATCTAATATGGAAAATATATGATAAAAATAATGATGAAATAAGAATGAAATAAATCTTGCAAGGGTTAGTTCACATTGGGTTCACCATAATGTATGTAATTAGAAATGCATCATGTCTATAGAATAATCTTGACTTAGAGAAGATAGAGCATACCTACACTTCCAATTGGGAATGCATTTATTAAGAAAGAGCATGACCAATATGGGGATCTACTAGACCTGATTAGGGGATCACTTGTCAAAATACACCATGCTAAGAAGGGTTTTAAAGCCTACAGTCTAACATAATCATGCAAGAACCCTAAACGAGTCCTCAATTTAATGTTCACTCTATTCTAATAAATAATAAAGTAAATCTAATATAGTACACACCAAATCTTGTGTTATAAATTTATGGGTTAGTAAAGTAATCAAAACATGTATAAGAGATTCTCAATTAATCTAAGTATGACTAAGACCCTAATACATGGAATATGAAGAGTAATATTATTTTAGCCAATATATATGCTACTTATATCTATTAAAGAGAGGAGAACAAAGTTAGAATATACTTACCTAAATGTGAACCTATTGAGACTCAATCTCTCCCTTAGCCAAAGAGGATTCATAAGAGGTTGTTGTGGTTTATAAGGATAGTTAAGAAAGGCCAAAGCATCTAAGACCTATCTACAAGACTAGATTATCCAAGTAAAAACCCTAAGCTAAGACTCCTCAAGTAGAATGGTGGAAGAGTAGATTGTAAATAAGCATGAGTGAATAATAACTCTTGATTACATATTGAAATAATGATGAAATGATCTTATATTTATAATTAGATCTCACCCTAAACCCTTCTGAATATGTTAGCTATACAAGGTCAACCTAGTGGACCCTATATGTTTTTAAGAGATAAATCATAAGGTCCTGAACTAGGTTAGTTGAAGGGATAATGAAACTCTCAAGTGAAAATACCCAAAAACTATATAGGGTCAACCTAGTCAACCTTATATAGTAATCAGAGGCTGAAAACTATACAGGGTCAACCCAACCAACCTAGTATATTCAATTGGAAAAAGGGGATCAAGGTGACAAAAAGAGGGATGAAAAGAGGAAAAAGACTGGAGGAGTGTAAGGGAGGAGTAATAGCTTAGGGAATGATTTTAAGAGCTAATTGGATTGGTAATAATGTGGAAATAAGGGACAAAAGTCTTGTGAAGCACCAAAGGTCTACCCACCCCTTTCTCAGTACACCCCTCAAGGCATGCACTCAAAGAGATTGACTCTCGATGGGTTCTTACAATATGTAAAGCATTAGTATTTGATAAAAGTTGAAAATATTTTGTGTATACAAATTATACTCTACATTTAGAGCATTAAGAATATGAAGAATGGTTGAAGTAATACATGGTGTTCCTAGGTTAATATCTTAGCTTTGTGATTGAAATGCGTAATGAATGCTATGATTTTAGTATGATGAATTCAATTTAAATGATGTTGTTTGTAAGATTTGATTTATGGTATTCATGGCATCTCTATAATTATGATGATGATAACATATATTATGGAAATAATATAATTATAGGAAAGATCCTATGCCAAGCCATGATACCTGTTCTTAAAACACTAACCTATCATGAACCCTTGATCTAAGATATTCCAATAAACCCTCCAAGCACTTGAAGGATGCTAAGCATGATAAAATATAGGCTTGCACCCATATGAATAAAATTAAATATGTAAATAGGCTTTGCACCTATGGACCTTTAGTTTAGCCTAGAAATGGCTTGCACCAATAAACTTACAAATGCCTTTTTTGTAAATTACCAAGCCCTTTAAAGAATTAGTTTCGCCATGGCATGACTAGCCCAATACGGGTTCTAGTTATTTCTCTGCTATGCTTTGGGTGAGTGCATAAGGCTCATGCCTTATGTGAATTTATGCTAGTATAGTTGAGTGATAAATGTTGAGTACCATGAGATTATTCTATGTTTGTGTCTAGTTGTAACAAGTCTAGAAATGACTTAGACAACTGATCCTTTTATACAACATTTTGTTTCCATTATCAAGACTTGTTTTGAATTTTGTTACTACAATGGTGAAAAATAACAATGTTCTAACTCTCCCTCAAGAACATTGATCACTGGATAGAATAGGTGGAAGATAGATTTGCACTGAAGCATCCATCTTATAAAGGACAAAATCCAAGGAAGTGGGTCCAGAATAAATTGTATGATGCTCTGTATGAGGTCTTCTTTTATTAAATACTTGAGTATGTGTACTGATGGTTATCTACTTATGCAACCCATAAAATATAAATATATGGACATTGCCTTGAATGGATGAAGTATCACTTAGAAAATCTTGATATCCTTGATTTCACTTGGACTAGAGCTATAGATAGATGGTGGAAAGGAGTGTTGACAAGTTACATGCTTGAGTTCACAGTATAAAATATACTCCTACCCTAAAGAAGTAGAGTATAAATTATTACATGAGCCAAGAGGCACATTTTGAAATAATTCATTATAGAGATTAAGAAACTAATGATAGATTACATCCTTAAAAATGTAAGAATGGAAGGATAAATTCCTTTAACATATGAGTAGTGTAATAGGGAAAGAGGGGATGTTTAGGTAAAGTGAAATGGAAGGGGATGAGTAGATTGGCACTTGAGAGCTTTGGTGATAGACTTATAATAAGAGAAGGTGTAGGTTGATTAAAGAAATGGAACTTGGAAGTGCTGA
The DNA here is from genome assembly GCA_037957365.1 of Torreya grandis. Classification (NCBI taxonomy): domain Eukaryota; kingdom Viridiplantae; phylum Streptophyta; class Pinopsida; order Cupressales; family Taxaceae; genus Torreya; species Torreya grandis. The sequence goes on along the minus strand of JARHVA010003706.1, from coordinate 427,331 downwards.
GAGAACCCATAGCAAGTGGGAAGGGCATGGGGAAGGATCTCTTGAATTGTAGTAGTATGAGGAGAGGAATAATGAATCCATATATCAAGATCACTTGTTGATGGGTGAAGAATACACTAGGGCCCTACATAATTTGACTAATAAAGATGTGCTAGAAGTTCCTACCTCCTTTGAACCTATGATGCTAGATCATGTGCTAGATCTACCATGAGAAGAAAGAAGAGTGATAACTGACCCTATTGTCCACATTAACTTTGATTGGTTTGTAATTTATAGTATAATTTTGTGATCAAACAAGTTATCCTTTATAAGGTGATAAGTGAAGGTACCTCTAGGCCTTTGGGCACTATCTTAAAAACATAGAATGTGAGTACAAGCATTCCAATTCAACAAATGTTGGCTATGTAGACTAAGAAATAACCCACAAGAAGTAGCCCAATGCCACAAGTGAGTAGCATCATGCCATTGAATTTAATATCACTAATCATAACAATGGGGTTGAAACCTAACCCAATGACTAGAGGCATCGTAAGACCACCACCAAGATAAGTACTAGGGGGAAAGCACCTCAAATGTCAGCCCTCCCACAATAAATATATTATGATATGGAAATACACTTGTTAGAATATCATGGTGTGTAAAATTCCATAGAGAATGTGTTAAAATGTGAGATTCAATGGTGTAATCAAGGTATAACCCAATTGAAGCATAAGGTAACCTAGTTTGTGACAACTTTACTTGATTATGCTCATAATTGGTTTAGGAAATTTTATCTTAATCAAGATATGATTGATTACAACACCTTGAAGGAAGCATTTTTGAAGGAATTTGACATACCTAAGTTTGAACAACAGATCATTTCCATGCTCAAATAAATTAGTTAAGGGCTATAAAAAATCATGCACCTATATGATGTTATGTTTAAAACTCTTCTTTCCAAGATTATTTATGACATTCACCCCTTCTAGAATGCATAATGGTTTGTTAGAGGATTTATATTACTATTTAGAAGAGTGATCTCTATGAATACATTCATAGATCCTTAAGAAGTGCTCGAATCTACACTTAGAGCTGAGGTATTCAGAAGTACCAACACTAGGATTAGACCATTTATTGAAGCATTGATTACATCCATGGATAGCCAAATCTAAAAATTGACTATTATTTCATTGTAAGACACTCTAAGTGGATTATGGTATACCAACTATGAGATGGAAGGCCATAACAATAATAACTACCCTCGAAGGAATACACACACATTAATTTAAAGTTATGAGGTTTATCATGAGGTGCATGATGTTCACAATTATACTTTGTTGTAACATGTTAGTCAAGTTAACAAAGCCATATATTGTAATTTTTGTAATGCCTACACTCATACCATAGTTGACTACCGCATAATCAATGAGATGTGTGAAAATATGAAGAGAGGCACACTACAAGTAACTACAACAACTAGAGGGTAGGGAATCCAAGGAAATGAGGTTTATGGTTAGCTAAATGTAGGATATGGCCAGTAAAATGTAGGATATGGGATGCAAAGAGGTGCTAGAGGGTATGGTGGAAGATGTAGTGGAGGAATATTCCCACCATGATCATGTTACAAGTATGGTTTGATCGAGCACTATCAACATGACTTCCCTACACATCTAACATGTGGGTATTGTTAAAGAACACACAAGGTTGAGGAATGCCTTGACTTGTATAAAAATTTAACCCAAGGTTGGCTCAACACAGACAAAGGTGAAAGAATGATTAGGCATGAGCCTAAAGTGGAGAAGTGGATTACAAAGGCATAACCAACTTGTATAAAGGTAATCAAAGTATAGGAAATTACTCTTAGTGGATTCACCACTCAGCCACCTATTGTGCCAATACTAGAATTATGCCTAGAATATGGGGAAATGATTCACACTAAGTACATCATGTGGTCAAAACCTAAAGCTACACCTTACCCTAATAGTGCATGCTATAAGGATGTCTTTTAATAGGCCATGAGTGTCATTCAAAAAATATAAGAGGAATTTTGAATAACATAAGATCTAGAGGCACAAGATGTTATCTCCTACCAAAAGATACCCAAGAGGTTGAGGTGTAAGAGTTAATGAATATTTTTCACCTTCTATAGACAAAAAGGATGTTGCCCCTATCAAATAATTTGTTTTTAAAACATGCCAAACAAAATCTAGTTAAAATTACTGCACCACACATGGAAAGGGCATGAGAGGTTAGGCATACATAGAACATAAAGAATGATCAAGAGCTTTTGGTGAATTCCATCATTGATGGATGGTCTATATATTAGGTCCTCATAGACACAAGAACCAAGGTTAATATCTTTATAAGGAACACATGGGAGAAGATGTGAGGCCAATTTTGAGGCCTTCCCCTCATGTTATTTTCATGGCCAACAAATTAAGGATATAACCAATTATAATTATAAAAGGCATCATTGTAGATATTATGGGTGAAAATTTCTAGGCTATCTTTAAAGTGATCAAGTTGGCTGAGCAAGATAATTATCTATCACTCCTAGGTAAGACATGGTGCTATGAAAATAATGCTAACATGCACTTTAAGAAGTGCTATATGAACTTTGAAAACATTAAGGAGAGGGTCATAATCCCAATCTAAAGTGACAAAGGATCCCCTAATTTAGAAATTATTGATCTTAATGATGAGATCAACCATATCTATAATATCACAATGCAAGGCATCACAACTATCAACCCTAATGACCAAAGAGTGATTTCTTGGAATGATGGATAGTTAGCCTCAGACACTACCAAAATAGCTCATGTCTTATGGGTTAAATAATCTTATGAAACCACTTTTTGTAGGTTCTACATAGTGAGTACCAAGGTGACAAAACCTATGAGGATTAGTTGGGTCCAGATCGATCATACGTCATGAAGAGGGGTCTTTTACAATAGAAATAAGGGAAATATGATGTTTTACCTAAGAAAAGGTAAACTTGTAGTGATCTTATGATATGAGGGGAGAAATCCTATGGAAGAGTATGTCCATGACATAGAGTCATGCATCCCAAAGGAGAAAGATAAAATAGGCACGCTGGTGTATACTTTAAGCAAAACTGTCACTCATTGGTGGGTAGCATAAAATCCTAGCTTGCCAACTTGGCAAGATTTAAAAGTAACAATATGCACTAGATTTAGGAAAAGTAATAAGGATCTAAACATCTCTATATAAAATGATATTCTAACCCTGTAGTGCAAGTGCACTTATGCAAAAAAACTTAGATTGAGTGTGGCACAAATGCCTTAAGGAAACTATGGGTGCACGCCTTCTACAAAACCTTGATGATGTGGGTATGGGCTTGGTATGTGGTAAAAAAAACAAACTACGAGATAGCTATTTGGGATGTATTGAAGGAGAATTTTGTGTACACCTTCTCCTTTTCCTCACATAACCTAGAATTGATCAAGCCATTACAAGTAATTCGAATGTCAATGTTTGAGGACACTACAATCTTATAGGAGCACTTGAAAGTATTTTTGGGGAGAAAGGATTAGATTTCATACCTTTATTTGAGGAATAGACACTCAACAATTATTTTAGTGATGAAGATATGGATGTATAAAAAGCATAAAATTAGATGTTCTTGATAGGAAAAATGAATATTGTGTGCCAAGTAGATGATAGTGCCCTTGAAGAGGAATACCCTACTTATATCCACATTGAGACAAATGAGGGGAGTAAGCAAGTTGAGGACACACATTAGGATTGAATTGAACCCTAATGCATGCCACTCAAGAGCACCCATATTGATATTAACATGAAAAGAGAACCAAAGGTGGCTACTCTAGGTTCATTTTGGTTTGACATAGAACTGGTGTGAATTGTGGATCTCCTAAAGGATTTTAAGATTTATTTCCACATAATTATTGTGACATGAAGGGAACCCACCCATCCATTGGTAAAATGATCATTAATTTACCCCAAGAATCACCCCTATAAAATGAACCCCAATCTCTACATGAAGGTTAAAATAGAGATTGATGGTATGCTAGTCGTAAGAGTGATCTAACTAATGCAAGAGTCATAATGGGTTATCCCAATGGTGATTAGTATTAAAAAGGATGGGAAAATATACATTTTCATGGATTACCCCTTATTAAACACTACTTATTTCATTGACCCCTTCTTGACTCCATTCACTGATGAAGGCTTGGATGGAGTCATAGGCTATAAAATCTATACTTTCAGTGATGGTTTCTCTAAATACCATCAAGTCTAAATTGAAGAGGAGGATAAGCCTAAGACAACCTTTATGATGTAATGGGGTTGTTTCACCTATAATGTGATGACATTTTAGATCAAGAATGCACCAAACATATTTTCTAGAGTGGTTATCACCACATTAAAGGATTTTATTCATAAGTTCCTCCAATTGTACCTTGATGATTGGACTATGTATGGGCTTCTAAGAGACCATTATGACAACTTTCACCTCATGGTTGAGAGGTGATGATAGATAAAAATATCTTTGGACCTTAATAAGTGCATCTTCATGGCACATTTTTGCACATTACTTGGGCATATCATCTATAAATATGGTTTGATTATCGATCCCATGAAGATTGCCATTATCAGTTAGCTCTAGACTCCTTCCACACAGAGAGATGTTTGTGACTTTCTTAGCCATTATGTATATTATAAAAACTTTATAAGGAGCTATGAAAGGATCAAATCACCACTAGAGGAATTGTTTTGTAAGGATGGACCATTTTAATGGGGCACAACACAAGAGGATGCCTTTAAAACTCTAAAGCTCAATTTAACTAGTGTACCTATTCTTTAGTTTCCTGACTAGATGATTCCATCTAACATCCATGTTGATGCATCTAGATCTAAAATTGGCACTATTATAGCAAAACCTAATGAAGGAAATATGGATCATCTTATCTCCTTTTCAAGTCATAAAATGACCCCAATAAATAAAAATTACGTAACTATCAAGCATGAGTGTTGGCTATAGTCTATGCCCTATATAAATTTAGGCAATACTTGTTGGTGACCCCATTAATATTTTTCACCAATCATGAGGCACTTAAGTAACTTATGAATAAGACCATTCTCTGTGGGTGCATTTTTAGATGGATAGTTCTATTTCAATACTTTTAGTTCTCAGTTGTGGTGAAACTTGAGAAGCAGAACTCAATACTAGACCATTTATCCTACATTGACTCTGGTGATATGATAATTCCCATTAAAGATGACATGATGGATAAAAAATATATATTATAGTGTGTTCTTAAATACTTGGTAAACATAACCACATTTATAACATCTAGGTTTGTATCCCAGACCAAGACAACTAAAGAGAAAAATCAACTCATCATTCATGCCACCCCCTTTCAGATCATTAGTGGGGAGATACATAAATTCAGTCAAGATGAAGTCCTACACTAATGTGTTTTAGAACATAAAAGAGACTCTATTCTATGTGAGGTTCATGAGGGGATAACAAGATACCATTATGATGTAGATGCAATGACATGCAAAGTTTTACAATCAAACTTGTGGTGGCCAAGTTTATTCCAAGATTGAAAGGATTTTGATTAGATATGTGATATATGCTAGTGCATAGGGAAGCCAAATTGATAGGATGAGATACCTATCATCCCCATTATTACCTAGGCACCATAGGAGGCCATTGCAATAGAGATACAATGACATGTAAAGTAATATAATCAAGCTTATGGTGGTCAAGCTTGTTTTAAGATTTAAATGATTATGCTAAGACATATGATATATGCTAGTGCATAGGGAAGCCAAACTGATCGGATGAGATGCCTCTCATCCCCATTCTTACCCATGCACCATTTAACAAATAGGCCATTAATTTTATTAGGCTAATCACTCTCACAACAATGCACACATGGAAAAGATATGTTTTGGTGGCCATCAATTATTTCAAAGAGTGGGTTAAGGAAACACATACTAAAAACTACACAACCACCATAGCCACAAGGTTCTTATGAGATAAAATTATAATTCATTATGGTTGCCTACTTAGTTTAACTAGTGACAAAGGAACACATTTCCTTAATGAAACTATGAAAATTATTCTAGCTGAGTACATGGTGACACATCACAAGACCACTCCATATCATCCCCAAGAAAATGGAACAACTAAGCCATTCAACAAAATCTTAGAAACATATCTCATGAAAATATGTGATATTAGTCATAATGATTGGGATGATTGAGTTTCCATGGTATTATGGGCATACTGTATAACCTACAAGTGCCTAAAAAAAGCTACACCATTCCAACTAGTGTTTGGCACTAAGGTAATTATACCAATGGAGTTCTTGGTACCATTATTTCACATTGCATGAATTGGTCACCTATATGACCAACCTTCATTAAGTACAAAGTTGGAGGACTTGGAGTGGTTTGATGAGGTGCACACCCAAGCAAGATGGAGCTAATCAATTGAGAAGGTATGCCATAAATTATGCCATGATAGGCATATTAAGAATAAAATACTAATTTAAGGAGCATTGATATTGATTTATGACTCCAAGTACCTAAGGCACTTGGGATGATAAGGTAGATGGGCCCATATATCATCCATAGTATATTAGAAATTGGTGCATGCAAGTTATACATGTTGTTAGGTGAAATGTTCCCTAGGTATTTAAATGGTAATATATTGACGCCATATAGGTAATAAGATGGTGGTTTTGCCATCAAACACTAACTTCTTTATCAAAAGTTAGTTGTGCTATACTAACTCAAATTATGTTTAGTGCAAGCCAAACATTTCCTTGTATTTTATGATTTATTATTCTTAAAGAGTAAATAAATGATACTTTCAGGCCCATAAGATAAATATTTTGGTGTTTCAATGCATAACTCCAATTGGGTGAGTTGAGCACAAATGCTTTCCAAATTTCTTGAGGCTAAACACCTAAGTTTATAGGTGCATGAAATTTTATAGAATTTGAACATATGAGCACTAAGGGAGAAAGAGAGGCATAAAGGGTGCTCATGTACATAAGTGAAAGAAAATCACATAGGATGTAAATGTGGAAGAGGTAGAACAAAGATGCACATCATGATCATGTGCAAGAGATCAAAATTAGAAAGTGAAGTGATGGAGGGCTAGTGCAAGGGATTTGTATAGGGTAGGATAGGTCAAGGTAAAGAGATGAATGTGCATAGAAATAGACCAAGATAGGAAAGTGTGCTTGAAATGAAAGCATAATAGGAAAAGAAGATGGAACCATGGAGGCTAAATTACATGCATGTGAGGTAATACAACTAAGTTACCATAAATAAGGTGAAGGTCATGCCAAGTTAACAAAGCATAGGATAAATATCATTGGGACACACTAGCATCCACCCAAAGTGAGGTGGGAAATGACTATTTGAACTATAGGTCACTTCACCAAAAATATCATTAGATGATTTATTAAGGTGATGGTATAGTCATAAAAGATCTACATTGAATGTGTAAGTGGTAATGGATTTTCGTGGATTTCATGAGATTTAGTGATTTATAAGAAATCAAGGAGCCACCATGCCATTAATCACCTACAATAAAGAAGGTAGCTGAATTAAAGGTATAAAACAATAACTAGTTTAGGTTACAAACCTTGAGATAATTTACACCCAAAATGTAGACTAGTGAACTAGAGTTAAAACAAATAACTACTACTAGAGTGAACCCTTGAAAACCCATAGATTCTAAAATTGAATGATTGAATAGAGAGAGTAATTGCATTCACTTTGAGACTAGCATAGATAAGTATGGGGCATGAATTATACAAAAACTAGGCAACAAAAAATTAAAGTGATGTCGAGGATACCATTAATGATAATTGAAACTTGAGAGTCAAAGTTGTAGTCACAGATCTCATGAATGTGAAGAGTGATAATAAAAAATATAGGATTCAACAAGATAAATAGACCATGCTTTAACACTATCTAGTTCACAATGGGGAAGAAGTGCATGAGTTCCAGCCCACTATAGGCATACAATGATGCTAAGAGGGCATATATTATATAAGAAGTAACCATGATGAAGAAGAAAGTGTAACTAGTAGGAGTTAACATTGCTAAGGTTGATCTAGAGGCACTTAAAAAAATGTCCTATTAGGAGATGCAGTTTCCTAAGGAGGTATTGGCAGGAGAGAGATGGGCATCATTCGTGCATACCTACTAGCTCAAATAATACAACCACCATACCTAATGTAATGTGAAATATCTAGTACAAGATTATGTGGTTGACACAGGGGCCAAAAATGAAGTAGGTATGACTTTATTTGATGTCTCCATTTGAGACAAACTTATAACCACCAATGTAACTCAACTTTATGAGTTTCCATGTTTCAAGAAGCTATAAGAAGTCATACAATTCCTCATCTCATGCATCTATGGAGATCACATATATTTTGTAGGGAGTTGTATGTGGATATCAATTCAGCTAAGAAGTAGAATCACTGAGCTCCTAGACTTTGGCATAGACATCCACTACATGATGGAGGATGATGCTAAAGTTGAAAGGGTTAAGAAACTCCTAAGACACTACAAGGGAGGTTTTTCATTCCCAATCAAAGACATCAAGGACCTTAACATGAGGGTGATGATGTACCTCATAGTTTCAAATATTTACCCTAGTGGTTGATGGACAGATGTCACTAAGGGCTACTTATGCATCACCTATCACATAACATAGGGGGTTAAATTTAATATATAAAAGTTCATTATAGAGGATATGGTAAAGAACACACTTGAGTGTCATATAGAATGAGAGACCTTGTATTAGGGGTCTATGTTAATTCTAATTATTATAGAGGATATTGATGTGTCTGATGGTGATGAAGATAATAATTGGGTCTTCTTAGTGCACCAAGACTCCCCAATACATAAATATCAAAACTTCACTTGCCCCCCCCCCACTTTCTCCCAAAAGTATAAGATTGGAGTAATGGGGTGGTGTGCCTAGTTTATTAAAACATTCAGGGAGGAATGGTGCATCCTAGAGGAGCTCCCCCAAGATGTGTTTATAATGGTAACATTTATTATTATGAATCACTTCTATGTAGTACACCTAGCACTCATAGATTACAACCAATCTAGTTGGCTAAAGCTTGCCTTCACATTTTTAGCCAAATACTTTAGAGATGTGCTTAGAAGAATTCCTAACACATAATAGTTGGAAATCCTGATGAAAACTATGGATTTGGAATGAAGTAGGTTGTGAAACTAATACATGTGCCTAAGAGGGAAAGTGACCAAGGATGAGGAGGAAGACTTGGATCACATTGACATCTATCCCCTCCAAAAAGAAGTCATACTTGGGCACATCCACATTCTATACTATGAGATGAAGCTAAGAAATAAGGGTGAAAGTAATGATAATGATGACCTCCCCATCTAGATTAGTGATGAAGGGAAGATGGCACTGAGAGCATAGAAGAAGTCTCCTGAAAATGAAAATGGGTAGACATTGGAGGAGATGAAGGAGCACATTAGATTAAATATCACCTCCAGTGATGAGGCCACTCCCTTTTCACCAAAGAATAAGCACATGGCATTCACACTAGGGATTACTTTGCCCAAGCTAAAAGAGAAGAAAAAGAAGTAAAAAGGGCTAGTTTTAATTCCCACAATAACCTTGGTGGAGATGGAATCAAAATAGGCATGTGAGGAAATGTAAGTGTAATAGGTGTGTGAAGAGATGGAGGAAGAAGGAGGGACAAAATTTTACATCATCCAAGAAGGATCAAAAGAAGAGCCTAATACCAAAGAATTTTAGGAGGCCCTCCAAGTTGATAATACCACTACACTTAGAAAGGTAGAAAATCCATCTAGTACCTCATCAAAATATCCCTCCACATAGCATCTATAAATTGACGAGGAAAAGAGAAGCTAGTGGAAGAAAATGTGCCACAAAAATGAACATATAGAGATGGTGATGGAGCTAGAGAAAAAGAGAGTGGACATAAAGGCATCTAGCATAACCCAGGAAGAAATTGATTAGGTTGAGTCTGAGGAAATATGGGATTAGGAAGAAAAGACCATGGGAATAATAAAAAGGAGGAAGTCAAACAAAAATAAGGCTTAGGAGGAAAGGGATAAGAAAGAAAAAGAAGAGAAGAAGGTTGCCACAATCACAAAACCAACAAAGGAGAAAGTAGAAAAGGCACCTATCACCCCCACCAACATAGTAGAAGAAGCTACACCATAGGCATGCATAAGTACTAAATGGGCACTTGGAGATAAGGAAGGTGATGTTGGTGCCTTGAAACAATAAATGGATAGTGTAATGGAGACCTGACAAAGGCAAGAAGAAGGTGAAGCTGGTACCAAGGTATAAGAAGAGATGGACCAAGGAGACAAGTCTAAGGAAGAACCCATACAAGATCAAGAAGAGGAAACCTCAGAGGTAAGCATTGAAGAAATATCTAACACTAAGGAAGAAGAACAAGAAAAGATAGAGTTAACCATCACTAAAGAAGGAAGAACTGAGCTAAGCCTAAGAGAAAATTCATAGAAGAGGTAGACTATTGAAGACTATTGTATGTTTGAATACATGCCACCTAGAGCTGCCATAACAAAGATATGCCAACAACTATCATTTAACTTTGACATTTATATGGATTAAACTCATTTTGAGGTGCCATAGAAGGATTTAATATGCATAGAAAACTAAAATAAGGGAAATATTTCCTCCTCATAAACCCCCACGTAATGAACCCAGTCAAATTGGCTAATGCACTCATCCAAATGGCCTTTAAAGTAGTGCAAAAGAACATCATTAAAAATTTTAGGGATTTAAAGTGGAATAAGATCATGTTAGAAGAGGAAGAGGAAATTAAATCCATGAAATTCAAAATGAAACAACTATTTGAGCACATAAAGGAAGCTGAGCTATCCCTCTTGGTTGACATTTAACACTTCAAAGATTTTAGAGGTTGATAAGGTTTACATGCTAGTGGAGTAGATGCTCCCAAGGATGAAAGTAAAAATGACATAGGAGTAAAAATAGGAAGACCCTTATTCCATCCTATAGAAGTAAATATTAGACAAGCTCAAAGAGGTGGAAGACCTCTTCACATAATTAGAAGAAGGTGTAGAGGTAGCCAACATCATATTCATTAACTTATCCAACCAAGAATAGATCAACAACACATGGCTCAAATAGGTAAAGGGGGAGAGGGAGGAGCTAATGGTAAAGGTCTATACTTTTAGTAGGATGAGCATGCATAGATAATGGCAAAGGTCAATATATTGATCACCCAGATCAAAAACTAGGAGTAGAATTTGAAAGAACTCTTTTATACCTTACAAATAAAGGTTAGTGATTAAGGGGAAATCTTATATGGAGGAGTGACAAGGGAAAAGGAAAGGCTATAAGAATTTAGAAAAGAGTTAGAGAAAACTAGTGTGCTCACACTTAGCACTGCCTCAATAGAGATTGACAATGCTATTAAAGAAATCAAGCTTGCCATCAAGGGCTTTGAGGACTTTAGTGCTAAATTAAAGGAGAGGGTGTAAGAGTTATGCATGCATAGGGAATTGAAAGACTAGTTTAAGGATGGACTAGCAATTTTATATGGGGTAATGTTAGGCCCCTTTTTAATTAAGTATGGATCCATGCCAACTCAATAGATACTTTGGTGTAAGATAATCATTCATGATGATTTCTATTTTGATATCTTTTGTGTTAGTTGGATGAATCAATGCATACCTTGTGTTAGTTGGTAGGTGACTAATAAATTCTATGATGTTTTGGGAATATTCAAAGAGTGGAAGCATGTGGTGATCATAGCATGAATGGTACAAAGTAATGAAGCTAGTGGAATGATTGAGAAAATATCTATCTCAACAATCGATGTGCACAACTCCACCCTGGTAGAAGGTACTTTTGTAGGTTATAAAAGCAAGCTCAAACTAGTATGCAATGACATAACTTGAGATAGTAAAGCTATATAGAATTGGTTCTATAAATAGTGAAGAAACCACCATTAAAACTTAAGATTAGCATGGATTCCATTGAGGCTCTACATTGTAGTGCCTAAGCTCACATATGAGCCTCTAAGCCTTTAGTAGTTTAGATAAGCTATTACTCTATTTTAACCACATGAAATGTACTTTGCATTTGGATCATTAAGAATTTGAAGAATTTTTGAAGTAATACATGGTGTTCCTGGGTTAATATCTTAGCTTTGTGATTTAAAAGTGTAATGAATGCTATGATTTTAGTGTGATTAATTTAATTTGAATGATGTTGTTTACAATCTTTGATTCACAACATTTATGGTGTCTTTGTAATTATGATGAGAACAACATATTATGTGGAAATAATATAAGTATAGGAAAGATCTTATGCCAAGCCATGATACCTATACTTAAAATGTTAACCCAACATAAACCCTTGATCTAAGATATTCGACTGAACCCTCCAAATACCTAAAGGATGCTAAGCATGATAAAACATAGGCTTGTGCCCATATGACCAGAAGTAACACCAAAATAGGCCTTGGGCCTATAGACTTTTAATCTAGCCTAGTAATGGTTTACACTAATGAAATTGTAAATGCCATTATTGTAAATGACCAAGCCCCTTGAAGAATGAGTTACACCATAGAACGATTAGCCCAACATGGGCCTTGATTATTTCTCTATTGTGATTCAGGGGAGTGCATAAGGCTCATGCCTTATATGAATTGATGCTAGTGTAGTCGAGTGATAAATGTTAAAAACCATGATTTTATTGTATTTTTATGCCTAGTTGTAACAAGTCTAGAAATGACTTAGACAATCAACCTTTTTCTACAACACTTGTCTTTTGGTAATTTCATTGTAAAGATGTATCATTATGAATCACTAAAATTGAGATTAGGATAAATATAAATTTGGTAAGTGCATATATCTAATGAGATAGAGAGAGATATAGTAAGCCCCATGCCCCCAACCTTGTAGAAAAGGTGGATTTCCACATGGTAGTTGAGATTAGCTCAACCATGCAACCCAATCATACTTATAACCTAGTGAGTGTGAGTAAACCAAGTCAACTTACATTATCAAACTATTGAGGCTAGATGATACAATCAAGTCCAACCTAAAACTTGGAAATATTGGTTAATATTATAGACACTCACTATCACTCACACTTGTACTCACACCATATTATACAGAACAATAAACCATAGCAAAAAATAATTAATCAATCCAAAAAATGAACCAACTACTACAATAGATTGGCTCAATATAGTTCATAAAATTATAACTGGTGGGTAGTAACATCCTATAAAAGTTTTTGTAATCTAAAACTAATTTTATTTTACAATATTAGGCACACATCACATAACATATTCACCTTAGACATGTCTTATGCTGAAACTATGTATAACAATGGTACCAATGTATAGAGTTCTACCATAAATGTGCATCTTAATCATATAACTATGCAATTTAGCCAATTTGAAACTATGTAAGTATGGATGACATGCTTCCAAAGCATGCACACACTATAATATATAACTAAAAATTGATATAAGTGCCAATGTGAAGGACATGTTTCTAGAACATGCCCCCACTATAACCTAGAGATGTTGAATACTGAGTAAGTGTGGATAACATGTTTCTAAAACATGCCCCCACTGAATCTAAGACTGTGAACATGTGGAAGCCATGCCTATATGACATGACACCATTGAGTCTAAAAATATGAATGTGTGGAAGACATACCTCTATGACATGCCCCACTAACATTCCCCCCCCCCCCCCCTTTGAGGTGAGGAAAGATAGAAACTAGTAGTTACCTCACCTTAAAAGGATACGATAACTATATAACTATGAATAGACCATGTAACATATAAAAGGACAAGCCTAAGTAAATGTATCATTGAAGTGCATATAATGTGATCATATTAAGGCTTAAGATTCATGATAAAGATCATGGTAACATCTAGATAGTAATAATACAAGCTCAACAAGAAATGAAACACACACACAAGGGTACTCAAAATCAAATAAAAAGACAATGGCCCAAGGAGACTACAAACAATGAGAATGTTCAAATGTTTCACAATGAAATGGATATGACTTAGTCAAATGTTAAAAAAATCAAGAATGATATATTTAAACATCCATATAATAAACAATGACATATTAAAATGTCAAATAGGAAAACAAAGGCATGTGGGACACAAACATTAGAGCATATTCAAATGCTCAATAAAAAACACAATAGAAAGGTAAAGCACTCAAGGAAGTGAATAAATGAAAACATAAACAACCAAAATAAACATAATATAGTAGCCCATGGATCAAATGTGTTAGATTTTTTTTAAGTGCATAACATATCAAGTACAGTGTAGAAGTTATAAGCATAGATAAAGGCATCTATAAGTACATATATAATATCAAACATTATAACATAAAACGATCATAAAAGTATATAGCCTAGATATATCATGATAATAGAGGTGGATTCCCCCAAAATATTAGTGATGTGAGTAGAGGGAAAGCCCAACATCCAAAAATACATAGATCATGTATCTGTGTATGCTTGTATCACACTCAAATAGAAGTGTGAAACACATATGTATGTATAAGTAATTAATATGCTATCCATCAACATATAACTAACATATAGATGCCAAGGAGACATTATAATGTTTAGATACCAAAAATATTTTGGATTTTTGAATGTTTTTGGTATTTTTTAGAATATTTGGATTTTTTCAACCTTAAGTTGGATATTTTACATTGTTGGATAAGTTGAAATAGTAAATGGCATGTTACTCCTCACATTTTACATGTGTTTTAGAAGAACCAATGTTATTATTTGGAATATGAATCAATTTTTCTTCATGAGAAAAATAAATACCTTGCTGATTTGAATCTATTTTAGATTCCATTTTATATAACCAAAATCTTCCCAATGTAAAGGAGTGTAACAGAGTATGGGGTAATACCCATAATTTTGTAATAATAACATGAGGCTCACAAGTAATAATAATTACAAATAAACTGAATGAGTAATTCCATTTCCCATTATCACATATATCTTTTTCATGGTACCCAAGTTGTGAAAAATGTCTTTCATTACAATAGTTGTTTTATCCTATAGTTGTTGAGGTATGTTCCTATTATTGTGTTGAGGCATTGATGTCAAAGGTAATTGAGTATCATTGATATCCTATAGGTTATCTTGTGAATATTCATGTTAATTGATCATGATGGCTTAAGCATGATCTAGTAAGTGTATGCAATTTAAAATGCATCATGTCTATAAATCAATCTTGGCTCAGAGAAGATAGAGCATACCTACACTTCAGATTAGGAATACATTTATTAAGTGAGGGGATGACCAATATGGGGATCTGATAGAACTAATTAGGGGATCAATTATCATAATATATCATGCTAGGAAGGGTTCCAAATCTTAGAGTCTGACACAATTATGCAACAACCCTAAAAGAGTCCTAGGTTTAATGTTCACTCTATATCTAATAAAATAGAAAGTAAATCTAATCTAGTGCACACCAAATCTTGTAGCATAAAGTGGTGGTTAAAAATAAAATAAACTAAACTAAACATGCATAAAAGAAATATACTCACTTCAATGTATACGAAATCCTAATACATGGAAGAAATAAACACAACTACATTATTTATCTACTCTTATAAAGGAGAAATAAAGTTAGGAATACATAACTTGAAGACAAACCCACTGAGCCTCAATATCTCCCTTGGCTAAGGTGCTTTGCAAGATATTGATGTGGTATGTAAGGATTACAAAGACAAATCATCTCTAGGATACATAACCTATCTATGCATCTAAAAGACTTCTCCACAAGATAAGATTCATATCTCCAAATAAAGTATGGAACCTTAAGCTTTATTCCTCAAGTAGAGTGGTCAATAAGTAGATGTTTGTTCACACTTATTCTTCTTCACTTATATTCTTAAAAATGGTTGTAAATGAACTTGTATATATAGGTGGATCTTGCCCTAAATCCTTCTGAATATGTTGGTTGTACAGGGTCAACCCAATCAACCCTATATGTTTTTAGGGGATAAATCACTAGGTCCTAATATAGGTCAACTGAAGGGATAATGAAACTCCTAATGAAAAATACCATAAATAGTATAGGTTTGACCCAGTAAAACTTGTATAATAATCAAAAGCTAAAAAATATACAAGGTTGACCCAGTCAACCTTGTACAGTAATTAGAAGCTAAAAACTATATAGGGTTGACTTAATCGACCTAGTATAGTAAACTAGTTGAAAGGGGGTCAAGGTAAGAACAAGGATGATAAAGCATGGAAAATGATTGGAATGGGTAAAAATGAGAAAAATAATCTTAGGGTAAATGGTTTTAGGAGATGAGTGTGTAAATGGCAAGTGGCAAAAGGGTTAACAATATTATAAACACCAATGGTTTGCCCACCCCTTTCTCGGTGCACCCCTTAATGCATGTACTTAGAGAGATTGAGACTTGATGAGTTATTGTAAGATTTAGAGTGGAAATAATCAATAAAATTTTGAAAATATTATATCATATTCCCCACTCTAAGCTCGTCATGTGTCATGTAAGTGCAACATGGGATGGTGATTTAGGAAATAAAACACGATAACACACAATGCCGCTGCTAAGTAAAGTGCATTAAGAAAAAAATAAGATAAAGGAAAGGACAAATTGAAAAACAAATACCTTTACTTACCTTAGTTTTGTAGATAAAGAAGTAGACATCAAGAGAAAGTGAAGGCATCCAATGTGAAGAACATTAGGCAAACCTGTAGAAGTTAGTGCAAAAAATAGCCAAAAATCATTTTTTGGGGAAAATAGGCATATGATAGTGTAAAATATTCATTATTTCATCATGAATCTAATGTATTTTATAGTTTTGAAAATGGATGAGTAAAAACAAAGATATAGGCAAATAAGGAATAGGTAGAAAAATAATTGAAAGTTTTGAATAGTTGAAAAGTGTTTTTAAATAGGTGGATAGAGAAGTCATTTGGTTATTTTGACTTGTGAAAGAGAGAAAAAGAGCTCTGGAGACCAAACAAGCTAGGATGGCAAGGAGATGATAGGTTATATTAGGGGGATCTCCAGGAGCAGCAATAGGTGCACTATAGGTATGCAACTATCGATCTTAAGCTATAATTTTGAGTATTTAATCAAGTGAAGTGTATTTTTAGAAAAAAATAATTTTTAACATTTCTAAATGTTAGAATGAAGAAAAAGTAGATTCTATAGGTAGGAAAAACCAACTAGTCAAATGAGTTTGAATGAATTAGGAAGAAACTACAAAGAGGCACTTTTTAAGAAAATGCAAGGGGTCAGCTATAAAAAAATAATTAGGTCAACCCATTCGACCTAGTAAGCTAAAAATGTGCAAAATTCACATTAGCAACCCAATAGGTATGTACCAACCCTATACATATTGTAGATTGCTAACTTAGTACAATTTTCCAACTGATCTAAAAAGTCTAGAATGACAATGTAGTACTAGGGAGGGGGAAATGAGAAGGTTGACTTAGATTTTTAAGTCAACTGGGTCAAAAATAGGGAAATTTTGGTTAGACTAGGTTGACCAAAAAACTAGAATGATACAAAAAAGTGTGAAAAGGTTGAAATAAGGATAGAATGGCTTGAAATGACCAAGTAAGGTCAAAAAAGACAAAATAAGCTAGATATAGGTAAAAATGAATGAATTAAAGTAGTTTAGGCTTGTTTTTTATTAAAATTGTAAAACGAATGTATTATGATGATACATGACATGGAGGATCTAATACTTATTTTATTATTTTTGGTTGTAGGGATGACCTAAGTTCTAGAGATTGGTAGATGTGTCTTGACTACAAGATCTACTAGAGCATCTAACTATAAGAGATAGAGTGAGGCTAGTATTTATAGGCCTAAGAGGGATAACTGATATGTGTAGGATTCTCTTCAGCACATAGATGTTAGTCATGTTCTTGGGATGCTATGAATGATTAACTAATACCTTTATATGGGAGGTGAATGGGGATGTGGTAGAGGTAGATATCTCTCTAGTGGATGTGTATACCATCCTAGGGCTACCAGTAGTAGGAACATTGGTGACTATAGGCATACTAGAAAACCTAAAGGAGAGGAAAGCCTTATCCATGTGGGCTATAGGATCAAATACAATATTATAAGGTAGGAGAGTTAGTATGTTTTATGTATATGTATCACATATTACAAAAATATGGAAAGTTATGATAGGATTTGTGACATAGTGAGTACTATGTCACAAGTCAGATGATAAGGTATCACTATTCATATTATCCTTGAGCAGGATGATCCTAAAGGAGGGTATATTATATGATCTTGGCTCTATCATCTGGGTCAAGCTCATACATGATCTATATGAGGTGTTACTCATAGGGAAAAAGTTTTTAGGATTGATCATATTATTGATGTCTTAGATATATGAAAGGTTTCCCATGTATTAGCCAACTAGGTTACCCTATACGATTGATGATAGGTCACCTTGAGTTTGAATATGGAGATAAGAACAGGTAGTATGGGCCATGCCCCATGTGCCATCATTATAAATGGTGAGATACACACACATAGTATGACAACTATATGTATATATAAAAACTATATGGCTGAGATGGTACATAGTTACACAAGATACAATGAGGACATAGGTGATTGGACACTATACTTAATGGAGAGAGAAACATGTGGTATCATGGGTGCTAAGATAAATGGGATTATCTCATCTAGTGAAAACAATATTGATGCCTAAGTAGTGGGCTTAACATGTGAGAGAGAAATAGGGGAGGAGGGTACTAGGGCCACTAATGATGAGTTAATGCTCAGATCACATCATGAGTGACCATGGAATAGGAAAGCATGAGAGGGAATAGAGTAGGAGGAGAGGTGTACAGAGGTAGTGGCACTAGAGATACCACTATCAACTCCATAGTGAGATGAGATACAACCATTAAGGACATGATGTTAATGGAAGTAGGAGGAAAAGGAGAGAGTAGAGACTATCACCATCCCTAATGACCTAGTAGGTGAGCTAGAGGAGATCTAGATGATAGAGAGGCCACTTAGGCATAGGTTGAGTTAGACGTGAGCCATGATAAATAGATTTGAGTTGAGGAGGTAACCTATAGAGGAGGCAATAAGAGGCCACATAGATGGAGAGACTATGCTAAGTGGTCACATAAATGGTGAGACCATAGTGGTTGAGACACAAATAGGTAATAAAGATGATTAAATTATTGTTTTAGATTTTATTTTGAAATAAAGACTAGATCTAGATAGATATTGTGAGATATAATAGTGATCTAATATCTTTTTAGGTGTGATTTTATAAGCATAACTAAGGATGAGGAGGAGAGATGGGGGTCTCTTATGAGGGGATCACTCCATGATGTCTTGTATGAGACTCTATATCCATATAACCCTATTGAATTAGAGGACCCTAGTGTACCATTTGCCCTAGCTCAAGTGAGCTAGTTTAGATTAGCAGGGGAGGTAGCAAGGTGGATACGAGCATAAAGAGAGAGGATGTAACCACCAGTAGAGATGGGTGAAAGTAATATACAAGCATGGTAGGCATTATATGAGGAGAGACTTGTGAATCTAGATATAGTGATGTAGATGACATGGTTTCTCTCAATTTCTACTCATTTATTAATTAAAGAAGTAAGAAACTAGTAATAAGGGTGTGGTAGAAGAACCTATTTCTTTGTGTGTGCATGATCTAGACAACCATGAAGAGATCCTTTTTGTTTTGAAAAGAATGATCTTTAGATAATAAATCAATCATGAAAAGGGGTTGTTAGATGGGTAGCAAGGTGGATTGCCTAATGTGAGCTAGATCCAAGAAGTGTGAGCTTGCTAGGAGGCTATCAATCCAATCTTTGATAATAGTTAAGTTGAAAGAGATAAAAAAGAATTACTACCATAAAATAATAGAAATAAATAAAATGACATACAAGAATAAATATATGCTTGGTAATAAAAAATAAAGTATAACAATAATGGGTTAATACTAGTGCTAAAGTAGGTCAGGTCAGGTTCAAAAATAGGTGAGGTCTATGTGCATAGGTAGGGACATAAATAGTCAAATTTGGTCAGGGGAAATGGGCTAGAAATAACTTGTTATTTATTTATATAGTGATCATTAATGGTTGGGGTGACTGTCAATGGTTGGATAACCATTGATAGTTGAAGGTGACCGTCAACAGTCAAAGTGACCATCAATAATTCCTGTGGATTCTAAAGATACTTAGAAAAGGAGTTATAGAATGGGTTAGTGAATGGTCTAGGATTTGGTTAAGGGTATAAGAGTTATAAATTAAGATGCAAAAAGGTCTAATTTGGACAAAGAAGTCAAAAGTCAAAGTAACAAAATTAAAAATACAAAGTGTACCCATTTTGTTACTTAAAGGCTGATGGCTATTCCTAGGGAAATTTTGGTAGAGGTTTGGTACTTTGCCTCAAGAGAAATTTTGGTAGAGGTTTAAATTTTTATTATAGATGCTAAATTACTAGAAAGAAGACCTACTAGTTGATGGCTTGATTACCTATGTACAATAATGCTTTATTATGGATATCCTTTCACCTCTTCCTCCCCTCCTTTTGTAGGTAAAGGAAATGGAGGTAGAAGGTTCCATGGGAGGTTAGGATACTAATTTTGATGCATCATGATGTGTTATCACCAATTAAGGAAAACATATCAAACTATGCTATGTTATCTTTTACTCAGATGGTTACTTGTTTATTTAGGTGGTAGGGAAGGGACCTAACCATCGATGGTTAGGGTGACTATCAGTGATCAAATTGACCATTGATGGTTGAGTGTTGAAGGATAAGTGGTGTAAAAATGGGTAATTTAGTGAGTTTTATATTTAATTAGATAACCTAACTCAGGATCATGGTAAAGGGTCAGGTAAAGATCTGATCTAGGGGTGTTTTGACATTTGAAACTATAGTGTGCATAATTTTGGTGTCTACATTTTCCCCCTTTTTGTTATGTAGTTTTTGTTAATAAGCTATAAAATAAAAATGGATTGTTAGTCAAAGGTCTAGTTGACCTGAGTATGGGAGGAGGTGGTCCCCCTCAAACTAGGAGTTAATGAGGTGAAACTAAAATTGTGTCAGTGTTTGATAAGTAGTTTATGGTGAGTCATGATGTTGGTGACAATGATAGTTGGGCACTTGAAGCATAAACATGCACACAAAATGTGACTAAGTTATGATATCCAAGATCATGCATAGACTAAATTTCCATAGTTGGTAAAAATAAGGTTGATTCTAAAAAGATAAGTGACAAGTGGACCATGTGACTACATTTAAGCATGATAGTTGGGAGCAGTCATAAATGTAAGTCTCTTGGACAAGGTTGGTGTTTTTTTAGGTATCTAAGGTAAGAAGTTCTCCCATGAAAAAAAATGGTCTAGTTTATGCACTAGGTGGTGCAAATTCAAATTTTCAACATAACAAGGTTAGTTGGTATGATCAAAAGGACTAAAGCAAGGTCATCACAAAATATGTGATAGTTTAGGCCAAATGGCCAATGTTGAGGTGGATGTGGTTAGATGGTTGGTTAGAGGGGGTGGTATTTGATGGTTCATGGTTGGTATTATGGAGAATAGGTACTCTCTAAAGGTTGGTTGTGGTTTGGTGGAAGAGGGTAATCTCCAAAGGTGGTACTAAAGTGTAGGTGCCAAAATGGTTGAAAAGTGGACTTTTTAACCACCGATGGTCAAGGGTCTCAAAATTGATCATCAGTGGTCACCCTAACCATCAATGATCAAGGATAAACCCTAAAACCATAGGGATAAAAAGTAAAAAAGAGGTAAGTCATTTTCATTATTAATTTTGACTCTCTGACTCCCTAATACTTATAAATTTTGGTGTTTTGGATAAGGGTGTTAATGAGGTAGCTATTGATTAGTTGATTGATGTTGTGATTATTTAAGGTAGACTAGAATATTGGACTAAGGATTTAAAGTGGATGAGGATGTGATAGAGCAGTGGGAGCCAAACTTCTTCCTTGATGATGGCTAAATAATGACGTAGGTGTTGCCTTGAATTAATAGTATAGAGTGATTTGGTTAGTTGATAGTTGAATTGTATTAATTTATTTTTTATTTGATAGGGTTTTGGGTTTGCCCTAGGTATTATGTTAGGTCTATTGTTTTTATTTAAAGTCGTGGATGAAAAGTGAAATTGAGAATGTAGGTAGGCTGAGAGAGGGTCAAGATAGGTATAATGATAGGTTTATTAAGGATTAGAATGAAATTTAGGATGGTTATGGGTAGGTAAGGTTAGGTATTCTCCATGGGTGGTTACATACAGTCACCATTGATAGTCATACCTAATCATCAGTGGTCATACCCAATCATCAGAGGTCATAGTTGACTATCGATGGTCAAAAATTGGGGGCCAAAGGGCCAGTTGATCATCAACAATCATAGTCACCATCAACAGTTGACTAAATGGTCAAAGGGGTTTTGATAAAAGGCTAATGCAAATCGAAAATCAATATGTTTATTAGTAAGATTTTGTTTGATGAAAGGTTAAGGAAAATGGGGGTAAGGGTAAAATGTTGTTGATGAAGGTTAGTGTTTTTAACATTTAGTGTGTGTTGAGGTAGGTTTAGGGTAGGCTCAAAGATATGATAATTTAGTTAAGATAGAAAAGAAAAAAGGTAAGTGTGTAGTAGGTAGGTGAAATAAGGTAAAATAAGGTGAAATCTATGGGCAAAGTAGTTAAATATAAAGCTAAATGTGTTATTTAATGAGTTTTGTAGGCATGAGATTTGATCCAAATGTAGGATTGGGTACCTCAAATATTTGTAGAGATCCATCAGTGGATTATTGAGGATGAATAGAACCATATGGAAGAGGCTAGCCTTGGTGTGATGAGGCACTTCCAACACATACCATGAGATGTGGAAATGATTATGGCCCTCATTGAGAGATGGGATCTAGCCATGAACACATTTCTATTACCAATGAGAGAGATGACCATCCTATTAGAGGATTTACATAGGATTACTTAGCTACCAATTTGAGGGGAATTGATATATCATAGTGAGAGTAAGGAAAACTATGATCATATGGAAATCTTATATGGTGATGATCATAAATTTGTGAGATGGTATGTTGGAGTGTTTAGTTATAGACTTCTATATTAGAAATATAGAGATGATAGGTGGTTGATGATAATGATAATTTCCTATTTTGTATTACAAGATTCAAGAAAAGGGTGGTTTTCATATCTGCTACTAGGTGTTTTGGTGGAGATGTTGCTTGGGAAAATAGTTTTTGGGTGGGAACCAATTTTTTTGGTTTAGATATATAGGGAGTTATGGGGTTTTTCATTGCATCAAATATATGGGATCAGTGTGGGGTTTGTGCTTCATTATTTGGCCTATAAGCATATCAGGGTCCTAAGGTCGATGGATCTACCATGGGAGGGATATGACTAGATGGAATTTAGGGTTGGTTTCATGTAGTAGAGGGGTGACTATGCACTCATTGGAGCTAGAGGAGGCACAAAGGATATTTATTGGTTTAGGGAGGCATTGAAGGCCCTAGTGGTTAGAGATGTGGTTTGGAGGCCATATGTGGGATTTTTGAGGTGGGCCCACTAAACTTAATATATTTTATCATTATAAAGCTAAAGGTGGATTTATGGGAGGAGAAAGGGTGAGACTGAGCTCATATTATTTGATAGAGTTCACAAGAATTTTAGCCTGGTACAAGGGATCTTAGGTATGTTCATAAATTATAGGATGGAGGATGTTAAGTTTTTACTTCCTAAACCATAGCTCGAAGAGGTTTTTCTTGATCATAAAGAGATGCAAGTCAGAGAAAGATTGATGATGTTAGTTTTGTTGATGGGTACATAGTATGGTATCAAGCCTTATATGTAGCATCTGATTTTAGGTAGGATGATGGGGAAAGGTAGCCCATGGAAGTAGATCTAGTTGGTGGGTGTCCATAGGTATAAGTATATTAAGGTGGCCCTTATGGATAGGTAGGATTAGTAATGGCTACCGTATAGGCATACATCACAACATTACAAGGATAGGTGGCCAAATTATAAGGGATTGATTATGAAATTATAGGGTCAGGTTGTGACTATGATAGGGGAGAGGGACTAGGATAGGACCTTAATAGGCTTAGTAACCCAGGAGAGGGACTCCTTGAGATAGAGAGGACAAGAAAATCAAACACTAGTAAGACCATCAAGTAGTATTTCTATGCCATATTACTTGGCCATAGTTGAGGAATTGTGATATTATAAGGTCATAGTTTTGACAGTGTTCACAAGAGCCCTCATGGGATGAATATAGATCTAAATTAGTAGGTGGCATAGGGTTAGAAAATCCAAATTAGTGGGCCAATTTAGTGAGTGAGAAGGTAGGCACCCTAGGGGAGTAGGCACCATATGACAATGGTGCCATAAGAGGGGCTAGTGGTAGAGGTACCCTAGGGGCATAGTTTATATGATATGATATATGTAGATGTGTATGATTTTGATACTAGCTTATGAGATGATATAGTGAGATGTATATTTTTGAGAGAGATATGCACATGATTATATGTACTATTTTATGTCGATGAGACATGATGTATATGACATGATGATGATATATAGATTTGTTTTTATGGTTCATGATTTATGGTTTTGGTTTTAATGTTTTATGTTTATGATTATGAGATGTGGACTTAGTAGCTTAGGCATGTGATGATTATGGATGATATGGTATTTTTTTAATATATATTTATGATGTTGTGATTTATGGTTCCATATATGGTTATGATGTTAATGGTGTTTTGATTATGATGGTTTCGATAAATGGTTATGATCATGGATATGTGACATGGTTATGGTTTATGATTATAGATGTGATATGGTTCATAATGTTTATGATTATAGATGGTTTTATTATGGTTATTGATGTTATAATTATGTGATGGTATCATGTTAATTATGGTAGTTATGATCATGGATATGATGATATGATTATGGTTATAAATGGTTATGATATGATGTTATATGATGTGATTTATGAGTAGGGATAGGATGATACTCATGGTTATATATGTGATGTGGTTTATTTTGTTTTATGATAGCACATATAGTAAGTTAGATAACAAACTAGATGTGGGTAAAGAGAAAAAATGAGACATATGTCCAAGTAAATACATGAACTAATTATGAAAAGATAAGAAAAAGGCATGATGTTCCTTCATTGGTAAGGACTAAACAAAAC
Source organism: Torreya grandis (assembly GCA_037957365.1). Lineage (NCBI taxonomy): Eukaryota > Viridiplantae > Streptophyta > Pinopsida > Cupressales > Taxaceae > Torreya > Torreya grandis. The sequence continues at coordinate 402,049 of JARHVA010003706.1, read as the reverse complement.
CAAAGTTAGATTGGCCTAATGAAAATAATCCCTTCAAATGATTTGCATTAGCATGCATTGGTTGATAAAAAGGTGTCTTGATCACATTATGTCAAGTAAGCTCAAAGTCCCTTGATTTGTATATGATACAAAGGGGAGATGGGTGGTAGGTGATATGAAGGGAAAATGGGTGATAGGTAAGGTAATCTTATGTTGGTTATTTTTCCCCTTCTATAGGTGACCTAATAACCATAATAAACAAGTCCATATCATATGCAAGGTGTTGACTGATTGATGTAGGAAGTCTACTAATGCTATATGTGAAAGCTGATTGTAGCTTTTTGGGGATAGCTTGTTTTGATTTTGATATAGGGTTGTTTATTACTTTACTTTTATAGGTTTGTGAAGATGATTGATATGAAAAGCTTCAAATGATTGATTTGACAAATTTAACTTATCCATCCTTCAAGGGAGTGACCCAAATTTGGGTTTGTTTATTTGGTAGTTATCCTTCAAAGGAGCAGTCTATTCTTTTAAACAATTTTAGATTCTAGGTAGCTATCCTTCTAAGGAGAAGTCCACGTGATAGAGATATTTAAACCAAGTGATATTTTAGTATCCAATTTTTTTAAAATTTTAGGTTAGACATGGAAAAATCTATTTAGGATTAGAGTTTTATCTTTATGAGGGAAAAACTTAGAGAACAAGAAGGTTAATGATAGGTAAAAGGGGTGGTTTTGAAAGATAATGACCATGGGATTCCATCTAATTAGGGATGCAAAGTATCCATGATAACCATGCCATGGGTAGAGCCATGGTACCCATATTTAGGATTAGGCTATGACTTTGATGTTTAGTTACATGAATTTATGTTGTAATTGGTTGTCCTAAAAAGGAATAGGATGAGGGTATGAGGAGGGTGAAAATATTGTAAATCAAGGGATGAACATAAGTTATAAAAAAGGTGAGTTTGATCCTTGTTTAAAAAAATAAAAGATATAGATGCAAAGCATTGAGAGGCTTAGGTTATGGTTTGCCTTTAATATAGGACAAATGATAGGCTTTTGATCCATACTTGTGGGTTATGATATAGGGTCAAGCTAATTGAAAGAAAACTTACCTTTCTTGCTCTTCTCCATATTGGTCACATGTTAATTTTCCTTCAATATGAGGTCTTCGATGTTGAATTATTTATCTTTTAGGTTATTTTTATAGGCATGCTTGATTTTCTCTTGATAGACATGAAGGTGGTTAAGCAGTTCTAAGTGTAGTTCATCGAGTAGTTCAAGTCATGCTAGATGCTTTTGATGATAGTCTCTCTTGAAAATGATGTCTTGTAAGGATATGAAAAGAGAGGGAATCTATAACTTAAGAGGCAAGACTACCTCTACTTTTAAGACTATAGATAAAGGGGTAGCACCTGTAGAGGTTTGAATTCTAGTGCAATAGGCCCATAAAGCAAAGGGGATGTGCAAGTGCCAATCTCAACTAGAAGCATTGAATACTTTGGTTAACATCTTATTGAGGCTTCCACCTATCCATTTTTTTGTGGAAAATAAGGTGAATAAAATCTTAACTTAATGCCAAATGCATCAAAGATACCTTGGACTTGCTTTTTGTTAAAAGATTTACTATTATCAGTGATGATCTTATGGGGAACACTGCAATGATAAATGATATGATGATTAATGAAGTCAAATATCTTGTCAGATTTAGTCAAGATAAGAGGAATAGCCTCCACCCACTTGGTGAAATACTTAGTGGCGGTGATGCTATGAGGAATGAGGATTGATTTCTCTAATGAAGTCTAGTCCCCATTGTGAGAAGGGCCAAAATAACTTAGATACTTATAATCCATGGGCCAGTGTATGATGTAAATTAGAATTTTTTTGACATTTAACACACTTATTTACACAATTTCAATAGTCTTGGTTGAGGGTAGGCCAATAGTATCCAAGGTGAAGGATATGTTTAGCGATATCTAAACAACTAAAGTGTCCCCCATTTATTTTTTAATACATTTCCTTGATAGCATGGGAAGCTTCATGATTGCATAGGAAATGGAGAAGGATTCCATCAAAACCAAATTTGTAAAGGATTACCCCTAGTATGGTATAATGAGAGGTACTCTGAACATAGGCTCTTCAAGCATTCCTAGAGAGGTTGGGAGGAATGATGCCAAGGTTGAGGTAGTTAATAGTTTTATCATACTAAGTATTTGATGGAGATGCCTCCACACTAAAAATGGTAAGAAGGTTAGAGTGGACTTAAGATGGTGTGATAAAATGACGAATGGTGACAAAGAGTTTAGAATTAGATGATTGAGATGGGATCTAGGAAGCAAGGGAAGCAATTGTATCCATGAACTTATTGGTAGATCATGGAATAAATTGGATAAAGTAATGATTAAATGATGATAAGAGTACATCTATTGGTTATTTTTAACTTTGTAAGATAACATTATTACATTGGTAGGATCCATTGGCTTGATTGACCACAAGTTGGGAATCACCAAAGACACTGATTGTCTTGACTCTTAAGGATAGGGTGGTTTAGAGACTTATTACTAGGGATTCATACTCAATCATGTTGTTGGTATACTCAAATTCAAATTTAAAAGAGAGGGGAAGAGGTTTTATATTGAGGGGAATAATACTAACTATATCACCCCCATCATAGTGGTATTTTGAGCCATGAAAAAACACGGTCATTTGGTAGGTGATGTCTTCTTAAGAAAGAGTCATGATGGACTCATCTAGAAACACAAGAGGAAGTGGTTGGTTATACGATAAATTATATTTATCCAATTGATCAATAATGAATTTCCCTTTAATTGACTTTTATTGGAGGAACTCAAGGTCAAACTCAGCTAGGAGCATAAGAGACTTAGCCATATACTAGTTTTGGTATAGTTTAGAGTACATGTGTTTGAGTGGATTGGTGTTAGTGATGATGTAGGTTTTTGGATTGAAGATGTAATGATAAATCTTGGTAGCCACAAATAATAAGGTGAGGTAAAGTTTCTCGATATGAGTGTACTAGGTCTCATAATCTATAAGTGTGTGGCTAATATAGTAAATTGTTTGATCTTTGTTTTGATCATCATGATGAGCAAGCATTGCCCCTAAGGAATGGTCAATGGTGGATATATACAGGTATAAGGGTTGATCCTATTTGGGAGGGGTAAGAATGGGTGAAGAAAGAAGGTACTCCTTGAGTGAATCAAAGGCTTGTTGATAATCCTTAGTCCACTTAAAAGATGTATCTTTATTGAGAAGATGATGAAAAAGTTGACATCTATCTGATAACTAAGAGATGAAGTGAAGGATGGATTGGAGCTTCCCCTATAGGCCATGGAGTTTATTAAGGTGGGTTTTAGGTATCATTTCAAGGATCAATCTAACTTTGGTAGGCTCTAATTCAATTCCTCAAAGAGAGACAATAAATCCAAGAAGCTTTCTAGATAGGACCTTAAAAACACATTTCTTGGGGTTGAGTCAAGCATGGAAATGGATGAGATGCTCAAATATAATTTTGAGGATGTTGAGATGATCCTTATGATATTTGGATTTCCCAAGGAGATCATCTACATAGTCTTCTATGATTTTGTTGATGAGATCATGGAAGATGTAGGTCATCGCATGTTGGTAGGTTACTTTAGCATTCTTCAAACCAAATGGAATGACCTTATAACAAAAGGTTCCATAAGGGGTGATTAAAGGAGTCTTATGCTAATATTTTGGGGTAAACAAGATCTAATTATATCCTAAGAAACCATCCATGAGAGACAACATCTCTTGGCTAGCTATAAGATTAATAAGTTGGTCAATGTTAGGCAAAAGGAAGTCATCCTTCGAACAAGTAAGGTTGAGGTAATTTTTAAAAGTCAGTATAGAGAAAAAGTATACCTATAGGTTTGGTGATGGGAATGATATTGGAAAACCATTAGGGATAGTCAACGGGTTGGATTAAATTGATAGATAAGAAGTGATAAATCTCTTCTTTGAGTAGAAAGGTGATACAAAGATGTATCCTAAAAATCTTTTGCCTAAAAGGTTTAGTGTCAAGATGGATGACAATGTTGTGGATAGAAATAGAAGGGTCAATTACAAACATATCCTGATAGAACCAAACAAATGATATGCTATGACCATGAAGGAAAGAAGGGTAATCTTGTTTATCCATAGAATTTAAAGATTGACCAATATTTATGATGGGAGGGTCATCTTGAGTACCCAAATTGACATCAATAGTGGATTCATTCAACATGGTTTGGTTCTTAAGAGGAAATGATTTGTGGATAGAATAATCCCCTTTACCAAGATAAGTGAGAATGGAATCATCATCCTAATGTTGGATGGTGTTGATGGTAGCAAAATTATTTTCTACCATTTTAGGATGAATCAAAGGAAAGGTTTTAGTTTGGCCATCCTTTTGATAGGTTAATGGGCCCAAAATAATAGTATTGAATAAAAAAATTTAGGAGGAATGATTTTAAAATCCTTAGACTTTGAAGGAGTTGGGGTTGGTGAGGATGGAATTTATTCCTTAATAGTGGTGATAGGTTTGGGTGAATTAGTGGGTTCTTCTAGTGGTATGAACCCAAGGCCAAATAACTCACAAGGTTTCTAGGTTTTGATCAAAGGTAATTCATGGGGTCCATGTTCATAATGATCAAGGCCAAATACTTTTTAGGCACACTTTTGAAGGTATAATTTGGAAAATTTTAGTTTGTATAAATTAGATAAATCTGAGGTAAATGGTGAAATAGAAGAGGTGGTGGAAGAAGTTGGAAGAAAATGATCAAGTCCCCCAGAGATGAAGTTAGTTTAATGGTTAGGGAGCCTAAAAGGGATGACGGTTTTGATATTAGGGTCATAATTAAGATCATGGTCTAAGTTCCCATAATCTTTAGGAGTAGGGAAGGCATCCAAGGCTAAAAGGTGATAATCTCTCAATGAATGACATTGGAATGTAGGTTTCAAGGCATCCTCTATGGGGATCTGAGAAGAAGGGATAGATGAGATAGTTGAAGCTTCATCGATGGTAGGGGTGGAGTTATTATTGGTTGGTGGTAAGGTGGTTTTATTGTTAGTTGGTGGTGAGGTGGATGAATAAAGAATAAGAATATTATTGGGTTGGTATGTCATGTTTCAAGATGCAAAAGGACTAGGGCGAGCTTGTATGGTGATGACCTAACCCTTATGTTCAAACTTGATAATCGATGCAAGGTGGAAGGGACATAACTCATGGCTCATATCCAAGGGTGTCTAAGTAATATGTTTTATTGGAACTCACCTTCTATAATATAGAAGATATTTGGAAGTGTATGAGGTCCCAAGTGAATGTGGAGGATGATTGTTCCCAAGGTTATAGCCATAGTATAATTGAAGGAATAGAGGACCACTGAGGTTTTTGGCATGATATTCTTTGGTATCTATGTTGGTCATAAGCATGAGAGGAGATAATATTAATACTAACTCCCCCATCAATCATCACCCTTTTGATGTGGGTTTTATTGATGTATGCAATGATGAAGAGGGGAGGATTGAGATATTCAAGATGCACATAAGGTATTTCTAAATCCTTGAAAGTGAGAAGGGTGGAAAGTTAACGGGCTCTGGTAAAGGCTACAAGAGGTTAAGGATATATTACAATATCTGTATCAGTGTTTTATGGTGAAGGGGTGAGGTGTTTATTAGTTCATATGGCTCATCTTCACCAGGGTCTAGTGAAGTTGATTTACAACTACTCATTGGATAGATTTAGAAGGGTTGGAGGTAGGGGCACCTAAAATGGATATTTTGGGTTTTAGTGAAGGTGAAGGTGTTTGAGTTTCATTGAAATGTTGAGGGGTATAAGGATATGTCTATGGAATGGACCCTTTAGCCTTCCCCTTATATTTTTATTGGGCCCAAGATTAGGTAACCATATGGATAGTGTGGATTAGGGGATGTATTGGGCTAGAAGGATGCTTTGGTTCCTCCTCACTCTTGGTTGAGAGTGTGGGAGTGGATGAGTGTTGGATAGGTTTTTTTGGTGGTTGGGGTGGTAATGGGTTCAAGAGAGGTTCATTTATAATAGATCATCCTCATCCCATAAGTTATGGACAAGTGATTGGAGAGCTTTATAGTTCTCTGTGTCATGTCTAGGTGTCCTATGATATGAGTAGATTAAACTATCATTGAACCTAGATGGTTTAGGTTTCAAAGGGTTAAAGGGTTTAATAGGTGGTAGGATTAAGGAAGAGATATAAAATAACCTTTGTAAAATGGTTAAATAATATTTGAGCAAAGGTGTTAAGGGTGATCTATTTTTGGTTTTAGGGGTGGGAGCCTTCTTAGAAGTAGTCTTCACCTCGAGGGTTATGGGTGGTAGGATGGTTTAATTGGGGTTGTTTTATGTTAGTAGGTTTTGAGGTGGAGGTTTTAAAGGTGAAAGATTTGGAGGTGGATGATTGAGATGATGAAGTTTTGGAGATAGGTGGGAAGGTGGAGGTAGATAGCTTGGTTTAAAATGATGGGGAGTTTGGTGTTTTGGTGGGGGTAGGTAAAGGTAGAATAAAAGGATGAAGTTTTGTTTGGGTGGTTTTGGGAGGATTCAACTTATTAATAGAAGGATGAGATCCTAGGATGGTTGAAGTATGGGGTCCTAAGATATAAGGTAAATGGGAAGGAGGTGGTATGGCTCTGGTTCAAGGTGGGAGTTTGGGTAGCTCAACCTTCTTAGTTGGTTTGGTTAAGGTTTTATTTGGTGGACTAGATGGGATTAAGTCCAAGTTCAAATATGGGTGGATAAGGCTAGGAATAGGAATAACCCCTAGGTTATTAATAGGTTTTATGAGAGAGGTGTAAGGTGATGTGATAATTTTGGATGGAGGTGGTTTGGATGGTTCTTACATGATTTTGGAGGGAGAGGTGTTTGATGAGGAGATTGAGGTGATGATAAGTTTAATGGTGTATTAAAGTGACATTGAAGGTTCATGATTGTTTTGATAATGCATCCTAAGATGGTTATAAAAGGTGGCTTGATCCAAATTAGGTTGAGAGGAGAATTCTAGTCTTTGGACTAGTCTAGAGAAGGGTTTGTAAACTAGTTTAATTCCTTGGGCATCAGATTCAAAGATTAGGCCCATAAGTTGAGGTGAGGGAATGGTTTTTTCACCCTTGTATTTGGTGAAAGGTTCCAAGGTTTGGGAATATGTTTCCTCCATGGAGGGAGTAGATAAAGTGATCTCTTCTTGTGGAATGGTTTCCAAAGAGAGATAGGGTGATTCCATGATAGGGGAGGAAGGTGTGATGACAATGGTTGCCTCCTTTGGTGTTTTCATCAAAGGAGAGTTGGATAAGTCTATTATCTCCTCAAATGAAAGAGAATAGGTAGTTACTTATTTTGTTTGGGTGCCCAAAGGAATAAAGGGTGATTCCATCACTTCAATAAGTGGAGTGGTGGAATAGGTGGTTGAGACAATCATTTCCTCAATGATAGGTTCACTAAACATAACATTGACCGTATAGAGCTCAAAAGTATGAGATGATTCTAGTTTATTGATATCATGGTTAATAGAATGGGAATGCATAGGAAAAGGTTGTTGAAAGATGTCAAAGGAATGATTTAGGGGTGCATTAGGATTATAAAATATAAGTTCTCCCTTATCAATCAAGTTTTAGACAATGGTCTTGAAGGTGTTGCACCTACTAACATCATGTCCAATGACATGGTGGAAAGCACATATATCATTCTCATTATACCAACTAGGTGTAGGGAGAGGAGCATCAAATTATTAGGGAGGTTTAATGGGTGAAATTTTAATGATATTATCCTTAAGAAACTTATCCAAAAATCAAGTATAAGACTCCCTTAGTAGAGTATATTATTTTTGGGGTAGCTCGGTTTTGATTTTGGGTTTGTTGATTGGAAGAATTAGAGTAATTAGTCTGGTTGGGTTGGTTGATGACTAGAGGTGGAGTGGTTTTAAGGGCCACCATGTTTGTAGATGCCTTTGGTTTATTGTTAGGATGATTAGATTAGGTGGTGGTTTTGCATGAGGAAGGATCATTGGTTTTAAAAATAGAATTTTTATTTCTTAGTTTCAATTTCCCTTTATCAATGGCTCTGATTACTAGTTTACATGCCATGGTGAAAACCTCATCAAAGGTTATAAATGTTTAAACCTATAGATTAGGAGAGATGTGTTTGGAAAAACCTCGAGAGAAAACTTTAATCAACTTGTGTTGGGGTAAAGAGAAAGAGAGATGGTTGATAAGACCTCTCCATCTAGATACAAAATCAACACTTGATTCATTATAAAACTATCTGATGGAGTACAGGTCAGTGGTAGAGACCTTTTTAGATATATTTATTGAGAAGTTATCTAAAAATGTTTGGGTAAGTTGAGAAAAAGAAAATATGGAGTGCTTGGTGAGAGCACTATACCAATCTAAGGCTAGTCTAGATAAAGACATGGGAAAAGTATGAAGAAGAAGGATATCATCATATGTAATCAAATAACAAGAATGGAAAAATGCTCTTAAGTGTTGTTGAGGGTCCTCCTTGCTTTGAAACTTATAAAATTTGGGTAGTTCCCATTGAGGAGGATAGGGTTGGATAGGAACATATGGATGAATAGGTTCATTGAAAATTTGATCATAAGACAAGAGGTTATGAGCCCCAAAGATAGATGACTCTAAGTTGGTCATTTTATCCATCAACATTTTGACCAAATATATTTGGGGTTGGGGAGCTCCATAATCATGTGGTAGGTTTTTTTGGTGTTGGGTGGATGTAATATATGGATAAGTGATAGAAGTTTGAGAAGATGTCACATATTGGTATGTGGTCATTAAAGGTTGGGATGATTCCACATAAGGGTTAATCAAAATAAAAGGTTGGGTATAAGGTGTTATGTATCCATGTGGATTAGAAAAATATTGGTAGGATGTCATGGGTATTTATTGAGGTATTGATATGGGTTGATTGAGAGCTATGCATGGATTAATTGGTTGGGGTTGAGTGGTAACTCTAGTATTGATAGGTAGAAAGGTAGGAGGTATGGAAAGAACCAAATTTTGAAGTGGGGTAGAAATTGGTGGGTTGGTAATGATAATGGGAATGGTGGAAATGTAGGTAGAATATATATTCATAGTGGATGAAGTATGGATAACAAGAGATGAGGTTACCCTATGTTGGAGGTGTTGGTTGGTATAAGGGTGTTTGGTTACTGGTTGGGATGTTTGATTGAGTTTAGGTGGAGGTATTGGATGGGATATTGTTGGAAGAAGATGTTTAGGTGTTCATATGTTGGGTGGAGGTAGTGTCAATCATAATATGGGTAGGCATCTCATAAGGTGGATCACTAGGAGGAACCGAAGTAGGGGTGTGGTAAGATAGGCTATTGAGGTAGTGTTGGAGTGCCATGGGGTTGTTATCAAGGAAGATGGAAAAATTTTCATCACCTTAAATAACTATTTGAGGCATGGTAGGAGAGGGAGAAAGATGGGGAGAACCCTCTATATCGAAAGTATAATCCATAGAGGAAGAGGAAGGTGGTTCTTGGTTGGTTTGATTCCTCAATTATTATCTAGTTAAGATCATGTGAGGAATAAAAAGGAAATGACAAAAAGATCACAATTTAAACACAAAGAAAGCAAAAGGAAAAGACCTCAAGGCAATCAAAACATACACTAGAGTGCATTTAAAAAAAATTAGGATTCTTTTTATATCACTTTTGGCTTATGCCTTAGAAAGTGTGAAGAACTTTGGTTTGTAGATCATGTACTAGAAAAGAAGTCTAAGGTTGGTTTCAAGTGTTAAAGATTATCAAAAATATATATACTTAAAGTTAGTACATGGCTTGATATTGGGGCCTACCCCCTCACTTCACACACTACAATGATAAGGGTGTCAGGTGATTAGCCAAGATATACAAAATTTTAGAGTTTAGACTCAACCAAAGAGTTGAGTTTTCATTTATCTTCTTGGTAATGACCTCCAAGTAAGATAACCAAAGGGTAAGGTTTACTGCTAGGTGATGAAATACTAGTCAGGCCTTATGTCAATTTTTTTGATGTGTTGATTGATTATGTGGTTTGGTATAGTGTGTGATAACAAGAGTGAAAATATGATTGATTACTTTGCTTTTTAAGTTAACTAGATGAGCTAAAAACATACAAACAATCAATGTATGAAGGTTTATTCTATACCCAAAATAAAATTTCAATTTTATTGTATGAGCATAGAATAAAGAAAGAAAAGGGCACCTAAATGCTACTAGGTCCCATAAGGTATGCAAAAATGTTTCTCTCAATCTCTGCTCATTTATTAATTGAGAAAGAAGTAAGAAACTAGTAATAAGGGTGTGGTAGAAGAACCTATTTGTTTGTGTGAACATGATCTACATGACCATGAAGAACTCCTCTTTGTCTTGGGAAGAATGAACTGTAGATAAGAAAGCACTCATGTAAAGGGGTTGTTAGATGGGTAGCAAGGTGGATTTCCTAGTGTGATCTAGATCCAAGAAGCATGAGCTTGATAAGAGGCTATCAATCCACTATTTGATAACATTTAAGTTGAAAGAGATAAAAATAAATTACTTGCATCAAATAACAAAAAATAAAATGACATATAGGAAGAAATATATGCTTGGTAATAATATAAACTAATGTATAGTAATACAGGGTCAATACTAGTGCTAAATTAGGTTAGGTTAGGTTTAAAAAATAGGTGAGGTCTCTATGAATAGGTCGGGACACAAAAAGTTAGATTTGGTTGGGGGAAATGGGTTGAAAATAACTTTCTATTATTTCTTACCATAGTGACTATCAGTGGTTGGGGTGACCGTTGATAATTAAGTTGACCATCAATAATTAGATAATCATCGATGATTGAGGGTGACCATTGATGGCCAAAGTGACCATCAATGGTTCATGTGGATTCTCAAGATGTTTAGAAAAAGAGTTATATAATGTGTTAGTGAATTATCTAGGATTTGGTTAAGGGTCTGGGAGTTAGAAAATAATATGTAAAAATGTTTGATTGGGATAAGGAATTCCAAAACCAAAGTAACAAAACTTGAAATATATAGTGTACCTATTTTGTTTCTTGAAGGTTGATGGCTGATCCTAGGGAAATTTTGGTAGAGGTTTAGTGATTTGACTCAAGAGAAATTTTACTAGAGGTTAAACTTTCTATTATAACTACTAAATTTCTAGAAGGAAGACCTACTAGTTGATGGCTTGATTACCTATGTGCAAGAATGCTTGATTATGGATCTCCTTTCACCTCTCACTCCCCTCTTTTTATAAGCAAAGAGAGATGGAGGTATAAGTTTCCATAGGAGGTTAGGCTATTGATTTTGATGCACCATGATGTGTTAGCACTGGGTAAGGTAAACATAATAAATTGTGCCATGTTAGCTTATATAGGGTGGTGGGGAAGGGACTTGACCATTGATGGTCAGGGTGACCATCAGTGGTTAAGCTGACTGTTGATGATTGAATGTTGAAGACTAAGTGGGGTAAAAAAGGGTCAGTTAGTGAGTAAGATAATTAACTAACCTAGCTCAAGTTCATGGTCAAGGGTTGGGTAATGGTCTGATCTAGAGGTGTTTTGACGTTTAGAAATACAGTGTGCAAAATTTTGGTGTCTACAGACACAGGCACATATAGTGACCCTACCGCATATGACATAGGTGAACGAGTAGGATAAAGGAACACACATGATGAATTTAGCCTAGTTGGTGTAGGTACATGCATTGGTGGCACATATAGAGGGATAGGTGTATAGATTGAGATCTCAGATGGCCTCCTTATAGTGTACTATTTAGAGGAGTCAGATTGAGGCCTCAACAAGAAGCATGGATAGAACACGAGATAGATAGGATGGAGCCCAACCATAAATCTAGATCATTGTATATGGTTGTACTTATATAAAAAATCATGACACACACACACACACACACACACACACACACACACACACACACACACACACACACACACACACATCATGAGTTTTTATACAAGTACAACCATATGATGTATCATTATGGCATATTGATGTTGATTATGTACGTTGTCATCATTATGGTTGTGGCTATGGATGTTTGGATATATTTATTTCTAGCACATGTATTTAATTATTGTTGTATATGCTATAATAAATATATGAGATGTGGTTTATTTTATAGCATTATAAAAAACACATGCATGGTTAAAATGAAGTAGGCAAAAAGGACTTGGTAAAATATAATCAATCAAAAATAATGTACTACACACTATTTCAAGTTGGAAAATGTGTAATAACAAGAAATGAATAAGTATAAAGAACCAAGGGATGGTAAAACAAGATGGTAACAAATAATTTGTTTTTAAACCAAAGTGAAATATTTTTTCACCAAATCAAAACAAGTAAAATCATACTAAATCACACTGGGAAGTATGAAAACAAATGTAATAAAATGAAAGGTATGTAAAAGGGAACAAATGGTATAAAATTAATTAATTAATTCAATAAATTATACTAAATCACATTGGGAAGTATAAGATAAAAACAAAATTGGCAAAAGATTAGTCTTAAATTTATCACACTAATTCAAGTTGAGAAGTATGAAAAATTCAAGAAATGGTTGTATTCATAAATGCACTAAAAAAATAAGAAGATAAAAGAAAAATATAAATGAAATAAGCATAAAACACACTAAATCAAGCTTGGAATCATGTCAATGATGTGTAACTTCATAATCAATCACATCTTATCTCATATTTGACACATGTAATTTTAATTGTGATTAATATTATTAAAAAATTTTGTGAGAAATGTTGGCTCCTATCTGTGGTATTACAAATAAAATCACAAAGAGAACACCACTATGGTGGAATAAATAAGAAAAATTAGGTAATAAAGGATATGGGTAATATGAAATAAAAAGGTGGCAATTTGTTAGGAACACCAAGTCCTACCCATGGTCTTACAAAGTAACTCACAAATAAAATCCCAAGGGGAGTGATCAATAGACAAAATAATATCTCTCAAGAGGAAATATGAGGGATATATGGAATGAAAAATGGAATGTTAAAATCAAGACTTAGGCATCTTATGATAATACCTTAGGAGACAAGAGGAATACTAAAGACATGAGAAGGCACTAAGTGATTAGTGCCTGTCAATGTATAAAGGAAACCTGTTCGCTATATACATAAAGCTTTGTAGGTAAATAAGCATGCTAATAAGATCAAATCATGAAGATATATTGGTATAAAGAAAGATAAAATGGACCTACCTTCCTTGACATGTTCCCCATTCTTTAAGACCCCTTATAGAGCCATCAGTCTACTACAAAGATTAGGTACTTACGTGAGAAAGTAGGTAGCACTAAAAGATTTTTTTGTTATCTTTTTCTAATCTACTAGCCTACTTCACCCCAAAGGAACAGAGCTCTATTATGAGGCCAACTATGGAGTTTGAGTTTTGACTAATAGAAGGAGATGTGCTTTGAATCATGTGTTTTAGTGTGATTTTACTTTTAAGAAAAAATTTGCCTTTTATATCATTGGCTTTTATTTAAATGGTTTGGCTTTTAAATTTTTATGGATTTTAATTATTCCTCCTCCATATGGATTTGGAATTATCAATCATGAGAGATGTAGTGATACACATGAATGGTCTTTAGGCTAAGGCTAAAGGAAGCTAAGTAACCAAATACAAAGACTGACTAGGACACTTAGGCTTAATAATGAACAAGCATGTGATCTCAAGTCGCAACCATGTATATGCTTAGTTTACAGAAAAAAAAGGGAAAAAGGAGATCCAAAGGTAGACTGATGAAAGGAAAGTATAATGAGATACATTTTTTACTTATTGATCACATGGTAAAATAAAATAAGGACCAAAGGGAATAGGGTTTGTACAACCACATCATAATGATAATTATTTGTGAAAAATAGAAATAAGAAAGCAAACAATCATGAAGCCATTAAAAAGAGAGTTTTTATAAAAAAATAAAGAAAGAAAGAGAAATAAATGATAAATAAATAAACTCATATGCAAATATATATGGTAATATATGCAAGATACAACACAAAAAGTAAAAGAATCACCATGTAAGAAAAATATGAATTTGACATAGTGTCAAATGATATAATAGATAGGTAAAAATGAAATTGGAGCACACATATAATAAAAATATAAATGTAAAGGCACCATGCATGTGATCATAATTAATGATAAATATACCCACACATATTATCTAAGACATTAGATAAGTATCTATGAAGCTAGATACAAACTGATGCAAACTCTTGTCAATCTTTAATGAAATCTAGAAAAATACTTCTCTTCTAATCTCCTCAACTAAAAAAGTAGGAATTCTCAAGGGATCATGCTGAGGAAAATAAGGCAAGGGATGCTTATAAAAATGCATGGGATTGGGCTTTATAGTATATGTAGGAATCAAAGGTAAAGAAGGATCCATAGGTGAGGGACTCATAGGTGGAAAAGGACCCATAGGTGAGGGAAGGTCTAGAAGTGAAGGAATCATGGGTGGAAGCATAGAAGGTGACAAAGGGACCATAGGAGGGGTGGAACTAATAGAGGTGGAGTCATGGGAGAATAAGGATAAGATTTCTTATGGGAATGACCTATGGGAGGAATAGAAGAAGGTTTAAGAATAGCTACAAGGTGATATTTAAGGTGTTGTTGAAGGATGTGGCAATTATTAGTGTGATGGGTGCCACATTGGTGCCATAGACAGTAAATCTCACCATACTTAGGTATATATTTAGGTATAACCTTCATGGAAGGCATGGCTTTGTCTAAGAAAAAATAATAAGGATGTAAAGTGTCAATATATTATCATAGCTTGTGATAATGGGTAGAAGAACTATTATCTATCCCATATAAGTAACACATATGCTTGTGAGTGGTCCTAGGAGAATAAATCATAAAAATAGGTGTAATAGGAGTAAAAGAATCTTGAGAATACTCATCAACCCATTTGGTGGGAAACAGAGCCATCTAAGGTAAAAAAAGTAAACCATCACCAAGAGAAGGTGGTGATGGAGGAAGAATGGAACTAGGATCAACTAAAGGTGCAATGGGATGAGAAATAGGGGTAGGCTCAATAATAACAAGAGAAAGAACATGCTTAACTATAGTAGGAGTGGGAAGATGCTCAACTATAGTGGGAGAAAGAATAAAATATGATAAGGGCTCTACTAAGGGGTCATTCCTACTTATGTCATTGATATTTATACAATGGAAATATCATCATAAGGAGGCTTGTGAGAATGAGGGTCCAAACAAGTATGAAGTTATGAGATGGGGTGAGGTGAGATATTAGAAATTTTAATCTTTAGGTTAATCTCATTATGAGAGGTTAGGGGGAATGTTTCCAATGAGATCAGGTTATTCATTGAAACCTTGGGTTGAATTAATGGGAAAATTAAGATGTTGTGACTCATAAAATGGAGTGTTCGGTAAAGGTTCAAGAGTAGGAATCTTAAAGAGATCACAGTCTTAGAAATGTTCAAAATTCTAAGGGCTAGTATCACCTTGAATCTTATAAATGGATCCATTATGAGTTAATTTAATGCATTGGTAGGCAAAATAAGTAACATCACTCATACAGTGAGTCCATGGCCTACCACACAAGATGTTATAAGAAAGAAGAAAGTTAAATATTATCACCTTCACATGAAAAGTGATAGGTGGGATGGTAATGGGAATCCACACACAAATTACAAGAGGCATTTACCTTCTATCATATCCTTGGTAGGTGTTGCATGTAGAATTTAGTTTACATTCTAAATATCTAAGGGTTTTGATAAAGTTGAGAGAGGCAATGCACACGTCAAAACCCTCATTAATAAATTCATGCTTAACTTGGATATCACCTATTTGAACACTAATGAATAAGGGAGTATCATCTGCATGAAGTAGAATCTTGTTAGGAATCATATAAGGTATGAGAAATTTTAAGGAAAGAGAATTTTCTATAGTTTCATCAATGTTAATAGACATCTCTTCATATTGTTGTAATATACTATCCTTGGATCCAGATAAGGTTGCCTCCCATATTACTATGGGAGGATGAGGGACATTCATCTTGAAAAATAGTTGAATAAGATGGTTTTTATGATGGGGAAAATTCCTCATAATCTCAAGAAATGGAATTTGGGATGGGAGATTAGTGAGTTCCATGATGGGATCCCACTCATCATAACCCATAAGAAGGTTCTTAGATATATGTGCATAATGATTAAATAGGTCCTTGAAAAGAGGAGTTGAATTGCATTAGAATTTATGTTGATAACAAGAAAAATATTTAGAACAAGGTTGTAAATAATGTTGTGATGATGAAGTAGTTGGTTTAAGTTGATTTTGAGAATTGGTAAAAGAAGTGTTAGTATAAATTTGAGTATAATTAGTATTAAAATATGACATAAGAGTGGTATAAATATAAAAAGAAGTGTTATCTAAGAGAGAATTAGAAATCAAATCATCAAAAGTAATAAGTTCATCTTTCCCCAACTCATTTAAATGAGTTAGATAATAATCTTGAATATCACTATATGTTCTATATGGAGTGTAGATTGGTTTGGAATTGATAAAAGTAACCACCCTTCTCATATTAGTCATGTTAACCACATTCTCTTCGGTAGTAGGTTCAACAAGACTTTCTAAATTATTGGTTGAAAGGGTGGATTTATCTTGATTATCTTAAATAGGTTGATGATTAGGAAGAGGATCTTTATAGATAGCTAAATGATCATTGGCTTGATTCAAGGCTTGAGTTTTTTCATGTGATTTATAATCCTTGAAATCAATTTCGTGAGCTTTTTGATGCTTTCAAATGATGAAATCATGATCAAAATTAGGACCAAGAAGAAATTCCATAACTAATTTATGAAGCTGTCTACATGTCTCATGAGAATGACCCCAATTAGCATGAAACCAACAAAACTTGTTAGGATCATACCATGATTTTATAGGATGGATAGGGTTAAGATCTCATGGAATAAACATAGGTAAATGCTTAAGAAATTAAGCTGAGGATAGAGGTTTATGAATATTAATGTTGTTTGGTGAAGATAAGTGAGGATTAATATATTATTGAGAAGTGGGAGATAATTCTAATAATTGGGTAGGAATGATATTTTGAACGTTATGAATGGTGTCATAAGAATTTATAACACCATCATTGGTAATATTACAATTTTTATTCTTAAGTAAGAGATGAGGACCCACAAAAGGTTGGGGTGGTTTGAATTGACACATAAGAAAATATTGTTGTTTAGCTTGGTCAATAGCCTACTCCAATGTACATGGAGAGAGAGTGTGTGAACCTAATATCAAAGTTTAGTAAAAAGGGTATTGGTAAAAACATGGAAAATATTATCATCAACCATGTTATGTTCAAATTTATTTGACAAAGTCTTCCACCTTTTAACAAAGGCTTGAGTAGTTTCATTTTTAATTTGTTTAAAATTTATGAAGTGGGCCAAAGTGTTTTTAGGAAGATCACTACTTTAGAATTATTGAACTAAAGCATTAAGTAAATCCTCAAAACTAGTAATGGAATGAAATTCTAAGTTGGTTGTACCAATCCAAGGTATCACTTGTAATAGTTTTGGCTAATAGTTTGGTAATGACAAAGGTGTTCAATTTGACCCAATCCTTATAAATATTTCTAAATGTTTTAAGATGAAGGGTGGGATCAGTTGATTCACTATAATAAATTGTAAATGTGATATCTCCTATATCAATGTTAGCAATTTGAGTAGCAAGAGGTTCATTTTGGAGAAGTTTAATGGATTTATTGATCAAAGGAGGTTAAGGAATGAGATTGCCTTGAGAATATCAAAGAGGTGGAGGGGGGAAATTCTAATTATGTATGCCTGAAGCCATTGGTTGAGGATGAGATTGAAGATGGATAAGGTGGTTTTGTATTCTCATCATTTAATTTGTGTTATGATCTTGAAAGGTATTCATTATATTGAGTGTTTATAAAAATAGTTGATGTATCTAATTAGCATTATTAGAAGCATTAGAAGTGGTATTAGTGGCTTGTGTACCACTATTAGTGTTGATAAGAACTTGAGAGGAATTATGAGAATGTGAGGCACTAGTGGCAAAATTTTATTGTGTAGTAAAAGATGGACTAGTGAATTGTTGAGAAGAAGAAGCACTAGTATCACGATTATCTTGGGTATCAAATGATGTACTAGTGGAAGGATTAAGGATAGTGGATATTATGAGAGGCCCACTAGATGTAAAACCTACCCTATTAGTGGATATACTAGGCATGGAGGTGGAAGAAGTTAGAGAATAAGAGGTCATGGTATGATAAGGGGTCATAATCGATGAAAGAGGCTAAGAATTAAAGAATGTGGTACCCCCAAATCTAATTGAGAATGTAGGAGTAGGTGAATGAGGCTCTTTATATTGACCACTAATCATAAGATTGTAAATGGTAAAATGATATTTTCATCGATGTTGAGGAAATTTAGAGATAAAGAAAAGCATTTTAGGTGTATACTCTAATTTGGGTTAGTATTATAATGATAAAATAATATTATTTTGAAAATAGGTATTAGGAGGGGTCCTATAGTTCATTGTGCGAGTGGAAATATGAACATTACTAGCATCCAAGAGAGGATCCCTACTCTGTCTATGGGAGACCCTATGAGGGTTGGTAAAATTAATCATGTCTATTGAATACAGCTCAATATTATCATCAATTAGAAATTCCATGATGAAGGGAAGGAAAGAGAGATGAGAAAGAAAGAAAATAAGAAATGATAGAAATACTATAGGGTCAACTTGGTCAACCTAACACAAAAATAAGGTCTACAAACTATATAGGGTTGATTGGGTTGATCTAGTACACTGAACAGAGATTAGAAAAAGAAGAAACATGGTCTTAAACTAATACAAGGTTGACTGGGTTGATCTAGTATAGTGAATAGAGGATGGAAAAGGTACAGGGTTGATTAGGTCAACCACATACAATAGAGAGATAAATTCAAGAAGCCTATAATATATTTATGAATTGAAACAAGATAAATTTTGTAATCAATTTGAAAATAAATAACTAAATGGAAACAAACAGTCAATTGGATCAACACTAGCCAATCCAATTGAAGCACACAACACAAAACCTTACACCAATGATGGCTAATGTAAGATTTTGTAATACAAAATACAATTTAGCCAAGAGAAAGCAAGAAACTTAGAAATTAAATAGCTAACTAATTGGTAAACCTAAATTTTTATTAGATTATTAGAATATGATTTTTAATGTGATGGGAAGTTGGTTGTAAATAAGGAACTATAAGGTAATCGAAGGATAGTTTTAGGTGGTTTGGGTTGAAAGGTATCTATTGTGGTAATGATAAAGGCTTAGTATTAGGGCCTAACCCCTCACTTCACACACCAAAATGATAAGGGTGTTGGGTACTTAGCTATAATATACCATTAACCATATTTTAAACTTGAACAAAGTATCAAGTTAGCTCCCCCCTAGGTGATGAAATCCAAGTAGGTTAGCCTTGGGTAGACAAATGTTAAAATAATTGTTTAGATTTTTTAATTTGGTAGTGTGTGCATAAAATATAAAATATTGAAACTAAATGATTAATTAAAAACCACCTACTTAAACTATGTGATCTATTCTAAGTATGCAAGTAACAAGAAAAGTAGGTGTGAGCTAATTACTAGTATATAAGGTTAATTCTAACTTTGAAACAAGGTACAATATTGATATAGTCAATAGTGTATGCACAAAATATAGAATAGGTTTGATAGGGTCAAACCTATACTATGAAAGAAAGGTCTGAAAATGAACAGGGTCAGTAAAGTCAACCTAGTTATCTAAACAACACATAGAACATAAAATTGGGGTTGGTTGTGTTGATTTAGTTGACTATGCAAGGGTAGTTTTAAACACTACAAACTATAAAAATAAAGAATTTAAATAAATATATAGAGAGATAGAAAGGAACCTTGGTGGATCAAAGATATAAATAATGAAGATTGTTGTTTAAGAATCTTGATATATGTTTGTAAATTCTACCAACTAGGTCGACTACGTTGATCAAGCTTTGTAGAAACCTACTACTGAGTGCCTTAAAATGTACAGGGTCAATTGGGTTGACCTAGTAGTTTGTATTAGATGTTTGAAATGCTAAAAACTATACTAGGTTGACTGGGTTGATCAAGTAGACTATACCTGAGATTCTATGCATAAAAGTTAGATATTGGGTCAACAGAGTCAATCCAGTATGGAAAATATATGATAAAAATAATGATAAAAGAATGAAATAAGATAAAAAATACTATAAGTGTTAGTTCATGTTGGGTTCATCAAAATGTATACAATAAAAAATGCATCATGTCTATAAATCAATCCTGGCTCAAAGAAGATAGAGCTTACCTACACTTCCAATTGGGAATACATTTATTAAACAGGGGCATGACCAATATGGGGATATACTAGACTTGATTAGGGGATCAATTATCATAATACACCATGCTAGGAAGGGTTCCAAAGCCTAGAGTCAAACACAAATAACCCTAAAAGAATTGTAGGTTTAATGTTCACTCTTTATTTAATAAAAAAGAAAGTAAATCTAATATAGTGCACACCAAATATTGTGGCACAAAGTTATGGTTAGAAACAAAAAAATTAAACTAAACATACATAGAAGGCATATACACACATAAATGTACATTAAATACTAATACATAAAAGAAAGAAGCACAACAACATTATTTATGTACTCTTACAAATGAGAAATAAAGTTAGGAATACTTACCTTGAAGACAAACCTGCTAAACTTCAATATTTCCATTAGTTAAGGTGATTTGTAAGAGATTATTGTGGTATATAAGGATAATAAAGACAAATTACCTATAGGCTACATAATTTATCTATGCATCTAAAATAATTCTCCAAAAAATAAGATCTATATCTCCAAAGAAAGTATAGAACCCTAAGCTTTATTCCTCAAGTAGAATGGTCAATAAGTATATGTCCATTCACACTTATTATTTTTCACTTACCTTCTTAAAAATGGTTGGAAATGAAATTGTATATATAACCATATCTTTCCATAAATCCTTTTGAATGTGTTAGCTATATAGGGTCAACCCAGTCGACCCTATTTGTTTTCAGGGGATAAATCACTAGGTCTTGATGTAGGTCATTTGAAGGGATAACAAAACTCCTAATGAAAATACCCTAAATAGTAAAAGGTCAACCTAGTCAACCCTGTACAATAATCAGAAGCTAAAAACTATATAGGGTTGACCTATTTGACCTAGTACAGTCAATTGGTTGAAAGGGGTCAAGGCAAGAACAAGGAGGATAAAGAATGGAAAATGACTAGAATAGGTACAACTTATAATAATAAGATTAAGGTAAATGGTTTTATGAGATGAGTGTGTATATGACAAGTGGCAAAAGGGAAAACAATCTTATAAATCACTAATGGTCTACCCACCCCTTTCCTAGTGTACCCCTTAAGGCATGCACTTAAAGATATTAAGACTCGATGGGTTCCTACAAGATATATTTTGTTATTAATAAATAACATTTTGAAAATATTATGTGTATACATTAATTCATTGATTTTTTCATAAGGTCTCAACATAATGTTGTGATGTGACAAGATTATGAGTAGTGTTGCTTTGTATTGATATAAGAGATCATTAGAAAGAGAGTACTTGCTATGATAAGGTCATTATTGACCAAGTTCGTAAAACGAAAGTCTTTGTGGACAATGTGTATTGTGAAGCCTAGTCTTGTCTTGGTGAAGGCAATAATAGTGAAGCTTGGTGAAGTGAGTTGAGGTTTGTGAGAAGATATGTGATAGTGATTGAGCATGGTATAAGGTTGTTTGGAAAGAGACCTATATGGTTTATCAAAGGATAATGATGGGAAATGATGTGGATTTTATCTCAGATGTTTGAGATGAGTTATGAGTTATAGAAGGTGTCTTAAACATCTCAAAGTGGTATAGTGCCTAATAGGTCTATTTGATGGACTAGTTCTTGAGCATGGATATGGCTTGTAGAGGCATGATAATTATTATATGGATGTATATAGACTTTAAGTTGTGTAATATAGTATTATAGCATGAGATAAAGATGTAGAGTTAGTCACATGATTCTCAAAGTAAGCCAAAGGGGTAAGTTCTTCATTGGTGGTCTTCTCATGGACCTTCTCTTAAGACCCTAGGTGGTATGATGAGGCATCATGATCAGGTTTGGAGCCTTGTGAGCTCATGTGAGAATTTTTAGAGACTTGATATGTTTTTTTAAGTGTGATGGTGAATTTTGAGGTCTCGAGTTAAAAAGTAAATCATAAAAAGTGGATTTGAGGTCTCTTGTGTGTTAAAATGAGGTGTTGCAGAATCAAGAAAGATTTTTTCATGCTTGTTGGCATATGTGACTATTACATGGGAATATGATATCCTAGGGAGAGATGGAAAAGGGTCCTAAAAATTATTTATCATCATTACGAGTTGGATTTAAGGTAAGATCTTAATGAATAAATGTTAAGAATGAAAATTGGTCTAAAACCCTCCTAAAACACTAATAGTGACCCGATATGGAATATATTGATGGAAATGGATAAAAATGGATTGGATGATATATTTTTACATTTCGATCATGGAGTGGAATCTTATAGGTACCTCTAGGTGGCATTGGTTTGTCAGGTGAGTGAGTGGACCCCACATAAAAGTGATTATTTCTCAAAAAATTGGTATAGTAGACAAAGTTAACAAAGTCAATGAATTAAAATCATTAAAAGACAAATTTTTATACTTTTATTTCATTTCCATGGTGTTTTTTTAATCTATTTTTAGACATCAAAAATTCTAAATCGGTCATGGAAGTTGACCTATTGCTAAAAAGCCTAGTGAGGAAGATAGTGAGAAAAACTAAGTAAAAGTGGGAATGAGATTAGGGAAGTGTTGTCATAGACTAGGGTTAAATCCAATTGCATAAAAAAGTTTTTCAAGACTAGTAACACATGTACATATTAGTTATATGTTTTATAGGTTAATGAAAATGTTGTTCACAAGTTGACCTATCTAGTGAAGATGTAAAGTTGAGATATTGGTCTGCAAGACCAATATTGTCACTAGACCATGATATATTTCTATATGAGACTTAAATAATGATCTCATAGGATAATAAAAATGAATAAATATTCCATAAAAGTTTCCACATAGGTACTAAAATTCATATTTATCATGACTGGTCTTCAAAACAAATTAATTAGTCTAAATAAGCTAGTGGGAGTGATGAGTTAGAGCTTATCTAACCTTAGCTATAGCATCCAATGAATATGATATTGTTTTTTAACACATGATTTTACTATTAATTATTTATAAATTCTTGAAAATAAATATAATATGATTGGATCATTGAAGCCAAAATGGCTTGTCTAACTGAGTAAGGTCTATAAGAAAGGAGGTAAATATATTGGTCTATAAGACCAATAGCTATCATGTGTGCTTGTGATTATTTTTTATGGAATTTTATATGAGTATATTTAAGGATAATATAAACCCATTTTAAATTCATGAAATTGAATCTATAGGTGTTCTAAGTCATTATTTACATGACTGTGTTTTGGAACATTTAATCAATTTTGAGTAGTCATCTAGAAGAGATGAGTTTGAGGTGATTTACCCAGAGTTGAAGATTATAATATATATAAAGATTTTATTAAATTTTATAAGGTTAATATGAGTGAATTTATATTCGTTAAATGTCCTTTTATTTATGTTTGTGGTCAATTATTCATGACTAAGTTTTTGAGTGGTCATGTTGCAGAAGTGGGATTGAGACTTTAAGATCTATGTTGAAGGATATAATTCACATGGTGATGAAAATTATGTCATGAATCTTATATTTATGTGATTTTTTCCCATTATTTACTTGAAAATTTGTGTTCACACTTCATATATTCATGAAAAACTTTCTAAGTGTGCACAGACCTAATTGTGAGTAGTGTTAATGATGTGGTCTAAGTAGTGAACTAGACTAAAACGTGGTATGAAACTAAATGGATTTTATCATGGGTATATTTTATTTGTGTGTGAATTTTTTCATCCATGTATGGAGGATTAATAAGTTTCAATAGGGTTAAGTGTAAAATGCTTCTTGAGAAGGCCTAATTTCATTAGGTCTCCTTTAGGCCTAATAATGGTTTTGGTCCTTATGAGTGGTGACCAACCTATGTAGTGGATGTTTCATGTATGAAAAGTGTTATTTGACCAATTTTAAGGAAAATAAAAATGTGGAGAGGTTTTTCGATTACCAAGGTGTATGAGATAAAAATACTAGTATAAGAACAAGGTCTAATAGGCCTAATTAGTGTGTTGAGAAATAAGATACCTTTGAGTGAATAATAGGGTAGATTATGAAGGAGAAGGAGGTATTATAGACCATAATAAGAGGGGATAGAGAATATTATGAGCATATAATAGAGTTGATGCATGTGTATATCAAGGTCAATTGACTTAATAAGCCTAGTGAGAGGCATATTGAGTGAGGAAGACTAATAGGCTATTTGAGAGAGATAGAAGAGTGTGAAGAGAAAAAGAAGGTGATCATCATCAGTTGAGTGATAAATAGGTGTCCAAAGGTTATTATAGGTTCTATGTGGCTGATTTGGTTTTGATTCAACTAGGGTGTTGGTATCTCCTTGCAAGCTGGAGCTTGTTAAAGGCCTAGTTAAGTTAGTGCTTGACTAGTAAGGGATTGGTGCTCCTTGTGTGGCTGGTGCCTCAATAAATCTTGTTTCATTGATTATAGGACTATATTCCAAGTTGTGTTTTAGTTGTTTTTATCCCCCATAAGGGTTTCCCATATATCTATTGTGTTCATATGTTGTATATTTTTGTGGATGCTTATTTATGCATTGGTTGATATATGTCTTTGAATGAATGATAAGTGAAATTGAATGATTATTTTAAGGGAATTGATTCACTCCCCCTCTCAATGGATATGATTCCAATAATTGGTATCAGATTAGGTACTTTGAGAGAGGCCCAAAAAACTAAAGGTGATCATAAGAAGCACAAGATTGAAGTATGATGATGACAATGTTTATCATGATTTTAATGATGGTACTGGAAGAGTTGACTAAGAAGAAGAATTATTACAATATGAGTCATGAATAAATAATAAATTGAGGTTATTTATATGTAGGACATAAGTCAAATTTCAAAGAATGTCAAAAGTGTTATTTACCAGCTCAGAAGGATTATGTAGAAGCCAAGTCTAAGGTCAATCCTAAATTGATATTCAAGTTTTGAGAAGATATCTATGGTGCAAAAAGAAAATGGTTGGTCATCAAGTGTTCTTGAGAGAAGGAATCAACTTAGGGGGAGATTTTTGTTCTTTGTTTATTTTCATAGCCAAGGTTTAGATAATAGTCTATTGGAGGTGTGATTAAAAGGGATGGATTACAAAGAATCTATATGATGACTTTATTAAACCAATCCAATTTGTGTTCCTAGATTAGGTGTATAGTGCCAAGAAGGTATATAGAGACATAGAAACATACTAGATGCTATTGAAAGGACTAAGGGCATGATGAATGTTTGAGCAAGGAAGGGAAGATGGATACCACCATCCTTATGTTAGTAGATGAGATGGCTTCATGATGTATAAAGGGATTAGAACCACTTTAGATCATTAGAAATGGTGGTTTAAGTATTTTATGGTATTTCTTACTATTAGTATCTCATTATTATGTTTTGAACTAGATCTGAAAGTTTATTTTTGTGTGTGAAAAAGGCCTAAGAAGATGATTGTACCTTATGGGCATGATTAATGGTGGAAAAGGGTAAGTATCAGAGATATTTTCTAGAAATAAACATTGAAGGATCTTGTCCTATGAATTTGAAATATGAAATTAAGGTCATAAGAAACAAGTATATATGATTTGTATAGTTATTTTGGGTGATGATACATGTGTTTTAGCATATGACATGACTAACATGTAATGAGGGTTTCAAGACTCCATGGGACAATAAGACCTAGAAGAGATTTCATAAAGTGAATGAAATTATAAATACTTGTGGAGTTCAATGAACATCAGATGGAGTGTATTGAAATGAATCATGATGAATTGAAGTGATATAGGTGCTCAAGAAAAGTTAAATAGTGATATGCTTATCTTAACATTCAAGTGGAACATAGATTAGTCTATAGAACCAATGTGAACATTAGAGATAATTTGGTATATGAGGATATAAATAATATAAGGATCATTAAAAATTATGTTAATACATTATATATGCCTTAAGGAAAATCATAGAGGCTTGAGCTTGAAAAGCATAGTGAAACCATGAAAAGCTAGTGAGTATAAGGTGATTGTAGAGTTGGTTTTTTTTGAGTCATTAACATATGGATTTGAGTGATCTTGGTGAATGTAAAAGTGACATTAGGATCATTTAAGTCATGTGGATAGTGTATAAGGTCCTTGAAAAATTATGTGAAGTAAAAGACTAATCAAAGTAATCTTACTTAGAGGTTTGATATGCCATAGTAGTCTTGATAGATTTTTATGAATGTTGCATGTAGCTGTGCTTAATGGTCTTTATCATGAAGAATGTTTGATAGATATCTACCATAGAGAATGAGGTATTATATACTTAATTGATAGTTTTCTATGTAGAAGTTATTATGAGCTAGTCTAAGCCATGATGGCTTGTGAAACATAAAGGGGATAAATTGATGCATGAATAATCTTTTGATATGACATATGGATGAATAAGTTTGTTTCTTTGGAACAATGCTATTCGATTATAGATAGGTCTAATGTGTTTAGGTCTCTATGAGATCTAATTGAAGATGGTTGTCATTAATAAGAAGATGTTTTGTCAAAGGGGGAGTTCCTTATTCAAAATTTTCTAGATATCAAGTAAGGAGAGTGATGTTCATGTATTTGAGGTATGCATAAGCTTAAGGGGAGCATGGTTGAGTACTTATATGAGTTTGGATCCTATTTGGTTGATAAGAGGAATATTGAAATTGTTTGAGGAGAAAACATGTTTTAGGTCCAAGGATTAGATGGTAGTATTATCAGAGATGACCCTTTGTCATTAATGTCAAAGGGGGAGAAATACTAGATTGGGAGAAAGACCATTTTAGGGGAGATACATCTTGAGGAAATGAGAATGATATACTTTGTTAGAATGTTTTCCATCAATGATGAAGGTGGAGATTGTTAAGTTATGTTCCTATTGTTGTGTTGAGGCATTGATGTCTAAAGTAATTGAGTATCATTGATGTCCCAAAGGTGATTTTGTGAAGATGCATGATAAGTGATCATGATGGATTAATCATGATCTAGTAAGTTTTGGAGTTATGCATAAGGTCTTGGTATAATGTTGTGATGTGATGAGCTTATGAGCAATGTTGCTTTGTATTGTTATGAGAGATCATTAGAAAGAGAGTACTTATTATGATAAGGTAAATGTAGACACTAATATTGTGTCAACCCCCTGGTCCCCTTCTAACTCTAACACTCATAACCCACACTTTATTAATTTAAAATAAGTTATTTATTTTAAATTAATTATTCTCTCACCTTGACACCTCACCTAGACACCTTGCCAAAGACTATTTCTTAGCCTATGACTCACCCCATGACTAAGTCCTTCATATCATAACTACCTAAGACCTATTCCAACCTTTTAACTAACCCTCGTGTGTAATAAACCCACCTTTTGACCATTCTCCAATGGCAAATGCACTTGGCAGATGGAAAATGGGCTTCTTAGCCCTTTTTCCCATTCTCTGGCTGCCAACAATGGTCAAATATCAGCCGATGCTGGCAGGATCATCAATGTCGGTTACATAAAATGACTTCTAACATTGAGTTATGGCCTTCAATCAGTCTCTCTCTCAGTCTCTCTCCTGGCCTCTTTGTATAATGACGTGCACGCTTTGAGACAAGGATCAAAATTCTATTATCACTCTCCAAGCTATAGAAACTCTAAAGAAATCACTCTAGACATTGGGTTAAAATCATTGTACGAGATCTTCAACATTATCTGCAATAAGAACAAGCATCCTGACACCCTTCGGTCTTTGACAAAAAGCTAAGTATTCTTCTGGTTTCTATTTCAAAGTTCTTGATTAACTTAGTAATTAGTTTTTATTTTAATATTTTAGAATACTATAAAATAAACCCAATTTCCTCCATGGAAGGGCTGAAAAATCTTCCTCTAACTCCCACCTTATTATCACACCTACCTTTTACCTTTTGTCCTTCCTCAGAACCTATTCTCCTTTTCATAACTTTGCACAAACCTTAATACTCCCAGAGTCCTCTGTCCATCACAAAAACACCCTGAAACTCATCCAAAGATGTATTGCCCCTACCGACATCAGCAGTATAATTTATGTCGACATCTTTTACCTACCGACATCGATAGTATAACTGACGTCAGTGTCTGTGCAAACTAGAAGACTAATCCAAACAACCCAAAGACCAAACACAACCTCTTACCAACCTGCTGAGACCCATGGATTACAAGAATAGGTACATAACATTTTGCCTTTTTATATCTATAAGTCTTTTATCATTTCATTTCATTCAAATCTCTTTGTCTTAAATAGTGGACTATCATCCTTCACGAGGCTTTATGCTTCCGAGACCAAGTGCGTAGCTTGGCAGTCCACTTTATCTTATTCTAACATTTTATTTGTTCAAAGTCTTATACTTATTTATAGGTGTCTTCCTCCACAGCCAAAGAGGATCTCCTTAAAAATCTGGATACGGTGCGCAACTTCATCTAGGTATGTACAAACCCTTGACCATTACCTTTAGTTTCTTATTTCTTCTGAATATATAAATTGCAAAAAAAAATGAGTAGAAACATTCTGGCATTCCCAGTGGGACCCTGGAGTTTTCCTTGGGTTCATTTTTTCTAAAAAGCAAACTTTCATATAGTTGCATTAGGAAAAATATTTCTTCTTCCATCCTTCCTCTTCTTTATTTTTATTTTGAAAAGAAATCGTAAGCACAAGTTAAAAAGAATATCTTTCTTTTTCTTCTTGTCACCTCTTTCTTGCATTTTAGAGTAGTGAAATTCATACTCTTAACCTTTTCCTCACTTCTTTACATCTAAACAAAACATTTCGATTTGGGTTAAAAATATATTGCATTTCATTCCTGCTTGAATGCATTTTTAGCTCATCTAGTAATTAAAAACACATTATGAATAAATCGCAGTGCACATATGTTACACTACCATACCACAAGCACATCAAATTAAACATCTAAACATACTTGAGACAAGGCCCGACTAGGATTTCATCACCTAGAAAATACCTTACCCTTCCTGGTGATCCCACTTGGACTTCACTACCAAGGGGAGAACCCACTCTGTTCTCTAGCAGAGTATAAACTATAGGCAAAGTATATATTGGCTAAGCGACCCAGCTTGGCTTTGGGCTCGTGAAGTGAGGGGAGCAAGCCCCTATCACCAAGCCACGTACAGAACCTAATACATATTTTGAGCACCAAAACATAACTTGAAACCAACCTTAGACTGCCTCTTTTAGGACCCGTTCTAAAATCCCAATTCCCAAACACATTCTTCTAAGGCATAAGCCACCACGACTCTAAAATTTATTCTTATGAATTTAACACTTATAGGTTGATTTCCATCATCTATTTTTCTATTCTTATCTGATTTTTTGAGCTGGTAAGGATGCATTATTCTGAGCTCCAAAAATAACTCAAATTTTTCTTTTTCTTCCAAAAACTTTCAGTTTTCTGAGTTTTTGAAAATACACAAAAACTGACATTAGCTTTTCCACCGATGTCGGCAACTCATCTTCACTGACATCAGTTATTTGACTGACATCGGCAACATAATTAACCAACATCAGTTTTTCCACCGACGTCAGTCATTGTCAACAAATTTTCTTCTCAAACAACAAGCTTAAAACCCAACTCTTTTGTTGTCAAAAACAAATTCTGATTTCCTGAAGCTGAAATACACAGTTTTTCAAAGCTAAATCTATTTTGTCTTGAATTGTTTTGACACGTAGTCAAGCCAAATCTATTGTTGACCATGCAAGGCAACAACCACTCCCACCTTCACCTTCTATATCATGTCTCCAAATGAAGTATAATCCTGAAACTAAATGTACTCCTATCCAATCACCTCCAAATCAACCCCTTATTATTCCCGAAGGGGATCAAGACTTTGAGAGTTTCCTTGAACTTAACGTCAAGGCTCTTCAATACTATCTCACAAGAAGTCAAATGCGAGATTCTTTAGGTAACCCAATTTATGGGATGCCAACTTCCTTAGTTGAAATGACAATAATATCAATAGCTTCTGTAACTCAACCCATGGTCACTTAGGCCATTGCCTCAATTAATAACCCAACCATGACCAATCTTCAATATTTGGCCTCTCCTTCTATTTCTGGACCTACCTCCATTGGGGTTTCCATATGCCCTCAACCACAAACAATCCAAACAAGTTCAATCCCATTTCAGAACTTGATTGTCTCCATCCCACCTACTCTTACACCCATAAACGCAAGAGTAACTACCTATCCTTTGGCTAGTGTTGCCACCATCCAACCACCTCTAGCGACATCAAGTCAAGTTGTGCCTTCCAGCTTCATGACAGAACCACCCTTGACCTCAACATCAATCCCTATGACTAGTTACTAATATGTTTCACCTATACAAGCGCAACCAACTACATCATACGCTCCTCCTAACACCTTCTAAATGCCTTACAACCTAGGGGGCACCCCACTTGCCAATCCATCAACTGATCTAATCAAGATGTTGATGGATAAGATGTCTAATATTGAGACATCTATTTTAGGTTCAAGAAGTGTTCTCTCATATGAACAAATCTGTAATGAACCTATTCATCCTTCAGTCCCATTCTGACCATATCCTAGTCAGTGGGAACTCCCCAAGTTTACTCATTTTCAGAGTAAAGAGGACCCACAAAAACATTTACGAGTATTTAGACATGCTTGCTACCTTATAGCACATGATGATGCGTTATTACTATGCACATTTCCCATGTCACTTTTTGGCACTACCCTCAATTGGTATAGTTCTATTACCAGTCACTCTCTATTTACCTTCACCCAACTAGCTCAACTTTTCCTTGACCACTTTTCAATCAACATCACTAAAAAGGTCTCCATCATAGACCTATACTCTAGTAGACAATTTGACAATGAATCAATAGCTGATTTTGTTGCCTATTAGAGAGGCTTAATCAACAAACTCTCCTTTTCTTTACCTCAACCTGAGCTCATTGAGATCTTTTCTAGAGCATGTGCCAAGCACATCTCATCTACTTTGTGGGTCCAAACATTCCACACATTTGACAAAGCTTTCACCATGGCCAGTAAGCTTGAACTCCACACTGTCGAAGAGGATAAAGTCAAATTGCGTAGTAAAAACCCCAACACAAAATCAAATAACCCTTCTTCCAAATCTTCTTCCTCCAATTCCAAGTCCAAGGGATCAACAAAAGCTATGGTACTTAGATCATCATAATCCACCACAACTAATCAAACCACACCTTCCACATCTCAAAGCATTACAAGACAATTTCAAGAACGATACGTACAGTGTCAATATACTCTAATAGAAGAATCATACGCTTTAGTGTTGGATAAACTAGTCAAGCAGGGAGTCCTCAACCTCCCCCAAATTCAACCACCACCTCAATTTGATCCCTCGCATGGTATCCCTACATGGTATAGAGAGAATGACTTTTGTAATTATCACCGTGTCAAAGGTCATGACATAGACAATTGCAAAACCCTCAAGAACGTTATTTAGGACATGTTAGATAAAGGTGATCTTGTCTTGGATAACCCAAATGCACCACCTAACCAAAACATAGACATTTTTAGACAACCATTCCCTAACCATCCCCCTAGTCAAAATAACATTCGAACCATAGCCGAAGACCCCCAAGAATGTAATATACATACGGTCAATATGGTTTCACCTTTTATTCCTAATCAATCACTTCCATAAATTGAAGAGGTTAGCCAACCTATTTCTCCATCACAGGAAGAAGAGCCTTCTTCTCCTAATATCCCTCCATCCACTCCTCTTTCACACCTAGGGGAGTCTACTTCAGCTTCTCTTATATTGGAGGACGCATTAACTATACCAATGCCACTAGCCCCACCGTCATCCTTCCTACTACCAATGGAGGACCATACCTTTCCTACTCTTTGACCACAAGTAAAAGGCATGATCATCCCTATGCTTTATCCTCTTGAAGAACCACATTCTCCAATTCCTTCTCCACTGAGAGAAGAACTTGTCTCTTCACCTACTTCAACTAAAGAGGATCCAGTAATGGCTTTCTCTCACCTTTGGCCTGAGATTGCCACATCTAACACATTCTCCCTCTCAAAACCACCCAAATATTCTAAAAAACCAATTATAAATCCTCATACAATGACTTCTAAACCATTCTCTTGATTGGCTGAAAACTTAGGATTTCTCCATTCGAGGAATTTAGAACATAAGGCATTATGGGAGTGACTCAAAGCTCCTTATCTTACACATCCCACTTCATCTTGTACTATTGATCCTCCTTCAACAGAATCTCCAAAAGTATCCAATGAGGATGAAGCTTCTACTTCCAAATCTTCAGAAGCTCAACCATCCACATCTGAACCTAAACCCTCATAGGTATCCACCATATCGAAATAGGTTAAATCCCTCAATGTTCATCCCATATCAAACCTCACTCACCCACAAGTGAAGGTAGATTTGAACCTTACCCCCCATAATAATGGTCCTCATACTGTATTAAAGAAGACTACTAAACGATGTTAGAGAACTCCTCCCCCACCATCACCATTGCCCTTTATTTTGGGCCCACACCCTTCCACCTTAATAGGAGTACTCTATACTCCAACATATAACAAAAATAAATTGCCTCCATTACTCCCTTTACCCACCAAAAACATTCTTCCTCCAAAAAAATCAGCACCCCTCATAAAGAAAGTGTCTTCTATGCGAGTGGCCACACCAACAACCAAAAAGGTGGTACAAAAAATGCCCTCAACAACTCCAAAACAAAATTCATCAACATCTACTGCATCAACAAGCATAGACCCATTATTAGGTTCATATGCTTTGTTGCTATGCTGACTTTTGCAAACTTCTAGCATCACTCTCCCACCTATTAAACCATTTCAACCTCTCGGATCAAAACCGTCTTGGTTCGATGACACTAAAATCTACCTATATCATCGCTCACCTGGGCATGATACTGAGAATTATTGTGCTCTCAAGGTTGTCATTCACCAATACTTGGAGAAAGACACCCTTCTTATTGAGGATACTATCAAAAAATCTCTAACACTGTCTCATGTCTCTCAAACCTCTTCACCTTCATCGAGATCCCATCATCAGACCATGGTCCCTTTACCTCCTTCACCCCCTTTATTCGAGATTAACACCATCAATGTGGCCAATAGGTCCCAAAATTTAAAGGATAAGGCAAAAGAGAAGGTTGCTATTTCTTGGATTTACCCATTTTTCAAACCTGCTCAACCACCAAAACCCAAGATTTCTATCTTGGGTACATCCCAACTAACTTCTTCGAAGGCAATCCGTGATTCCATGGTGAAACAACTTCACCAAACTCTTGTGAAGATGACTTTGTATGACCTCATTCAAAGCTCTCCACAACATTTTCAAGCTTTAATTAAAGCTTTATAGGTAGTGGAGGTCCAACCAGAAGACCCCCAACCACTGGCTACCTTAGTCCAATCATTACCCACCATCGCCTCTATTACCTTTAGTGATTTTGAAATTCCTACCTCCAACTTGGAAGATCAAGATGTTTCCCTTTTTATCAAAGATTACATTGATCGAACTCACGTTAAGTGAGTTATGATTGATGGGGGCACCAGCATCAATATCATTTCCACCCATGCCTATGACCAATTGGCCCTCCCAAAGAATTATATGTCTAAAATCAACACAATTCTTCAATCTTTCAATGATTCTACTGCCACTACTGTTGGCACCATCATCTTACATATTCATGTTAGCCCATGAACAATCCTAGAACTCTTCTACATCATTAAGGGGGAGTTCCAATACAACATGTCGTTGGGATGACCTTGGATCCGTGCCATGGCCTGTGTCCCTTCCACATTACATCGTTGTGTCAAATTTGAACACGAGGGTCAAATACATGTTATTCCTACTGACCCTTCCCCTTTTAAGACATGCAACACAACTTATCAACCCAAGGATGTTCTCATTTCTTTAAAAACATTGACCCAAACACCACCTCCACCTTCAGAAGCCTCAACAAGTTCACAAATGGTAGTTACATCTACATTACCTCCTTAAGTGACAACAAAAGATCCTATGGAAGATACCTTCTAGTGGTTTTCACTTGGGGAGTATCGCTTGCTCACCTTGGACATGTTTTAAACTCCTCAAGAGTATGGAAAAATTCATCGCAATCCCAACTATGACGACCACATCAGAATGGTCATCCCCTATGGTCCTCCTAATCTTCAAACAAATCTCATCTATGGAGGGTTAGATCAAGCTCCCACTGATGGGAATCCTCTTTCATCACCCCAACTATTTACATCTAATTTCTGCTTTCTTGGCACCCCAAACTTTGATCACACCTATCTTTATATGTGTGCGTGGAAAGGTTTTGACTTTGGGTGCTATGAACAAGGCTCCCACCAACCCAATGTACCACCAAATGATGAGGCCATAACGAATGCCAAGAAATGACATGGCCTGGGTTTTGAAGAACCTATTGAAACTTCTAAAAACCCTCTCCCCAACCCTATCATAGAACAATCCCATCCAAACTCACCTATTCCCCCATCTTCACCTATGGAGTCAATGGTTTCCATCCCTCCTAGTTTTTTTTTGCATAAATGCCATTCACTTAGAACCCCTGACCTATCAACTAGGTGGGGTATCAAGGTCTCTTCCTCTCATTTATCCAAACATGATAGACGATGAATCTTTTACCATCAACACTATCCAATGCGTAGATGATGATGCCATTATCACCTACATGGGTGTAGATGATTCTTTCATACAATGGTCACTTCCTTCAGAAATGTAGGTTATGTTAAATGAATCAACCATTGACATTAACCTCCCATCTTCTGATGTTCCTCACATTTTAAAGATTGGTCAATCTTTAGATGCCCAAGAACAAATTGACTATACCAAATTCATTATGGATCATAGCACAGCCTTTGCTTGGTCCTATAGCGATATGCCTGGTATTGACCCTAACATCGTCATCCATAACATTGTTACAAACCTTGAAGCTAAGCCTGTTAGGCAAGATCTTTGCAAGATGCATCCTCCCATCATACTTCTTGTCAAAGAGGAGCTTCAACATCTTCTCTCTATCTCCTTTATCTAACCCATTGATTATCCGTAATGGGTATCAAACATTGTCCCTATCACCAAAGTAACTGGGGGGATCTGAATCTATACTGACTATCACGACCTCAACTTAGCTTGCCCAAAGGATGAGTTTCCCTTTCTAAACATCGACCAACATGTTGATCTTACAGCTGGTCATGAGATGCTATCACTCATGGATGGGTTTTCAAGATATAACCAAATCTTGATTGCACCAGAAGATTAACATAAAACCACCTTTATCACCCCATGGGGGAAATTTTGCTATAGGGTCATGCCTTTTGGTCTTAAAAATGCAGGCGCCACATATCAACATGCCATGACCTATATTTTTATGATCTCCTCCACAAAATCATGGAGGATTATGTGGATGACTTGCTTGGGAAATCCAAACTCTGCCATGACCATTTAACTATTCTCAAAATCATATTCACTCACCTCCTCCAATACAACGTTTGACTAAACCCCAGAAATGTGTCTTTGGGGTTCTCTCAGGGAAAAGTTTGGGTTTCATCATTTCTTTTCATGGCATTGAGGTAGATCTTACTAAAATATGAGCTATACTCGAGATGCCACCACCAACCAATCTAAAACAACTTCACAGTCTATAAGGGAAGCTTCAATCTATTCATCGCTTCATCTCACAATTATCTAACTGATGTCAACCCTTTCATCACCTCCTCAAGAAGGATGTCTCCTTTAATTTGGATCAAGATTGCCAAGAGGCTTTTAAATCTCTTAAACGCTATCTTGTCACTCCACCAGTCCTTATTCCACCAAAAGACGACCAACCCTTCTACCTTTACATTTCAACAACAAATCACTCCTTAGGTGCCATGATCGCACATCGAGATGAACAAAATCATGAGGAAGTGGTTTATTATATAAGCCAAATTCTCATTGACTATGAAAATAAGTATACTCATATTGAAAAACTTTGTTTGGCATTAGTCTTTACCGCTACCAAACTTTGTCATTATCTTCTCAATCACAAAACTTACGTCGTCACCCACACTGACCCTCTCAAATACATGCATTCCAAGCCATACCAAAACCAATATATGGCTCATTGGCTCATGATTCTTGTTGATTTTGACTTGGAATTAATTCAAAAAAAGTCTATCAAGGGGAAAACAATCGCTGATCAACTAGTAGATGCCCCTTTACCTGACAACCAACCCTCTCACTATGAATTTCCTGACGAATCTATCACCACATTATCCACTGATGACATTTTCTATCAAATGACAATGTTCTTTGATGGATCTAAGTGTCAACATGGTGGGGGTGTAGGGGTCATTCTCATTCCTCATGAGGGTGAGCCCATGCCTCTATCTTTTAAACTTGACTTTGAATGCACTAACAACATGGCTGAATATGAAGCCTTAATTTTGGGGCTTCAAACCACCCTTTTCTTAGGCATCAAGACAATTAACATCTTTGGTGACTCGCAACTAATCATCAATTAAGTCAATGGTTCATATCTTTGTAAAAATGAAGTTTTACAAAGGTATAAACACCGTGTCGACACCCTGCTAGAATCTTTCGACTATTATCTCTTGCAAACTGTTCCTCATTCTATGAATAAGTTTGTTGATACTATGGCTTCTCTCACCTCACATATTCCATCCTCATCTTCTTCCTTGAGAATTTATGTTACGGTACACCATTTGGCATTGCCTTCATATATCTCCACTAACATCAACCTTGTCAACACCATTGACTCTAGTCCACAAGATGTTTGGTATAAACAACTTGTGGACTACTTAACTTATTCTATTATCCCTCCTGATCTCTCTAGCAATGCACAGTAGGATTTTATCAAAAGTACTGCTCGATATACCATGTTAGGGGGTCTTCTCTACAAAATAGGTTTTGATGGCCTCCTTCTTTGATGTCTAACCTCCACTGAAACAACTCATGCCATCAAACAAGTCCATGATGGGATTTGTGGTAGACATTTCAGTGGTAACTCAGTTGCAAAGCACATCCTTCACCTGGGCTATTATTGGCCTACTCTTCACCAAGACTACAGTGATTATGTTCGGCGTTGCATCAAATGCCAACAACATGCTAACTTAATTCACATCCCTAGCCACACTTTACAAGTCACTAAGGATTTTTGGCCCTTTTCACAATGGGGTTTAGATCTAATCGGTGAGATTAACCCTCATTCATCTCTCTGACATCAGTCCATTATTACCACAATTGAATACTTCACTAAATGGGTGGAAGCTATTCCCCTCATCTCTACTAAAGTTGACAAAATTGTTGACTTCATCAACACCCACATCATCTGTCGTTTTGGTGTACCTCACAAAATCATCACCGATAACAACAAATCATTCAAAAACAAAACTGTCCAGAAACTTTGTGACTCTTTTGGCATCAAGCTCAGCTTCTCCTCACCTTACTACCCACAACCAAATGGGCAAGCCAAGGCTTCCAACAAAATATTAACCAAAATCCTAATGAAGGTGGTCAATGACACTGTAAGGGATTGGCACATTCACATTCCCTTCGCTTTGTGGGCCTACTGCACTAGCATCCGAACCCCTACGGGTGCTACACCTTTCTCTCTAGTGTATGGAATAGAGGGAGTTTTGCCTCTCAAAGTACAAATACCCTCTCTACACATCCCTCTGCATGACATTATTTCTAATGATGACTTTTGTCAAGATCAGTTAGCTCAACTCGAGTTACTCGACAAACATCATCTTACTGCCCTTAACCATCTCCATATCTACCAAAATCATATCAAACGTGCCTATAACAAATATTTGAGAGAGCAAGATTTCAAAATTATAGATTTCATCCTTAAAGAAAACCAACACGTGACGAATATGGAAAGAAGCAAATGAGGCAAGTTTGCTCCTAATTGGCTCGAACCTTATATCATAATGCATAAATATGGATCAGGGACTTATCATCTATCTTCTCTTAAAGGATGGCCAGAACTTGAGCCCCTTAATGCCTTACATCTACGACCATTCTACTATTAATAAATTACTCATTCACTTGATATTTAACTTGAGCTCATCCCTTGAACAACCCTTGTCATCCTCATTTTCATTCCTTTCAACCCTGTTTCCCTAACAAACACTATGTAACCCTTTTATAAAGTATGAATGCTTCATACAAATAAAAATGGAGACCCCTAAACCTCTATAGTCCTGTCCATGACTAACAATTATGTCAAAAAAAAAAATTGGGATGCCTATCCAAAATATCCAAAGGTCATAAACTCTAAATGCAGACTGCTCCCTCGAAGGACAACTACATCATTGATGAAATTAATAGACTACTCCCTTGAAGGATAGCTATTCAAAGCCCTCAAAACATATAAAGTACACTATAGACCATTCCCTCGAAGGATGGCTATGACTAAATTTTACTACAAATAGCACCCTCTCAAGAAGCTTCTTGCATAAATTAGCTTCACATGACCATAAAACAAAGCAACATCCCCAAATACACTCCCCACATTGATCAGTCTACAAGCTATTAAAGTCATGGATTTGTCTATGGTTATTCTTAGGGTCTCCTATAAAATGGGTAAATTTATCCCTACTAGAAAGGATTACCCTATCTTGATATATCATCTACACACACCTATTACCCCAACATACTCAAGGGATTTTGAGCTCACTTAATATTAAGTGATTTGAATACTTCTCTAACACAATCCAATGGTTAATGACGTAATGCACGAACAGGGCTTTTTGTTTCCAAAAACCCTTATCTATGCTATCGTTATAGTCCTTGTCAATGAAAGAGCAACGCGCCTTTCACTTTTGACTTTGTCATATACCAATAACATATTTCCTCAACCATTAACATGACATCATGATTTATTTAATGTAAATACCGATTTGTGTTATGTAAATTATTATAGACCAATCACATTAGTTTCTATGGAAAACAATATACATGGAAACTAACAACCAAACACAATTTATGTTAATCATATATCATCACAAATATGAAAAAGTATTGAAGCATAAATAAACTCATTTCATTTTTAGCATACATCCATCACCAATATGGAAAATTTTTAGGAATGAAAAACCACAAACAAATGTTACAGAATACACCATCACACAATATGGAAAAGGCTGTAACATCAATCTAACATCATCATACATCATAACATCATTAAGCATATATCATTAAACATATGGTAAATGCTAAACACACTAACATCCATAAAACATCCATAACAACCCGAATCTCATATATATATATATATATATATGTACATCCATGTTTGAAATAGTAAAATATGTCTCTTTCTCAAAAACTATATACATCTCGCATCAACAGCTCACAGGCTGGTATATACATCATGTTGACTACAAAAAAGCCTCAAGGTTGTAGCTGTGGTGGTGGTGGTGGTGGCCATGACGATGCTGTATCATCCCCACTCTCTGACCATTGCTGTCTTCATGAACCCAAAGTAGTAGCATGTGACATAGACCTCTAGCGACTCTACTTAGCTCACATCTCTAAATATCACTGTATTTAAGGAAACTACTTGATGGCACCCTCTTAATATGTGATCTCATCCAATGCAGTGTTGTACCTAGATATAGGAATAGTCTATAGTGGACCCATCAACCCTGAAGCCATGCCTTGTAATGAACTCTATGGCTATGGCTAAGTTGGCTGCTGTGATGCTGACTAAGCTGGCTCTTGTACTGGCTACTATGGTGGCAGCTGAATAAGGCCCTACCCTACTAATGCCTATGCCTATGTTGTGGCCAACTGTCCCTATAATGTGGTAACCTTCCCTATCAAGGCTGCCACCTGTGCCATCAAAACTGTGACCTACCCCTGAAACCCTGCCACCTATTCCTACAAAATGGTGACCTGTGCTCATGCTACATCCCTCTCTTAGATGGCAGCATCTCTCTCCTACACCACATCATCTCTCTCTCTGACAACTATCTAGAGATTGAATGATGGTCCTCTCTGAACCACTGCATACTATCCTACCCACCAAGCCAAGTAGGCCTCTATACACCCTGGATCTACTACACCAGGACCTACAGGTATCTCCTCAAAATCAAGCCAATCTGTCTCCTCTAGAAATGGGAGTGGTGCCTTGATGTCATCTCATCTATATAATGGGAAGGCAGGAGGTACATATTGTAAAAACCCATATTGGCACTGTACTCTCTCTGCTGGACCTCTCTCAAGCTCATCGACTCATCTACACCTCACCCATATCAGACTCTACACTCCCACCAACTACTCTACTTGGTCTCTGAATACTAGGTATACCAGATATGGTCACCAAATGATTTTTATGGGGATCAGGGCATCTAGAACCCCCTATAGTAATCAATGTCCTTGACATGAGTCTATGCCATGACCTCTCACCATCACTTGAACCTTACTATAAACCTAGAATGGATAGCCACTGGATGGCCAAGAGGTCGTGTGACCATAATGTGCTTGTATGCCCAACAATGAAGGAGGTGGCTTACACACAAGCTATACCACCTCTATCGACTAATCCCCTAGAGCTCTCTATATAACTAAGCCAAAAACACTATGTGCTCCTTCATCATGTCCACCATAACCCCAGTCATGGTGATCAGGAATCTCCCTCCCTCTACATCAAGTAACACATACATGGTGATGCCAATCATCATCAGGATGGCTAGCTGATGCTCATCCTCATCCACAACATATACTGGCTCATATGCAAAACTAGCTGAGTGGTAAGTTGCCTCAGTAGCGTGCTCCCCAAACAACGTCACCATGTGAATATCATGCACCTCTCTCAAGCATGCATATAAGTCTGCCCCATGTATTGACAATTACAAAATATGGTACACATCCTCTATAGTAACTATCAACTCTCCAGTAGGTAGGTGAAAGGTGTTGGTGGTGTGATCCCACCACTCAATTAGTGCTACCATCAAGCTAACATCTCTAGCCACTCGGCAGTAGCACCACAACCCACCCAGTCCTACTACAGTGATGTGGGCCCACTCCTCTCTTGTAATGTCTCAATGCATCTATGTTAGCAATATCAGGAGATGATCCTATAGCATCAACATCTACCTCACCTGCATCTAACCAACACACACACACCCACATTAAATAAATGACTAACAACCTCTATGACTATTCTTTCCTTTTGAGAGAACTACATTAGCATAAGGCCCTTAAAACAAGGGCTATGTAGGCAACACTCAGTTGACATGGGGTCTTCTAAGGTTAGCTCAACCATTTGCCCATTCGTCTACCTAATAGACCAACTACACAAACCTATATGCCTATCACTACACTCAGGAAGCCCTTGGCATGACTTCGGCCTTTTGACTTATCATTTTTCAAAACTTTTTAAGGCCTAACAGTAACTAACATTGGTTAGGGTGCTGATGATGGAAAATACCTAATCGACATTGGTAGCTAAGTGATCGATGTCGATGGCTGGTCAGCTGACGTGAGCAGACCCACCGGTGTCGGCAACTGGTTTAGCCTTATGGCTAAATGGGGTGAGCCCTAAAAATTAGGGATTCCCCATTTCCTACCTAAACCCCCCCAAACCCTCCTAAAAACTTCCTAAACTAAACTACCTAGCCTACCCACCCTTTTAATTTACCCTCCCCCTCGATCAATAGCTAAAAACACCAAACATACCAAAAATAAAATTCAATTCAAAAATAGTCAAAAACTCAAATCACAGACCCTACCTCATCTCGTCATCGCTGCCACGGTGGTATAATTAGTGCTAGTGGTGATGGTCCTCTTGTCAGGCCTCCTTCACCCTCTACCATATCTGTCTGCCTCATCTCCTCAATACAAGCCTTGGTGGCCCACAACTACCTCCACAATCTCTACAACACTTCAATCCTCACTCACACTCCCAAATAATCACAATCTACAACCTCATGCTGCTGCTACAGACAAATTAGAAGTCTCAATCACTTAATGCCTCAGAGCTCACTTTCTCTTTTTCCATAGTCACAAATGACTTTTGGTGGGCTACCAATCTAGTTTTGTTGGGTTTGGCAGGCCATCGACGTCAGTAAAACAGTGCCCTAGGCCATCGATGTCAGTCAATTACCATCGACATCGGTAGATAATTTTGATTGACATCAGTTTTATAACCAACATTGGCAACATCAACACCTGGTCTTCTTTACAAATGACCAAAATCATGCCCAAAACAACCAGCCCTCATAGTAGAAGTCATCTTAGACTTTTCATGGGGTACATTGGAGATCACATATATCTCCCTAACCCCAATAAGACCTTGGAGATCATGACTATCTCCTCAGACCATGACCACTTTTGAGACAACTCTACCTTAGTTGTTTTGATTGCATATGCTACCTAACAAATAGTTAGCAAATTGTCTATGACCCTCACACTTATTGTCAGATTGCACTCCAGTTGATCCCCCATACTTGTGACATTTTCGTGTTTTCCAAGAGCACTTCCTAGCCCAAGATACTTGGAACACGATGACCATTGGAGCTACAGCTTTGATTGTTTAACCCAAATAGATATGAATAAAAGCTGGGGACTAGTTACTTCAATTTTAACACTCTTTGACCTTGACCTATGATAATTTGACCTACCTATCACATGAAGTGGTATATGTGCAATCTCAACTATTACAGCATTCACACTCAAACCTCACCTCATCCATCTACTGCCTATCAAATTGACACTCGATATCAGCTTACCTTCCCTTGACTCCCACTTTGAGGGGGGATACCTCATCCCATAACTTGGGCAACTTACTCTTGTTTTTGTCTTGCAGCTCGTCAAGACAAACCACAAGACAAAAAGGGGCAAATGTAGACACTAATTTTATGTCAACCCCCCTGGTCCCCTTCTAACTCTAACACTCCTAACCCACACTTTATTAATTTAAAATAAGTTATTTATTTTAAATTAATTATTCCCTCACCTCAACACCTCACCTAGACACCTCACCAAAGACTATTTCTTACCCTATGACTCACCCCATGACTAAGTCCTTCATATCATAACTACCTAAGACCTATTCCAACCTTCTAACTAACCCTCATGCATAATAAGCCCACCTTTTGACCATTCTCCAATGGTAAATGCACTTGGCAGATGGAAAATGGGCTTCTTAGCCCTTTTTCCCATTCTCTGGCTGCGGATGTCGTTTAAATATTGGCCGACACTGGCGGGATTGCTGACGTCAGTTACATAAATCAACTTCTAACGTTGAGTTATGGCCTTCAATCAATCTCTCTCTTAGTCTCTCTCCTAGCCTCTTTGTATAATGATGCACACGCTTTAAGACAAGGATCAAAATTCTATTATCACTCTCCAAGCTATAGAAACTCTGAATAAATCACTCTAGACATTAGGTTAAAATCATTGTACGAGATATTCAACATCAGCCGCAACAGGAACAAGCATCCTGACACCCTTTCAGTCTTTGACAAAAAGCTAAGTATTCTTCTAGTTTCTATTTCAAAGTTCTTGATTAACTTAGTAATTAGTTTTTATTTTACTATTTTGGAATACTATAAAAGAAACCTAATTTCCTCTGTGGAAGGGCTGAAAAACCTTCCTCTGACTCCCACCTTATTCTCACACCTACCTTTTACCTTTTGTCCTTCCT
This sequence comes from Torreya grandis, assembly GCA_037957365.1. Lineage (NCBI taxonomy): Eukaryota > Viridiplantae > Streptophyta > Pinopsida > Cupressales > Taxaceae > Torreya > Torreya grandis. Next base: position 357,977 of record JARHVA010003706.1, on the reverse strand, counting down.
CAGAACCTATTCTCCTTTTCATAACTTTTCACAAACCTTAAAACTCCTTGAGTCCTTTGTCCATTACAAAAACACCCTAAAAATCATCTAAAGATGTATTTCCCCTACAGACATCGACAATATAACTGACGTTGGCATCTTTTACCTACTGACATCGGCAGTATAACTGACATCGGCATCTGTGCAAACCAGAAGACTAATCCATACAGCCCAAAGACCAAACACAACCTCTTACCAACCTGCTGAGACTCATGGATTACAATAATAGGTACATAACATTCTACCTTTTTATTTATATAATTCTTTTATCATTTCATTTTATTCAAATCTCTTTGTCTTAAATAGTGGACTGTCATCCTTCACGGGGCTTTACGCTTCCAAGACCAAGCACGTAGCTTGGCAGTCCACTTTATCTTATTCTAACATTTTCTTTGTTCAAAGTCTTATTCTTATTTATAGGTGTCTTCCTCCATAGCCAAAGAGGAGCTCCTTCAATGTCTGGATATGGTGCACAACTTCATTCAGGTATGTAGAAACCCCTGACCATTACCTTTAGTTTCTTATTTATTTTGAATATATAAATTTCAAAAAAAAAAATGAGTAGAAACATATTGACCAAGTTCATAAGAATCAAGTGTTTATGTACAAGGTGTATTTTAAATCCTAGTCTTGTCTTGGTGAAGGCATGAATAGTGAATCTTGGTGAAGTGACTGAGTTGAGGCTTGTGATAACATATATGGTAGTGATTGAGCATGGTATAAGGTCATTTGGAAAGATACCAATATGGTTTATCAAAGGAGAATTATGGGATATGTTTTGGAGTCTATCTTAGATGTTTGGATATGAATTATGAGCCACATAAGGTGTCTTTAATATCTTAAAGTGGTATGGTGCATAGTAGGTCTGTTTGATGGACTAGTTCTTGAGCATGGATATGGCTTGTAGAGGCATGATAATGATGATATGGATACATATGGAATTTAATTTGTGTAATATAGTGTTATATAATGATATAAATATGTACATTTAGTTACATGACTCTTAGAGTGAGCTAAAAGGATAAGTTATTCATTAGTAGTCTTCTCATGTACCTTATTGTAAGACCCTATGTGGCATGATGAGGTATCATGTTTAGGTTTGGAGGATTATGAGCTCATGTGAGCATGTTTTGAGGTAAAACATGTTTTATCAAGTGTGATGGTGAGTTTTGAGGTCTTGAGTTGAATAAAAAAGCATAAAAAGTGGATTTGAGGTCTCTTATGTGCTGGAATGAGGTGTTGCAGACTCGAGAAGGATTTTCTCATGATTATTGGCATGTGTGACTATTGAATGGGAATATTATCTCTTATGGAGAGATTTAAAAGGTTCCTAAAATTATTTTCAAGCATTAGGAGTTGGATTTAGGGGCAAATTTTTATGAATAAATGTTAAGAATGAAAATTAGTTAAAAACCCTCCTAAAACCCTCATAGTGACCCGATATGGAATATCTTGATGAAAATGGATTATAATGGATTGGAATCTTCTAGGTACCTCCAAGTGTCTTTGGTTTATCAGTGAGTGTGTGGACCCCACATAAAAGTGCTTGTTTCTTAGAAATTTGTATAGTAGACAAATTTGACCAAGTCAATGATTTCATATCATTGGAAGACAAATTTTGAGAGTTGTATTTCATTTCAATTTTTTTATGAGTAGGTTATAGAATAAAAAAATGCTAAACCGGTCATGGAAGTTGACCTATCACTAAAAATCTTGGTAAGGAAGATAATGAGAAAAACTAGACAGAAGTGGGAATGAGATTAGGGAAGTGTTGTCATGGACTAGGGGTGAATCCAATTACATAATTTTTTTTAAATACTGGTAACACATTTATTTATTGGTTATATGTTTTTTATGTCAATGAAAATGTTGAAAATATTGTTCACAAGATGACCTGTCTAGTGAAGATGAGACAATAAAGATGTAAAGTTGAGAGATTAGTCTACAAGACCTATATTGTCATTAGACCATGATATATTTATCTATGATATTTACCTAATATTATCATAATATCATACACATACATCAATAGTCCATAAAAGTGTCCACATGGTTACTAAAATTCATAATCATCACGACTGGTCTTCAAGACAGATGGATAAGTCTAAATAAGCTAGTGGGAGTGATGAGTTGAAGGTCCTCTAAACCTTAACTTAAGAATAAAATGAATATAATATTTTTTTAAGACATGATTTTCCTGTTAATTATTTATAAAGGCTTGAAAAATAATATAAGAGGATTAGGGCATTGAAGCCAAAATGGCTTGTCTGACTGAGTAAGGTCTGTAAGAAAGGAGGTAAATAGATTAGTCTGTAAGACCAATATCTATCATGTGTTCTTGTGATTATTTTTATGTAATTCAATTTAATGATATTTAATTATAATATAAAACCATTTTAAGTTCATTAAAGTTAATTTACAGGTGTTCTAAGTCATTGTTCATATGACTATGTTTTGAAGCATTCAGGCAATTCTAAGTAGTCATCTAGAAGAGATGAGTTTGAGGTGATTTTCCTAGAGTTGAAGAGTATAATACATATTAATATGTTATAAAGGTTTATAAGGTTCATATGTGTGCATTTATATTCATTAAATGTATTTGTATATATGTTTGTGGTCAATTATTTATGACTGGGTTTTTGAGCATTTAATCAATTTTAAGTGGTCATGTTAAAAAAAGTGAGATTAAGGCTTTAAGATATATGTTTAAGGATATAATACACATGGTGATGATAATTATGTAATTAATATTATATATATGTGATATTTTCCCATTATTTCTTATAAAAGTTGTGTTTATGCTTCAGAGATTCATAACAAACTTTCTAAGTATACACAGACCTAATTATGAGTAGTGATAATGATGTGGTCCAAGTAGTAGACTAAAATAAAAGGTGGTATAGGCATAAATGAATGTTATAAGGGGTATATTTGAGGTTTTTATGAATTTTTTAATCCATGTATTTTTTTGAATAATTATCATTGATATCAAAAGAATTGTAAGGGATATGAATGAAAATGTCAAAATGAATTGTTGATAGAAGTGAATGGAAGTGTTGCTAGAAGTGAATGGAATTATTGCCAAAAGTGAACAAAAATGTCAATGGAAGTAAATGGAAATGTCAATATAAATATAAATGGTTACATCTCTTGGTGAAGATGTGCCTCTTGGATGGGACACATCCTTTAACAACTATATAAAGGAAAAGAGATGTGGAAGTATAACAAGCATTTGATTTGAATGAAGATCATATAAGTGTGAGAGAGAAGGAAGAAAGGAAGAGAAAAAAATGAAATAGAATATATCTTAAGATAATAAGCCATAGGGTATATTTATTTTAAGGAAGAATATCATTTGAGAATTATGAAAAAGAGGAGAGTAGAAAGTATATAAGAAAATTAGTGAGAGAGAAAGGTAAGAGAAGCAAAGCTATCATTCAATTGAAGAATAAATCATATATGGTGGAATATATCTAGCTTGGGGTCAGTGCCTTATTTTCTATGGGATGGTGCTCTTGTGGGTTGGTGCTCACGAATTAGCTAGGTTGGTGCTTGGAGAAGGTGATCAGTGTCTCTAGTGGGTGGGTGCTCATAATTTGACAAAGTTGGTGCTTGGTTTGGGGATTGGTGTATCCAGTAGGTTAGTGCCTACAAAAATTTTAAAAGAGTTATATATATAAAATAAATATTTTCCATGTTTTTCTCCCAAAAGGGTTTCCACTATAAGCCTGTGCTTAATAATTGGTATCAGAGTAGGTTCCTTTGGAAATATTCTAACCACTAGAAGGTAGATCTCAAAAGAACAAGATGGACAAGAAGCTAAGGAAGGAGAATCAAGAGTTGAAATCTATGGTCAAGGCTCTTAAGGATCAGGTATGTATCTGGGAATCTATGTTTGTTTTTGAAGTAAAAGAAGATAAGATATCTATTCAAAATTTTAAGAATCAGCTAGAGGTTGCATATTCAAGTTTGAGATCAAGAGAAGAAGAGTGTGATCAATTTAATACTGAGTTAGGTTATTTGAAAGATAAACATGAGAAACTCATAGTCAAGGTTGAGAAATATCATGAGATATCAGTCCAAGGTAAGAAAGATGCAAGTTTGAAGGGAAAATTGAAGAAGCCAATCAGGTAGCCCAATGCTTTCAAGTTTTCCACTTCTTTTCATGGCCATTGTTTTGTTTGTCATCATGTTGGTCATAGGGAAAGAGACTTTTTGATTAGAAATAATCGGTTAAAGGGAGATTTTAGTCACCTTCAAGCAAAAGGTATGAGAAATGTTGATTACTTTTGTTGTCATAAGGTTGGTCATATTGATAAATTATGTCCAAATAGAGTAAAGAGATTCTCAAGGTATGCCAAAGGATATGGATCCCCTAGAAGCTATGAGAAGGGCCAAACTTAGGTTTAGAGACCTAAGACAATAAAGGTTGATCAGATTGAGTCTAAGAGTGAGAATGGATTACTTACTATAGTGGAGAAAGAATCAGATAAGAAGGACTATGTGGAACTCTTGTTATCATGAGTTGTAGAAAAGATAGTGAATGCTAGTCATAATTAGCCTATAAATCAAAGAGAATATATTGTTACATTTAATCATGAGCCCTATCAAGATTCCCTATTTTTAGTTTCTAATGATGGTGCATTGGAAGGTAAGACAGTTGCAAGAGTTGAGAAGATGAACAACATCATGGATGCTGAGGTTAGTGAGTCAAAGAAGTTAGACATGCCTAAATGGATTATAAAAGAAAGAAATAAGTCTTATGTATGCAAGAGGATCAAAGAAGTAATAGATAAGATGTGGGCATCTCCTGGGTTCACTTTTTTCTAGGACCCTTTATGTGGGGTATCTCTTCAAGGCTTCAAGGAGACACTTTACAGAAAGAGGAAGCATGGTGGATGCTTGTTGGGTCTTCGTTTTGTTGCATGAAAATAAAGTCATAGATCTATATATATATATATATATATATATATATGTTTAATGTAGATTGATATGGTGTAGTGTCTTGAGAGCTCTTGTGAGCATGGATTCATGTAAGTCTAGTTTATTTGTGCATGTTCTTGATGATCATATTATTAGTAGTGGTGAGATTCATATGAGAAGGTGTATTGATATTTAAAATAGGTCTCTTGGGTCCAATAATTTTAGATATTGATATGAATTTGATAGCTTATGCAAGGGTGAAGGTGATTCAAACAAGGTATGTCAATCTTATGAGAAGTTGTGCATGTTTTGGTTGCTATATTCTAGTTTGTCACTTTAAGTGGTGTGATTAGGAGAAGCATGGAGTTAAGGAGAGATAACTTAGGTCCCTTGAGAATAAATTTAAGTATGGACTTGTTTCTTGTGTGAGATGAGTCAAGGAGAAGCTCTATGAGTAGTTTGTCAGGTCTAAGGATCAAGAAGTCTATATATGGATGAGCTTGTGAGAGTTTGTATAACCTTTTACCATTGATGTCAAAGGGGGAGAGAGAAAAGAAAAGGGGAGAACTATAGTAAGATAACCATGGACAAACCTTTGACATTAATGTTAAAGGGGGAGAATTGAAGATAGGGGAACAAAGGAGGAGAACCATAGCAAGGGGGTGTTCATATACTAATTCATGGGGATTGCCATCAATGACAAAGGGGAAGATTGCTGGAATAATTGTTATTGATGTCAAAAGAATTATAACATATATGAATGGAAATTTCAAAAGGAATTGTTACCAGAAGTGAATGGAAGTGTTGCCAAAAGTGAAAGGAATTATTGCTGAAAGTGAATAGAAATGTTGATGGAAGTGAATGAAAATGTCAAAAAAAATATCAATGGTCACATCTCTTGGTGAAGAGGTGCCTCTTGGATGGGACACATCCTTTAACAGCTATATAAAGGAGAAGAGATGTGGAAGTATAACAAGCATTAGATTTAAATGAAGATCATATAAGTGTGAAAGAGAAGGAAGAAAGGAAGAGCAAAAAATGAAATAGAATATCTCTTAAGATAAGAATTCATAGGGTATATTTATTTTAATGAAGAATATCATTTGAGAATTGTGAAAGAGAGGAGAGTAGAAATTATATAAAAAAATAGTGAGAGAGAAAGGTAAGAGAAGTAAATATATCATTCAATTGAAGAATTAATCATAGATGGTGAAATCAATTTGTCTTGGGGTCGATGCCTCATTGTCTAGGGGTTGGTGCACCTATGGGCCAGTGCTCATGAATTGGCTAGGTTGGTGCTTGGTGAAGGTGATCAGTGTTTCCAGTGGGTGGGTGCTCATAATTTGACCTAGTTGGTGCTTGGTTTGGGGATTGGTGTCTCTAGTAGTTTAGTGCCTGCAAACATTGTAAAAGAGTTATATATATAAAAGTAATATTTTTCCATGATTTTATCCTGAAAGGGTTTCCATTGTAAGCTTGTGTTTAACAATATTGAGGCTAAATAAGTTTCAAGAGGACTAAGTGTAATGTGTTTCTTGAGAAGGCCGAACTTCATTAGGTCTCCTTTAGGCATACAAGTGGTTTTGGTCCTTATGATTGGTGACCAACCTATGTAGTGTCTATTTCATGTATGAAACATGTATTTTGATCCATTTTAAGGATAATCCATATGTGGTTAATTTTTTAGCCAACTAAGGTGTATGAGAGCCAAAGACTCATATAAGAATAAGGCCTAATAAACCTAATTAGTGTGTTGAGAAAGAAGATACGTTTGAGTGAATTAGAGGGTAGATTATGAAGGAGAAAGAGGTATTATATACCATCATAAGAGTGGAAAGAGAATATGATGAACATATAATAGATTTTTTGCATGTGGATATCAAGGTTAATTGACCTAATAAGCCTAGTAAGAGGCATATTGAGTGAGGAAGCCTAATAGGCTATTTGAGAGAGATAGAATAATGTGAAGAGAAAAATAAGGTGATCATAATCAATTTAGTGAGAAACAGGTGTCAAAAGATGATCAAAGGTTCCAAGTGTCTAAGTTGGTTTTGAGTCACCTAAGGGTTTGGTGCCTCCTTGCAAGTTCATGCTTGCTAAAGGCCTAGTTGAGTTGGTGCTCCTTGTGGGGTTGGTTCCTTAATAAATATTAATTCATTACTTATAGGACTATAGTCCAAGATATTTTTTAGTGGGTTTTATCCCCCACGAGGGTTTTCCATATATCTCTTATGTTCATATGTTGTATGCTTATGTGGATGCTTGTTTATGCATTGGTTGATGTATGTGTTTGAATGAATGCTTCATGAATGATAAGTGAAATTAAATGATTATTTTAAGGGAAATGATTCACCCCCATCTTATTGGTTTTACTTATAACAATAGTATAAATGTGGTTATTCCAAAATTAATCACCACCCATGAATAAATTAATTGTTAAATTCTGGTGATGTGGACACTTTTTGGTTTGTTAGGGTTTTACATACAATGTGGGCCTTTAATTATCCCCATGTTAAGTAATTTTTGAGAACAAATCATATAAAGATTAATAACAACACATTTTTATTCTTAATGTTTCTTAGGTAATTTATCACCCTATTTTGTGTGAGGGATAAAACTTTGGTATTTTGAGTGAGATATGTTAAGCTCCTTTAGATGAGTAAGTATGAATGAAACATATATATGCACATAAATATATAAATGGGTAAATGAATCATATTATTTATGTAATTCTCTTTAATTTAATGGGGAAATAATCTCTCTATTAAAAATTAATTACAATTCCAAATTGGAGGGTCTAAATGCTAGCCATGTGACGTACTTTTGAATTGAATATTATAATATTGAGGGGATTCATCATCACATTGATTAAAATTATGAAAATGTGATAAACCTTATGGATATTTAATTCCATAAATAATTCATCTTTAAATTTTGAAAAATTGGTTAAGGAACATTTTGGCAGGCTATAAAACCAATTTCGAGCCTCATTGAAAATGCTCATATGGAATAGTTTTAGTAATAGTTTGTCATATTTTTACCATTGACTAAAATAATGTATATAGTTAATAATGTGGTCAAATAAGTCCTTATGAATCAAAAAGAGAGGTAAATATAGTAGTTAAAAATAGTGTGGATAAGGATATTCAAGTACACATTGTGCAAGAGGTTGATTGTTGAAGGAGGTAACATGTGCATTATCATAATGGAAATCCATTTGCATTTGAAGTATAGAAACCTATTTTTTAAGATCACCAATAGTGATCATCATAGAAATTATGATCATAATAATTTGAAAATAGAGAGGAGTTTTTAGAGTGGATTACAATAAATGATTAGTCAAGAATTAGTCCAAGAAATCAAAGAAAAATGCCTAAAGAAATAAACACATCAAGCTAAATTATTCATGTGGGGGTTACTAATGACAATGAAGAACAAAATGAAAGAATGTAATACTAGTTACCTTCCCAAATGGATTCCATCATCCAAGAGTGGATCCAAGTGTGTTATCCCCTTGACCAAGCATTCTTATCTTTATCTATAATGGTGACAAACTCCTCCAATGTCTCAAGAACACTCCATATAACCTAGGCTTATAATATTGAAACTATCTAATTGCCTATCAAATGAAGCTAATCTAAATATGAATAATATAATAATAATAATAAAAAAAATTGTGAATATATTTTATCATTATAAAATTACAATACTTGAGCTTAAAAATGATGGTCATGGCTTCTTTATTTATAGATTTTTTAGATTGACCAAAATGAATTATGACCGTCCATCTTGAGATCAAGAAGAGTGGATAAGAATCCATTCAATTTTTTAGTCTAAAATAAATAAATGAATTCATAATGATTTTATAAGGGGAATTAATAAGGCATGGGATACATTAATAAGGCATGGGAGGCCATGATTCAGATATTTTATGCATTTATGGCCTAGGGATGCCTTTCTAAGAAATGATGTCATTAGGTGATGTAGTTAATAGAAATCAATTTTCAAAAAGAAATATTCAACAATTTCCATGGAAAATACACTTAATCTCTTGATTTGGATTAATTATCCATAAATAATATTAATCAAAATGGTTAGAAAGTCATATTAACGAGTCAAAATTTGACTTGAGAAGAATTAAAAGGAAATGTTAAATGTATTGGAACTATATTCCCATTTAGAACATTTCCAAAACAACATAACAAATGTGCATGATGTGTACTAAATAAATAGAAGAAAAGAGTGATCTAGAGCATAAAAAGGCAAAATCACCATTTTGAATTGAAATGAATTGATCAAAGTTAGGAATTACATAAAATACATTGCCCCATTTAGGGGTACTTTGGCCTAAATTAGAACTTGTAAATAACAATTTCAAACCATTTAGGGTGTTTTAGTGATTTTGACCTAAAATATGCATTTGAGTGAAATTCAAGTAAGATTGATAATTTCAACACAAATGGTTTTAGGAATTATATGTCTACATTTTTCCAATATTTGATAAGGTGTAGCAAGACATTCAATCAAATCACATCTTTTCAAAGAAAAGAGTTGTCAAGAAGAAATTAGAAATGACCCATGATGCCCCCTTGAGAGGACATACTAGGATGAAAGAGAAGGATGGACTCTCAAAAAGAGAGGGAAAATGAGAGATTAATGAATGGAATAAATCACATCCAAATGAGATAATGCTTGCACTCATGAATATCATCAATGATAAAAATATAATTAGAGGTGTAATGGGCCACAAGGATGGGGGGAAGGGGAAGGATTCAATATAAACGTATAAGTGACACACTTTTTAATGCACCCAATGTGAGAGTGCAAGTTGCATGTTTATGGCATTGATCAATCCTAAGACAAGTTTCACACTAAAATATTACCATCGTGGGCATTAGAATGGATAGCTCAAAATTAGAGGAAAAGGAGAATGTGGTATCTATAAATATGATAATAAGAAGTGCCTTAGTAGAGTATATTTGATCATGATGAAATGATTTTTCCCCAGTAGGGCCAATTTTTATCATTAATAAAGAATAAATAATTGTTTTCCATTGTAGGAATTATTTTATTCTAATGGTAGGCTCAAATTTGGTACCTAAAACATAACCTAAAACATGGCAAGAAATTAGCTCAAGAATATAACCTAAAACATAGGTTAAAATGATTAGGCACAAACATAGATATGATGGTATAATGGCTTGAGGAAGCCACAAAGAACCAAACATACGAGAATGTACAAAGTGATGAGAGATGAACAAAAGAATGAATATGGTGAAGCTGAATCCAGATCTACAAGACAAGTGGACACTATCTACATAGTTCTATCGATGCATGTTCCAACATGAATTTTAGGCCAATGTAGTTCACCCAACTTTTGAAGAGAATTGAATGAGGGATGATGAAAATTAACCAATCATTGATTAAACTCATAATGTATTCAAATAGATGCACATCTAAGCATAGATTCAAGTGCTAAAATGCATAATACCTAGATGCCTATTTTCATATCATGAGCCTAGATTATGCAAAGTGTTTTTGATAACTATTCATTAGAGTGATGTTGATGTTAAGACTTTGAAACCTAAGCACAAAGTGCTTGCTATAAAAAAAGGAATTAGGCATCATAAGTATGAATAAATTATAATGACATAATATCCCAATTTCATGGAATTAATTTTGTGAATACCTATAACTAAGGATAATGGTAAAACAATGACCAAAGCTAGAGTTACATCTATTTACATTTAAATAAAAAAAAAGATAAAGAAAAAGATAAACATAAATGAAAATAAATTGAAATCAATATATGATCAATCTAGAATTAAGTAGGAACAAAAATTTTTAAAAATGAAAAGCAACAAAATCTTAATGACAAAGGATCAATATATAAAGAATCGAGATCTATGTGGATCATCAAGACATTCTTGAACACAAAAAAGAAAAGCAAAAATCAAATAGAAAAACAAGACACCAAAAATAATCAAATAAATAAAAAAGGTCCAAGAATAACTTAATAACATGAGATCAAGATATAAATAATCAATATCTAATTCAAATCATCAATATGTTTTGAAACACAAGAGAGATAAGTAAAAACATATATGGAAACACAAGACAAAGATGAGACAAGAAATAATAAAAAGAGAAAAGGAGAAGAAATAAAAGGAGAGGTGTAAAATCATAACCAAACACCAATAAGACACACCAAAACACCAAGAATACACAATAAAATACCAAGAAAACTCAAATAAACACACACAAACAAAAACCAAATTAGTGTGGTTTAAAGACACAAGGTTAAGCACGTGTGGTAGAGGCATTACATTCCACCATAATGTAACTATTGACCAATTTTGCCCATAGGCAAAATTTCGGTCACCTTCTTCCCTTGATTTTTGAAGCTAGTCATTTTGGGTTGTACAAGTTCATTGCCATGGTTCTTTGGTTAGTTCAGTACTTTGGTTTGGCCTCTTGGTTCTTCGAAACTTGGTTCATCTTCAAGGTTCAGACAGCCCCAATTCAGCTTTGATTCCATGCCTAGTTCATTGGTTCTCCACTTGGGCGAAGGGCAGTCCAAGTTTAAAATGCCCTAGCGAAGGGCAGGTGCTTCAAAAGAAAAGGACCCGAGTAAGTTCAGTTCAAAGTTCAATTTTGTTCAAATTTGACTAAGTCCCGAATTCCTTCAGACTTTTTGCCCAAAGGAATTCCTTTAGACAAAAAGTCTGAAGGAATTTAGGCACGCTTCAATGCAAAGGCTGGGCCAGGCATAATTTCTATGGACTTTTTGTCTACAGGAAAATGTCCACAGATAAAAGTATATAAAAAATACACAGAGGCAAAAGTGACCCAAGAAAATTGTCTATGGGAGCCCGGAGGGCAGTCCGGAGATGCAAATGACCCGCCAAAGGACCCTGAAGGGTAGGTGCCCTTGCGAGGGATTCTCAGCCAAAGCCGAAGGACATTTTAAAAGGGTGAAGGGGTCACTTTCCCTTTGGGAAGGTGCTGAGGAAAAAAGCAAAGGCAAGAAAGCTACAGAAAGCCAGTGAAGGATCTGATGACATTTTGACGAGGACAATGACGTCCCGAAAGACATCAAAATTAGTGAAACAAAATGGTCGTTTGTTTTCAAACTGAGAGAGAGAGCTAACCAAGGGGCCAAAATGTAGTGACCCACTAAGAATTCACCCTTGAGGGCCAAAGGAGCCAGAGGAGACAAAATTGAGAAAAGACAAGGAGACAAGCATGGAATGAGCAAGCAGTTAGTCCAAGTGGTGCCAATTTGAGAAGTGACTTTGGTAGGTGAAATAGTTCCTACAAATTGATCATTGGGGATGCAAATAGCTAAGAAATGCAACTAGTTTCTCCATTTTACATTTAATGAGTAGACAAACTATGTATTGACCTTGAAAAGGTAGACTTTAAATAGACAAAGTGCACAGCTCATTAATGTTTTGAGCAACTTGTTCTTCCCAATGAAGGGATGCGATAGGCCACTTGTAAAAAAAGAGTACCAAATGGGCCTCCTTATTGAAGACTTGTCATTTTAAGAAACATCTTCCACATTTTTACAAGGTGTAGCCCTGCTAAAATTTCCACCTAAATCTATAAATACAGTTTTTTACCTCTTCTTGGATAGATATTCTGTGTATGTCCAGAGTGTTAATTTGTGTTTAGTCATTGTCTTTTGATGCTCTCATAGGTTCAACACCAACACACCAGTTATCTACAAGGCACCATTTTGTATCTAACAGGAGAAGAGCTCTATTTGGAAGTATAGAACAGAGGAAGTTACTTACAGTGTGTATTTCACAGCATCTTGGTGAGTCTCTATTCCTGTGTTTTCATGAGAGCCTCCTTGCCATTTTCTTGCAGCCTGGTCCTTCTGCCAAGTCTAAAGTGTATATATGCATTTGTCTAATTTCAAGTGTGGATGTGTGAAGGTTGACTTATTTTGGTGCATCACCTCTTTAGAGTAGTTTGTTTTCCTACATCTTTCTCCCTTTTCATCCCCCCATTATATCTATATATATGTATGTGTTAACACTTGTTGGAATGAACATGATGCATCAAAGGGAGTTAGCCCTTATCTAGAGACTCTCCCCTCCAACTTCACCAGTCCCATAGGTGAGAGGGGAGTTTCCATAGTTGCGAGGAGAAGGCAGGAGCTCAGCCTCCTACTAAAGGGTGCAATCTCCGACGTCAACAGTTTTGACACACCCAGTGGGACTCAATTTGACAACTTAGTAAGTTTTTAGGATTGATGTTGGTCCTATTATAGAAAATAAATTTTTTCTAGCATCTGGTGACTCTAAGTTAAATATGCTAGTTAAGCAGCCTGGTGCCTTCAGAAATCATGTCTTGTATGTATATTTATTTTGCACAAAATCATGGGTCTTTTTTTCCTTCATATGATTATGATCAGACTCCAAATATTTATGTAGTCACCCTAAGCAGCTCTCCTAGTTGCCCTTCAATGATAAGAGAGGTGGCACTAGAGTTTGAGAGGCAAATAATGGAGATTAATAGACTAGAGGAGCAATATGGGTATTAATAGGAGCTGATGTATAAAGAGGAGTGTTTGTTTAGGCAAGTGTAGGCCTTGCAGTCCATGGAGGAGGAGGTAGTAAAATGGATAAATCCATCTATTCAAGGTAGTTAGCCTTATGTGCCCCCTCCTATTCTGAAGAAAGCCCCCTCTTTTGCACCAAATCCTTTCTATCAGATATCACTCACCCATTCCAGCTCATCAAATGCATCTACCCTCAACCTCGTGCACCTAGATTTCCAACACTAGAGGGCATCAGAACAACCCCCCATGGAGATGAATCTTCTTAACTCCTTAGATCATGAATCTTCCATTAGGGGGATTACCACCAGCCAGCACATCCCTCTTCTAAATAATCCTCCAACACATCAACAGTGTCTTCCTAGCATTCCTCAACCTCCCCAATTCCTTCAGCATGATGTACAAATTCTAGGTTGGAGGGAGGAATGCCAGGGACCAGCTTAGAGCTTTGAAGAGGATCATGCTGGTGACCTCTAAGAAAGACTCTTTGAAGACAATTTAGCCAAGAAAATTGAAGATTTAGAGGCTAGGATGAAGCTATTTCTTGAAAGAGAGTTTGAATTTCTAGACCTTGCAGAGGAGCCCCAGGACCTTGGAGAAAACAAAGTCACTGCCTGTTCATAGGAGCAAAATTTCAATTCTGAGATCCTGAACTAGGGAAAGATAGTAGAATCATGGGGCAGGGAGGAAGAGAAGCAAGTTTTTTTTCAAAACCTTGAAGAAGCTAAGGCTGCTCCTACTGATGATGATGCTGGTGACCTCGAGGAAAGGCGTTTCCAAGAAGATATGGCTAGGAGAATAACAGAGTTGGAGTCTAGAGAGAGATTCCTCAACCAATGTGTGATGGATGGCTTAGACCAAATAGTGCATTCCATGTCTAAACACACCCCATCTACCCATTTCCAAGAGAATTATCAGGCCATACCTAATATTGATGAAGTGCTGACCAAGTAGGAGGAGAATCATTTGATTCTAGCTCAAGGACTACCTCCTCTTCCACATGGTTTTCTCACTTCACCCCTTCTCAAGGAGGAACCTATTTTGCAAGAGGTAGGTGAGGAGCAAAAGATATAATATACAATTATTCAAGAGGCTATCATGAGTGATAATGAAGAAGAAATCATCATCAATGCTCCTTGTGAAGACCTTATCAGCAATGGAGAAGATGCAGGTCTTGCATATATGCAGATGTTTCAGCAATACGAGGAGGAACAAATGCATGGTAAGCTCTCTTCCCATCTATTTGATGAACTTCCTTACTGCTTTGATGAGGAGGATGACTACACTGAAGAGCCTGAGTTGGAGGAGGATCAAGAGGATACTTTTGAACATCTAGAGGTCCTGATCTTTGAGGAGGAAAAGGAGAGGTCTGTCTTCTTGGAGGAATGCCTTGAAGAAGAGAGATTTGAACAGAGAGGTGATGTTCTATGGAATGAGCAATCATTTTGTGAGTCCATTTCAGACATCACCATAGTCACCCTTCTTCAAGGAGGCCAAAAGGAAGCAGAGGATGAGTCTGATAGAGTTTTCAACAAGGTAGAAAGAAACAAGTTAGACCATGATACATTGCAGAGGGAATGTGTAGATCAAAGGGATTATGGTGATGAGCTAGCAGCCATTGATTTCTTGGTGAGGAGCACCAATATGAAGGACCAACATTTAACAAGCTTCTAAGGACAAGAAAAGTACATATATGTCAAAGGCATGTTTGAATCTGATCCACTCGGATACAAGCCAACTCAGGTGATGGGCAAGAGGAGTAAGTCACCAACTCTCTTTTTCATTCAACTACTTTCCTGGCACCATAAGTCTTCTTACCAGGAAGGGGACTTAAGAAATTTTCCCTTTAATCTAGGAGGGAGGCGAGAATACCTGGTTAGTTGTATATAATAGTTTGTTTTCAGTTTGTTTTTTTTCTTTCCCTAAGTGCAGTTTGCATAGGTATTGTTTTTTTTAGCCTTGTGTGTTTCCCTTTGCCTGTGGGGTAAAAATTCTTCATGTTTTATTCTCAAATCTTTTGGGGATATTGCTAACTCTTTCATAGCTACATTTGAATCTGTACCCAATGGACTACAAGGCAACTGGATTCTAAGCATTATAGGCATGCTTCCCCTGTGAGTCACCAATCTGTTGACCAATTTTGCCCACAAGAAAATTTTTGGTCACCTTCTTCCCTTGTTTTTAAAGCTAGTCATTTTGGGTTGTACAAGTTCATTGCCATGGTTCTTTGGTTAGTTCAGTACTTTGGTTTGGCCTCTTGGTTCTTCAGCACTTAGTTCATCTTCAAGGTTCAGATAGGCCTAGTTCAGTTTTGGTTCCATGCCTAGTTCATTGGTTCTCCACTTGGCTGAAGGGCAGTCCAAGTTCAAAATGCCCTAGCAGAGGGCAGGCGCTTCAAAAGAAAAGGACACAGGTAAGTTTAGTTCAAAGTTCAATTTTGTTCAAATTTGACTAAGTCCCAAATTCCTTCAGACTTTTTGCCTGAAGGAATTCCTTTAGACAAAAAGTTTGAAGGAATTTGGGTGCACTTCAATGCAAAGGCCGGGCTGGGTGGAATTTCCATGAACTTTTTATCTGTAGACAAAAGTCTATGGAAAATACACAGAGGCAAAAGTGACCTAAGAAAATTGTCTACGGGAGCCCGGAGGGTAGTCTGGAGATGCAAAGGACCTGCCGAAGGACCTTGAAGGGCAGGTGCCCTTACGGGGGACTCTTGGACAAAGGTGAAGGATGTTTTCAAAGGGTGAAGGGGTCACTTTCCCTTTGAGAAGGTGCTAAGGAAAAAATCAAAGGCAAGAAAGCTACAAAAAGCAAGTGAAGGACCTGATGACATTTTGACAGGGATGGTGACGTCCTGAAAGACGTCAAAATTAAAGAAACAAAATGGCCATTTGTTTTCAAACTGAGAGAGAGAGCTAACCAAGGGGCTAGAATGTAGTGACTCACTAATAATTCACCCCCAAGGGCTGAAGGAGCCAGAGGAGATAAAATTGAGAAAAGACAAGGAGACAAGCATGGAATGAGTAAGCAGTTAGTCCAAGTGGTGCCAATTTGAGAAGTCACTCCGACAGGTGAAATAGTTCCTGCAAATTGATCATTAGGGATGCAAATAGCTAAGTAATGAAACTAGTTTCTCCATTTTACATTTAATGAGTAGACAAACCATGTATTGACCTTGAAAGGTAGACTTCAAACAGATAAAGTGCATAGCTCATTAATGTTTTGAGCGACTTTTTCTTCCCAATGAAGGGACGTGATAGGCCACTTGTAAAAAAGGAGTGCCAAATAGGCCTCCTTGCATCTCTTATATATTGAATACTTGTCATTTTAAGAAACATCTTCCACATTCTTATAAGGCACAGCCTTGCTAAAATTTCCACCTGAATCTATAAACTCAATTTTTTACCTCTTCTTGGATAGATATTCTATGTATATCATGAGTTTAAATTTGTGTTTAGTCATTATCTTTTGATGCTCTCACAGGTTCAACACCAACACACTAGTTATCTACAAGGTGCCATTTTGTAGCTGATAGGAGAAGAGCTCTATTTGGAAGTATAGAACAAAGGAAGTTACTTAGAGTGTGTATTTCACAGCATCTTGGTGAGTCTCTGTTCCTGTGTTTTCATGAGATCCTCCCTGCCATTTTCTTGCAGCTTGGTCCTTCTACCAAGTTTAAAGTGTATGTATGCATTTGTCTAATTTCAAGTGTGGATGTGTGAAGGTCAACTTATTTTGGTGCATCACCTCTTTAGAGTAGTTTTTTTTCCTACATCTTTCTCCCTTTTCATCCCCCCCATTATATATATATATATATATATATATATATATATATATATATCTGTGTGTGTTAACACTTGCTGGAATGAATACAATGCATTAAAGGGAGATATCCCTTATTTAGAGACTCTCCCCTCTAGCTTTGCCAGTCCCATAGTTGAGAGGGGAGTTTCCATAGTTGCAAGGAGAAGGCAGGAGCTCAGCCTCTTGCCAAGGGGTACAATCTCTGACATCAATAGTAACAATGAACAAGGACACAAAAGGTTCCCTAATTAAAGAAGAAAAATGGTATAAGAAATGGGGGAAGAGAAGAAAAAGAAGGGGTTGGATGATTTGACTCCAAATTTACAAGACAAGTGGATGCTACCTACATAGTTCTATGGATGCATGTTCCAACATGAACTTCAATCCAAATGTAGTTCTCCTAAAAAGTGTGATAAAATAAAAAGATGATGACCAGAAACATATGATGAATGTTACAAAATAAAAGGGAAGAATTGATAAATAAGAGTGGTCTTACAAAATGGCAAGGTAGTGGGATGATATAAAATAATCTTGTAAAATGGCAAGTGTGTGAAACAAGATAACTTACACAATGAAAAGTTGGTAAGATAAAATGCTTGTAAAATGGTAAGAGCATGAGGATCAAAATGTACAAAAGTTTAAGATGTTTTTTTTTTCTTTTGGGAATTTTTTTCTAATGTTTTTGGTATTTTAAAAGTATTTCCAATGTTTTTGGTGTTTTTGAGATAAAATATGCACAAGGTGGGACTATTTAGTCAAGGAGATGCTCATCTAAGAGTATAAATTTCAAGAAAATAGCTAAGTCAGCTTTAATGGCCCTCATAAATATAAACAATAGATCAGGGAACTAACTAATAGTTACAATAATAGATAAATCCATCTACAATGGCACATGCTCATAAATTGGCAAGAGCAAGGTTCCTAAAAAGACAAAAATAATATTCCTCAAAGAGTATCAAATGTAATATAGAATAGTGTACATTGTGAAATTAATCTAAAGAACTATGTGGCAAGCAGATCCTAAGCTAAGAAGATGATCTTGTTCATTTTTTTATATAATAATCTATAAAGTACTATTCTAGCTAAACTACTTTGTATAACTAGTATTTAAGGTGTTCATAATATTGATGAGACATAATCAAGATCATAATTGGTTGAGGGACAAAAGTATTCAGGTTACAACAAGCCCAAGATGTAACAAAAG
Source organism: Torreya grandis (assembly GCA_037957365.1). Taxonomy (NCBI): domain Eukaryota; kingdom Viridiplantae; phylum Streptophyta; class Pinopsida; order Cupressales; family Taxaceae; genus Torreya; species Torreya grandis. Next base: position 339,438 of record JARHVA010003706.1, on the reverse strand, counting down.
AATATGGTTCTAAAAGAGAATATTCCAAAGAATATGGTCCAAAAAGAGGATGGTCCAAGATAAGATAAAAGGTGTTCAAAGTACCAATAGTCTAAAATATTTCACTATCTAGAGTCATGAAAGACAATTCAGGTAGTATAAAATGGTAGGATAGAAACCTTTAACACAAGTTATCCCCAAGTGAAGGGTCTCATAGATGATGGTTCAAAGATGTTCATGCATAGAATCTATTAAGGTAAATTATATTCGTTGTCTCTAAAATTTCTTCACCATTTGGTTTATCTAGTTGATATGCCCCTGATCCATAGGTTGCCATGATAACAAATGGCCCTAACCAATTAGGCTAAAACTTACCTTTATTCTTGCATTCAACATTTGTGTTCTTTTAGTTCTTTTTCAAATCCAAATCACCAATCTCAAACTCCCAATGGAGAATTCACTTATTGTAGCTTTTCCGTAGTCTATTTTAATAGGCTTGTAAGTTTTTTAAGGTAGCTAAATGATTTCCATCAAGAAGTTTTAGTTCTTTCAACCTTGAGACTCTGTAGGCCTAATCATCTTAAATATGCTCTAATGATACTCACAAGGATGGAAAACTGATATCAATAAGGATAATATATTCTATGCCATAGATAAGGGAGTATGGAGTGGCTCTTGTTAGGGTTTACTAAATTGTTCTATAAGCCCAAAGGGTGAGAAAGATTTGCAAGTGTTAATTACAGCTTGCATCATTGATAATATTCTTTAAAATGGATACAATGTTTTTGTTTGATACCTAAACTTATATATTGCCTTGTGGGTTATATGGAGTTTATTTCTTATGTTTAATCTTGAATTTTTCATAAAGATCTTTTACATCTTAGTTTACAAAGGATCCACCATTATCAAAAATAATATGGGTGGGGATGCCATATCGATAGATGATATAGTTTGGATGAATCTGTCAATTTGATTCTCAATAATGTAAGTGAGAGGAATGGCATCAATCTACTTAGTAAAATAGTCAGTAGTAGTTAGGATATGCTTATGGCCATCTGAATATGTTAGGTTTATTTTCCCAATGAGATCGAGGCCCCATGTTGAGAAAGACCATGGTGTTGTGATAGGTTATAGTGGTAAAGAAGGTGCACATATCAAATTTCCATGTTGCTAACAAGGAAAAAACTTCCTTACATAATTAAAAGCACCAATCTCCATTTTTGGCCAATAATAGCCTATTATGAGGAGCTTCTTTTCTAAGACTAAATAGTTAGTGTGGGCCCCACACATTCTTTCATGAACCTTCCTTAGCAGTTACTTGGATTCTCCAAAAGATAAAGAATGAATAAGCATTCCATTATAGACTTTATGATAAAGAATGTTTCTTAAGAGGTTATAATGTGATAAATAGTGATGGAATACTTTATAATGGCTATTGGATAGGTCAGCTAGGAAAACATGATCATGAAAGTAATTATAAGTCTTAGAACTAGGGTAATTTAGGTGGGGCATTGTGAATAGTAATGGTGTATACCCTTTATGAATCTAGTATAATATGTGTAGGCTAAAGAATATTTTCAAAAAGAAACTAAAACTCTTTATCACCATCATCAATTTGTATCATGGAACCAATCATTGCCATTACATCAACTGATTTATTATTTGATCGTAGGATTTGTTTGAACTGCAGAGATTTAAAATGATATTTGAGATTATCAATAATTTTCTTGTAAGGAACAAGCTTATTATCTCTATTTTTATACTAATCAGTGGTTTAATTTATGATTAATTGGAAATCACCATAGACCTTTAGACTCTAAATATCTTAATTTATGGCAAGGCAAATTCCTTTAATCAATACCTCATACTCAGCCATATTGTTCATATAATGAAGTTGTATATGGAATTCTTTAGGAATCAGATCCCCCTAAGGTGTAATAAATAATATGCTAGATCCATATCCATGAGATGTAAAGGATCTATCAAAATATATATTCCATTGTTTAGATTCCTATGGTGCTTGTTCTATTGACATAATAGAATCATATAAGAAGTTAAATTTGAGAGCTTGAGTATCTTCAATAGGAGATTATACAAGATGGTCAATAATTACTTTCCCTTTTATTGCCTTTTGATTCTATTACTCAGTTTCAAAATCACTTAGGAGCATAACCCATTTGGCCATACATCCTTGAATATCTTCTTTAGAAAAGAGGAACTTGATAGGGTCCACCTTGGTGATGACAATAGTTTTATTGTTAAGCATATAATGTCACAATTTTTGAGTAGCGAACACCATAGCTAAACATGAATTATCAAAAAACATATAATTATGTTCATACGCCACTATATTTTGGCTTAAATAAGAGACTGCATGTTCTTTACCTTGATCATCATGTTGGGCTAAAAGTACCCCTAGTGCATGCTTTGTTGTTGATATATAAAGAAGTAATGGTCTTTCAGGGGTTGACAGTCTCAAGACTAGAGAATTGGCCAAATATGCCTTGAGTTTCACAAATTATATTTGACAATATTTATCCCATCAAAAATTTACCCCTTTCTTCAAAAGTTGGGCAAATGAGTGGCACTTATCTTCCAATTGAGACAAGAACCTTTGTATAGATTGGATCTTTCCTTGCAGGCTTTGAAATTTTTAAAGATTATTTAGGGGAGGCATATCTATAATGGCCATGAATTTTGTAGGGTCAATGTCAATCCCTCTTTGTGATACAATAAAACCTATCAATTTAACTAATGTGACTCCAAAGACACATTTCTTAGGATTTAAGCAAACTTTATATTAATGAAGCCTCTCAAATATTCTTCATAGAACATCAAGATGTCCAACTCTTTTTATTGATTTTGATAGTATATAATCATCATAGCCCTAAAAAATATCATGCATCGTATCATGGGAGATGATAATCATGACACATTCATATATAACTCCAATATTATTCAAGCCAAATGGCATGACTTGGTAAAAAAATATTCCCCACAGAGTGGTGAATGCAGTCTTGTGTTAATATTCTTGGGCTATCTTGATCTGATTATATCTAGAAAATCCATCCATTAAGGACAACATCTCGTACTTAATAATTAAGTTGATAATCATGTTAATGTTGGGTAGAGGAAAATCATCTTTGGGATATGCTTTGTTGATATGTATGAAATTGATATAAATACATATACTCAAAGTCTTTTTATTCATTAGGACTATGTTAGAGATTCATTCAGAGTAATCTAGTGGCCTAATAAAGCCTACTCCTAATAAATTTTCTATTTCTATTTTAACCAATAAGATGATGTGTGGATGCATCTTCCTCAATTTTTGCTTGACTAGTTTATCATCAGGATGGACAATAAGGTGATGCACAACCAAGTTTGGGTCCAAGCTCAACATGTTAGAATATTTCAATGAAAATATGTCAATATAATCCCTTATGAGGGATATAATTTGTTCATGTTATACTTTAGTAAGGGAAGCTCTAAGATAAATAATTTTGGGATCCTCATTGGTTCCTAGGTTCACTTCTATCATGTTTTCCACAATGAGTGTGGATCCATCTTCTAGAATTGTAGGAAAGGTATTATTTTGATCATCTTCTTCTACCACATATTCTTGTTTTTCATCTTAAATTTTTAGATAGTATGATTAATCAAAATTTACCATCTCAAGTAAAGGATAAGTAGTAAAAACCTCTAAAAACTTAAGAGCAAGATGCTCAAATATTTATTGTTGTTTAAAAGAGATGATTTTAATAGATATATAACTTGGGCTAGATATACCTTCTACATCTTGAGGGGATGAACAAACTTTCCTACCTACAATCACCTGAAATAAGTTTTCACTCAAAGTCTTGTCTTTTTATTTACTTTTTACCTAGTCAACAAGTGCCTCAAAGAGGTTTTCAATTGAAGATCTCAATGTTTGATCTTTATTATGACTAATAAAGTTTTATTTCTCTCTAAAGTAAGTAGAAGGATCTAATTAATAAAAAAATCCTTGTTTATGATCACTAATGGGCAATCCATCTCTTAGGCCCATGTATTCTATAAATGATTTTTCATTCTAAAATGCATTGAGGCATATGACTAAATTTTGTTGGTCCCAATAAATGAGTTTAAGATGGAAAAGGCATAGGGAACAATGAGGGTTTGCTTCAAGATAGGAAGATCCAATGGTAAAAATATGATGTTCTACTTTAGGAGGGGAAGCACCAATATAATGGGTTCTTGATTCAGGATGGGAAGTTCCAATGGTTAAGGTTAAAATGGCATTTGAATCAAATAGGTCCATGTCAACAAGATCATCAAAAATGCTATAATGGGATGCTACATCACTACTAGGAGTCTCATTACTAGTTACTTTTGAAGAGTTACTATCAAAATTCATGAGGTCACCCCCAGGTGGTACATATCCAAGACTATGATTGAAATTAGGAACTCCATCAGATATGGGTTCCAAAATTCCTTACACTCATGGGCCAAAGATTTTTCCTAAATAATCAAAATGATCCATTATTTAGATAGGGATAAGATACATTAAATTCTAAAATAAATTATCAAATCCTTTATTATATAACTAATCTCCCTTGGTAAAAACTTCTTGATCTTTCTTTGGTGCAACAATAGGTACAAAAACCATAGGTGATTTTTTTGTTGCTTCTTTGGTTACCAAATAATTATGGGTTCATTAGGATTATTTGAAGGTTTAGGCTTACCAAATATTTTTGGAGTTTTTGGAAACTTTTCAACATAGAAGGTATCCTTAATACTATACATGGAAATGCCCACATCTTTACTAACAACCTACTTCACAAGAGTTGCAGGGAATGGATCAACCAAAGTGGAATCAAGATCACTAGGGTCGATTTAATTGGATGAAGGTGGGTGTGAAGCTATTTTCTTGTTGTTATTCATAAGGAATTCAAAACCTAGATAATATTTATAATTATGGAATTGGGCCAGAAGATGTTTGGAATATTCATAAAGCTATTGATTGACGAGAATAGTAACCTTGATCCCATCATGGGAAAACTTAAGGCACTAATGTAGAGTGGAAGGAACAACTTGTACTTCATGGATGTAAAGATGACTAAGGAGTATGTTATAATTCAATTCAATGTCCACTATATAAAGTAATGTACGATGTGAAATGGACCCAACAATCATTGGTAACCAAATAGTACCTATAAACTCCATTTTAAATTTTTTGTAAGCCTTAATAGTGATTGTCTCTAGTTGAATGTCTTTCATAGTGTATCCCAATATTTGTACCAACTTAAGAGGTATGATTTTCAACCCTAAACCATTATCTATAATAACCCACTTGATCTTATAGTTTTCAATTATTACTTTAATGTATAGTGGGTTATTTTGGATAGGTCCAAGTGTAGACATATATTTTTGATCAAACATCACTTAACACAATGAATATAGATGTCCCACAAGGTTTTATAAATTTTTATGGTTTATATAATCAAAATAGCGAATTTTTGTAAAATATTGTTCAAAATAGTTCTATGGACTTAAGATGTCTACAAGAGATCCAAGATGGAAAATTGTGTAGGGGTTTTACTCAATTGTTCTAATAGACAATAAGGAGTTTCAATATTAGGACAAGATAGTTTGGCTTTAGTTGGGATAGTAGTCATATTTGGACCTATTGGTGTAATGTTCACATTAGGTTCTATGGAATAAGTAGGCAAAGAGCCTTGGAGAGTAAATCATGAGCATCCAATTGTGACTACATATCTTAGAGGTGACAAAGAGCTAATATAATTAGAAGATGAAGGTGAAGGATCTTGGAGGGTGACTTATGGGTGTCTAGTTGCATTGCTATAATTTTGAGTTGGCAAAGAGCCATTACAATTAGAATAAGGGTGTTGTCCAAAAATAGTAACCCATGTGAATGGAGTTACAACAAAATTATGCAAACTTGATGTAGTATTACTAGAGAGAGAAGGTGTTGACCTTATAATCATGGGTCTTATACTATGAGGATCATGAGATGGTTCACATTGTTTAATAGTAATAGTGGTATTATGGGTTGTAGAAATGCATCGCATGGTATTTTTATATTCATAAGGCATGTTTTTGTAACCCATATTGTTAATATAGGTATTATGATCATGATTATGCTCATGTTGATTATGATTTTGAACTTGATTTTGGTTCTGATTTTGCCTCTATCCTTAGTTTTATCCTTGGTTTTGATTTTTCCTTGGTGGTGATTGATTATGTTAAAGAAAGGGGCCTTTGTAGATTCCCATATCCTAATTTGTGTCCTAATTAGGGGCTAGTTTAATCTCAACTTCACCACTTTTAATAATATGTTGTAATTGGATACAATGATAAGTACCATGACCAAAAACATGATGAAAGTTGTACCATTCATTCTCTTTATACCAATTCAGTTTTAGTTGATCTTGAGGAAATGGCCTTGGTACTAGCCATACAATTAGGTTAGTTGCTATGAGCTTTTGGAGCACTATTTCAATTAGTTATCCTAATTTGATAAAGACCCTAAAACCATCATGGTTTTCTCTCTATAGATGTTGTCTCTATAAGTTAGGTGGTGGGTTAAGGGGAGCTAATTGTACATTTGGGGCTAGCAGAGCTTACATCATTTGTACATGCCTTATTTCAGTCACCCCATTTCTAGCCATGTTTTTGTTCTTATTAAAGCCTTAAAGCTTATCTTGCATAACTATCTGACTAGAATTTTGGGTTTGATTTGATGTTTTAACCTATGTAAATATATTAACAAGGCCCTTGGTAATAAGAGCCTTCTGAATCTATACACCCTTGTCTATGATCTCCTTAAATGAGTTAACACAATCTAGACATAGATTGTGCACAACCTCAGGATGTAAGTTCTATGTAAATATATCCACAAGCTATTTGTATAGAAAATTATGTTGAAAGTGACCTACTAATGTTCTCCATATCTGTAAATATGTATTGAAGCTTCATCCATCTCATTTTTTGGCTTTGCACAAGTCAACAATGGTCAATTCATGATCTATGTTATATGAGAAATGGTTGATGAAATTTTCAAATAAGTCATTATAATATATAATTTATCCTTTGGGTAACTTAAGTATCCAATGTAAAATTCATTTTTCTAAACTTTATGAAAATAATCAAAGTAAAAATATGCTACTATAAGCCACCTCTTTGCATAATACAAAAATAACTAGATATTTTCATGTGGGTCACCCTTACCTTTGTATTTATCAAATTTGGGTGCCTCAAAATTAAGTGGAAAGGGGACTTTGATAATGGTTAAATCAAATATATATGTACATATCTCATTGAATTTGTACTTTTTGATCCTATTCCTAGTCTCCAAATGTGACACAATCTCCTTCATTGAATTCCACTCTTGCATGTTTGGTGTATTTGTGGGTGAAACATAGTTCTATTAGGGTGGAATGTGCCCCTATTAATATTATTTTTGGGGTGGAATGTTCCCCTATTTTTATTATTTGGGTGGAATTTTCCTCAACTTGGTTTTGATTTTCTCCTAGAGTTGAGTAAATAGGCTATTGATTCCTTAGAATCTATTGCCTTGAACTATGTGTGTTTTGTTGATTTTGGGGAGTCTTTGGTCTATTCACTAATTTTTGCATTGGTTGAGATTAAATAATCAAATTATCTTGAGGTATTTCCCCAATTTGAACTAAATGTCTAGGTATCTATGTTTGTAAAGTAACAAGAGGTTCTTGATGGTTAAATAATGTGTGTTCCATGTCTAGTGAAACATTTTGCACTACCTCTTGTGTCTTGTTTTGTTCATTTGAGACACCTTGATCAATTATTATTGTGTCATCGACCAATGTTTTTTGCATAGGTTCAATCATATTTCCTTATTCCTTGAAAGCATCATTGTGGATTAAAGTAACAACTAGAGAGTCAGTTAAATATACAGTAAGCTAATTGGCATATTAAATTGATTTATCTTCTTAATATTATTAACAATATCTTGATTAGTTGGGTTTTAATCTATAATTATTTCCTTACCTTTGTTAGAGGAAGAAGGTATGTTTGTTTGAGCAAAATATTTCTCTTGTTTTTGTTTTTCTCATTCTCTAAGGTGTGTAATTGCTCTATAGTAAAATCTGAGGGTTGTCTAGCACCATATTATATCAACCTAAGGAGTGCTTAATCTTGGTTATATTGATATTTAGTATAATCCCCTTTGGATCCTACAATTATAGGAATGTCCTCAAAGACAATGGAATTGTCTTATCCATAATAAAAGTGCTCATCCTCATAGCTAGGGCCATAAGGGACCCCACTATGAGTGAACCTTTGAGTCATGTCTGGAAATGGTTGCTCTATACATTTGAATAAATTTTAATCAATGTTGTGAAAATGTTTAAACAAGGTATGGATTTGATATTTATTCTAAACATGTGACTAAGGTACCAAAGAGACTATAAAAGGAGGGTGGATTGGAACCACACACAATTAGAAGAATGTGCTCAAGAAATTACTAAATCTTGGGTAGGGTTGAAATCATATAGATTGGAAGAGGAGGGTATGATAACTTGAAAAGCCTAGAGTGTCACTAGTACACTAAAATGTATATTTTTGAGATATGTCAATACCATAAAATCTAGTTTAAATTTGATGAGTTGATACTAGAAACTAGAAGAAAGCCCTTTAGATTATGAAGAAGAAAATGTGAACTAAGAAACTCATGATGTGAAAACATGAAATAATTATTACATATAAAAATAAACCCAAACAGGTAACGCAATGCCACCGCATGGTGATAGGAAGGGGGATATTATAAAATGTTTTCTAGGATTCAAAGTGTGAGCAATGCATAAGATGATTTAAGTCCACCAAGATGATAAGTGTGATTTTTAGTCTATAAAATAACCCTCAATTAAAAAAATAGAAATTGAATCCAAGTTAAAATAAGTTTAATGTGTAAATGGAGAACCCAATTAACACATCAAACCTTAGAAATTAGAAAGGTTCAATTTTTAATGTGAATTATTAGTGAGGGACTTAAAAAAAATGGCAAATGATTTTGACTCAAATGGGCATCATAACTGCACCAATTAGACTAATGATGACACAATGTTTATGATGACAATTTGAATAAATAAAATATGATTTTCATTTTGACAGTGTAATGCCTCCTTGTTCAATAAATTTATGGACAATGTGTTTGGTTATGATGTTTTAGTTAACAAGCAAGTTTTGACCCAAAACAAGACCAAGTAATCTAAAACAATGACAAATCAACTAATTAATCATTTTAAGCCCTAAACTGATAAGGTGTGGTAAAGTGGGGTTAACTAAACTAGTAAGTTTTCAAATGTTTCTACATGGATCCCATGCACAATACTTTCACATCAACATGAAAAAGAAATAACACATCAATTAGGTTTGCATTATATGGATTGTTGTAAAAAGGCCTTACCCTTTTTACAACCACTATATTCATCACTTGCTCAGTGTAGTGCGATGTCCAACATGATCATACATCTTGAGCTTAGCCCTAATGATAGGATATTGCTAACCACTCAAATCATCGGTCCTTGTGGAGTGATCCTAATTTATATACCCCTTATGGAGAGGGGTTGAAGATAATTTTGAGAAATGAATTCTCGGGTCAAGGCTTCCCTATAGAACTTATGGGAGGTAATGAAATCTGCCTCACAAGTGAAGATGAAAAAATAAATAACAAGTAAAAGAAATTTAAGGTTGTTTCTAGATCATGCAAGCCATATGGGACTTAGGGAGAGATTTAAAAACATCTATTTTACACCTTTGGACTAAGACACTTTGTAATAAAGATGGTGCTTTTGATCCCACAAATTCCCTATAGGGGACTTGGGGGGGGGGGAGAGCATACACACACAAATTTATTTTTTCCAATAAATTATAACAAAGAAATGATCTATTAAATACAAAATTTTAAGTGTGTTCAATTTTAAATCACTTACATAATGTGTGGTGATCTTCTTTATCCCCTTGGCCTTAAGTTGTAAACTTGGAAGAAACAACTATAAAAACTATTCAATAAAACATCCTAAAATTTTTGTTAAGCACCAAATGAAAGATTTTATTTTATTTTTTTTTAAACATCAAAAAATAAGGTTAAAAATGTCTAATAAAATATGAATTGGTATTCTTCAAATAGGCCCTGCATAAAAATTTATATAACCTCCTTTAGCTTTGAAGATCTTTTAAGTTTGAGGTAACTTTGAAAAGTAAACACCTATCAACCTGAAGGTAAAACATCAAGAATCAAACACATTAGATTAGTATTGGTTATAAAAAAAATATCAATAAAATTTATAAGGCAAGGATTATAAAAATAAAACACATACAAAAAAAAATTAAACTTATGAAATATGCAAACAAGTTAGAAGGTTAAAACAAAGAAAATCGAACACACAAAACATAAAAACCTATAGTTAGTATTTTCATAATAAATTATAAAATATAGACAATTTATTAAATAAATTTTTAAATTTTTTCAATAAGTACAATAATCACCTCTCTAAAAATTTTTAGGTCAAAATAGTGAATCAAAAAAATGTTATTAGCTTTGTACTATCTATTTTTACTAGAAAAAAAAATGACAGTCACTAAAAGAGTCATAACTTATAAATTATAAAGATATTTTTTTTCCAATTTTCAAAAATATCAATGAAATATTTATATATACTCATAAGAAAATTTATAAAAAAATATTAGTTAAATAAAAATTTATTAATTCTTTATGGGCCATTTTTACTCTAGCAAAGTAAAAAAAAAAAAAAGAATTAAAACTATGAATACATAGAAATTTATGGGTTGAACGCTCATGAAGAGTCCCACCAAGCGTAAAAAAAATATATTGGATTAAAATAAATGATTATTCAATTATTATTCCAAGAAATCAAAGAAAAATGCCTAAAGAGCTAAACACATCAAGCCAAACTATTCATGTGGGGGTTGTTAATGATAACGAAAATTAAAATGAAAGAAAGAAATAATAGTTACCTTCCCAAATCTATTTCGTCACCCAAGAGTGGCTCAAAGATTATTATAACCTTGACCAATAATTCTCATATTCATCAAAAATGGTGGAAAACTCCTCCAATGTCTCAAGAACACTACATAAAACCTAGGCTTATGTTATTAAAACTATCTAATTGCCTATCAAATGAAGCTAATCCAAATATATATATATATATATATATATATATATATATATATATATATATATATATATATATATATATATATATATAATATAATAATCAAAACACAAATGAGTTATGAATATATTTTATTATTAAAACATTAAAATACTTGATCTTAAAAATTATGTTCATGGCATTTCTATTTATATATTTTTGAGATTGACCAGAATGAATTATGATCATCCATCTTGAGATCAAGATGCGTGGCTAAGAATCCATTTAATTTTGGAGAATAAAATCAATAAATGCCTTCATAATGATTTTGGAATAATGGGAATTAATGGGGTATGAGATTAATTAATGAGGCATGGGAGGCCATGATTTAGATATTTTATGCATTTATGGCCTAGGGATGCCTTTCTAAGAAATGATGTCATTAGGTGATGCAGTTAATAGAAATCAATTTCCAAAAAGAAATATTCAAGAACTTACATGAAAAATCCACTTAATATCTTGATTTGGATTAATTATACTTAAACAATATTAATCAACATTTATGCAAGTCTTTTAGAATTGACCCTCAATCAAAATGGTTAGAAAGACATATTACTAGGTCATAATTTGACTTTGGAAGAATTGAAAGGTGATGTTAGATGCATTGGAATTATATTCCCATTTAGAACATTTCCAACACAACATAACAAAGGTACATGATGTGTACTAATGAATTAGAATAAAAGAGTGATCTGGATCACAAAAAGTCAAAATCATCATTTTAACTTGAAATGAATTGATTAAAGTTTGGAATCACATAAAATACATTTCCCCATTTAGGAATACTTTAGCCTAAATCGACACTTATAAATAATGAGGTCAAACCATTTGGGGTGTTTTAATGATTTTGACCTAAAATATGCATTTGAGTGTAATTTGAGTAAGATTGAAAATTTCAACACAAATGGTGTTACGACTTGGATGTCTATAAAGGTTAGATCAAGTGTTGGTTTCACAAAATAATGAAATTAACATAGTAACATGTTAACATATCTAAGCTTGGATCTTAATGGGAGATTAATGGACAAAATGAAATTGAAAACACAACTAAAATATAAATAACAATAATCCTTACCTTCCTTGAGAGCTTTAAAGGTTTTTTTCATGGCTTACTCAGTTTATGATCAAAGAGTCTTTGGCAATGGAGTTTTCTTTACTCTTTCTCTCCTTGGCACCATGGTTGGATTGTGGCTTGATGTGACTTATACTTGTTTCTAGATGGCTTGGCTCAATATTTTGACATTATAACACTATTCTCATGAGTCTTATGCAAAAACCTACATTATAACTCTACACTATCCAAGATATTTTACGAAGAGCCAAAAGCTTGTATTTATAGGCTTAGAACCTAACCCCAACTCAAGGTGAGTTAAAGTGTAGTTTAAAAATGGAATGGGTTCAAACCTAACCTTAACAAGTTAATTAACCCTAGTAGAGTTAAAAGGTGTCAAAAAATATGATTTATAATGAATAGGCATGGGTGAGATATTTTGAGATATTTTTGAAGGCTTGACAACTCATAAAAGGTAATCATGAAAAGCTAGGATATTTGTATTTTTGAATTTTATTTTTTAGTAATTCATTAAATTCACATGGATAATTCAACTAGGCATTTAATTTGATTTAGCATATTAATTAATTTAGATTAGAATTTATAGCATTTTTAATATTTGATTTTATTTGTGCACTTGCCCCATTTAATAGGTCTTATAGGTCAAATTTCATGTTATGATGCCTCAGGATGATTAAAGATGAATATGTGAGAGGTTTTTATTGTTTACGATAGGATACCCCAATTATGGATATCTCAATGAGATTCTAAGCTTTGATGAATGATGCACAAGTAAATTTGGGATGTTCAGTGATTCTTAGGCTTAATTTGTAATGGTTAGTAAGAATAAATCTAAAGTTCAGTTGAAGGCCATTAATGGCTAGTTTTAGATCTCTACAGTTTGCCCCTATTTGAGAAGGCATTGTAATCTATAATCATAGTAATGTATTCTCAAACAATGAAAAGGTCTTATATGCTTACAACTTTAATGACAATATATGAACTATAGGTTCCCCCTTGAGGGAGTGGTTGGCAAAGGGGACAATAAGTAGTCCCTCAAAAGGAGAAAATGATTAGACCAAAAATATGAAATGGTGTGGAAGGGATTAATTTACCCATAGGTGTTTATAATCACTGGTATATGGAGCTACCCCAGTTAGGGCAGACAAATAGGATGAATTACCTACAAGTAGTTATAATCATTAGCATAGGTGGGATAAAAAGGTAATGATTTGCCCAACGGTGGTTATAATAATTGAAAAAGGTTTAGCGTAAAAAGAGAATAATTTACCCAAAGGTGGTTATAATCATCAAAAGGGAAACCAATGATTTGTCCATAGGTGGTTATAATAATTGGTAGGATAAAAATAAGCCCCAGTTGGGTAGATAGGGATAATAACTTGCCCAAAGGTAGTTATAAGCATTATCACAATGAAAACGTGTCCCAATTAGGCAAAAGAAAGATAATAATTTTACCAAAGGTAGTTATAATCATCAAACTTCAAATGGATGGAAACATAATGATTTTCCCAAAGGTGGTTAGAATCATCGATAATGCAGGTGGGATGATATATAATGATTTTCACAAAGGTAGTTATAATAATTGTACCTTAATTATGGAAAACATGATATAAAAGATGATGGAAAATTGGCATAAAGGAGAAAAATGAAATTTGGCAACCTACTAATAGGGAGATGCTCATCTAAACTAGTAAGGAATAAAATTCTTTCATTGTTTAGTTACTCTATGTAGGATATGATTTGGATTAGATCAAGAATTTTTCTAGTGTTGAAGAGATATATCATTATTGCATTTCCATGTAGACTTCCAGAGATAAATTTTTTATAGCAACTAATGGTAAGCCTCATGATAGAACATCATGAGAATGTGGCCAAAATATGCATATGGACTAACACATGATCCAATACTCAAGTAAAAATTATACACCAATGATAAAAACCATGATGATAATTTTAACACATGAATATCGATGGATTCAATAATAATGCACAAGGAATCACCCAATGAATGCACATAGACTGAATCAAAGCACAACAAAAAACAAACAAATAGGCAAACAAACAAACAAATAAACAAAACAAATAAAACACCCAAAAAATAAAGAAAAAAATAAAATAAGTGAATAAAACAAAGAAACAAAGACAAATAATGGTTAATCATAATGTTAGTACAAAGAAACTTCCATAAAAAAGAAGACACACATTTCCCCTAGACCAAAAGATATAATGAAACAAACAGACAAAATGAGGGAATAGAAGAAAAGAAAGGGGGTGGCTAAGCTATCTCCAGATACACTGGGCAAGTGGACACTATCTACATATTTCCATATATGTAATATCCAACAAAAAATTTAAGCCAAATGTAGTTCTCCCAAAAAATGGGATAGAAGAAAATGATGAGAAAGAAAACATGATGGTGTAATAGAAGAATAGGGGAAGCTCATAAAATGGCAAGAGTGTGGGATAAAAGGCCAAAAAAGATGGAGAATTTAAATGACAAGTAGTTTCTTGTGATTTAGTAAGGGTTCCCAAAATCCTTAAAGTAAATAAGTGGTTTCTAAATTGGTTTTACAAAAAAATTTAGAATCTTTGTATCATCTCAACCTGATGGAGAATGATGAGACACTAAACGGTCCAAGCTCAAAAAATGGTGAGAGCATTCAAACTTTTAAAAATTGCTTGAAAAATGGTGAGAGTGTGGTGAAGGGTGACTGAGCTAGCCTCAATGTGAATGGAGCACTACCTACATATTCCCAAGATGGGACCTCAAGTCATTATAGGTCCACCTTACAGTGAAGGAATCTAACTAGTGAATCATCCAATTAAAACAAAATAGGCAAAGTTGGTAAATGGAATAATATGGCATAAGCATGATAATGTGGTACTTTAAGGCATGATAAAAATTTTTACCCTTAGCTTTCTCATAGGTGGTTATAACTAAGACAAAATGACATAAGTCAATGATACTAATTTTCCCATAAGTAATTATAATTAGTAGCATGACAGTGAAACACTGATTTGCCCAAAGATGGTTATAATCAGGCACACTTGGTATATAACACAATAATAAATGAAAGATAAAACTACCCAAACACTATTATACTACTCCAAAAATATGGCCTTTAGCTAGAATACTTGAAATAAATGTTGAATCTTGATCAGAATCATCTTACTAAAAGCAGTCATGGAACTAATGGAGTAGAACCAAGGTCAAAGGGCTGGGTAAGGTGGTATAAAACAACTCAATCGATAGGAAAGTTATGTTAGAATGGAAAAGGGGTATAATGGTAAGGTATAAAGAAGAAACTCAATATTTTGGTATAATTGAAATGGGCCTCATAGATAATACACTAGGTCTCTCAAGGAAAGTAAAGCTTGAGGTGTATAATGTTCATCAACTCATCAAGTTCACCCCCATTTGGTATAGTGAACATGTATGCTTCAGCACCATAGTTTGAAATAATGATGAAAGGGCCTATCCAATTGGGTTTTAACTTGAATTTATGCTTCTTCTCAGCTATAGTGTTCTTTTGATTTTATTTAAGGACAAGATCACCAAGCTTAAATTCTCTATGTATAACACACCAATTATAATGGCCACGGAGTCAGTTCTAATATGCTTGTAGGTTGTTAACTATGGCTAGACATTTCCCATCAAGTAACTCTAGTTCTTGTAGGTGAGATAATTGATAGTCTTCATCATCTAGGGAATGATTCAAAGAGATGTGTAAAGAAGGTAACTTGACCTCAATGGGAATAATGGCTTTAGTGCCATAAACAAGTGAATATGGAGTGGCTTCTATGGGAGTATAGTGATTGGTGCTGTATGCCCAAAGGGAATTTTATATTTGGAGGTCCCAATCATGGTTGGAATCAATAAAAATATTTTTAAGGATGTTGACAATTGTTCTATTATATGCTTCTACCTGGCCATTACCTTATGAGTAATATGCCATGGAAAAATGTTAAGTAATCTTGTACTTGACACATAATGATTTGACATACTTATTTTTGAATGATCTACCATTATCAGATATAATGTTGGTGGAGATACCATAGTGGCAAATGAGATGGTTGAATGTGAATTTGAAAATTTGCTTTCTAGTAATGTAAGTGATGGGTATATCTTCAACCCATTAAGTGAAGTATTATATGGTGGTAAAGATATGTTTATGGCTATCAAATGAGGTTGGTTTTATCTTTCCAATGAGATCGAGGCTCCATGTAGCAAATGGCCATGTTGTAAGTCTTAGTTTCAAAGTCTTAGCCAAGGCATGAATCGTATTGGCATACCATTGACATTTATCTCATTTTTTCACATATGTATCTATGTTTACATCTATCATTGGCCAATAGTACCCATTACATATGATATTTTTGGATAGGACTGCCCTATTGGTGTGGGCTCCACATACTCCTTTATGAACTTCCCATAATTCTAATGAATATTCTACAAAAGTTAAACAATAAATTATAGTTCTATCAAAATTATAGTGGTATAAGGTTAATCCGAGTAAGGTATAATATGTATCATCATGGATAAAGGCTTTGGATTATTTATGGGATAGGTCTAGTGACATATTATGGTCATGAAGATAGGCATATAGGTTTGAATACCAAATAGATCTAAGACCAACAATATCATAGATCATTATGATGATTGAAGGTTCATGAGATATCACTAATATATTTTCAACTAGAAAATGGTATTCTTTGTTCATGTCTATATGTTGAATTAATGATCTAATGGTGGTCATGGAATCTACTATTCTATTATTGGCTCTTGGTATATGTTCAAATTATACATCGATAATATACTATTTGAGAGTGTCGACCATGGAACCATATTGTCATCCTTGGTCTAAAAATGGTCTATAACTTGATTGATGATTAACTAAGAATCATCATAAATCTTTAGATATATGTTCTATTGTACTGCCTATCAAAGCCGTATAATGAGTGCTTCATATTTAGCCATGTTATTGGTATAAGTAAAGTTTATCCTAAATGACTTAGGAATTAGATCCCCTTATGGTGTAATAAATAAAATCCCTACCCTTGATCCATGTGCTATGAATGATCCATCAAAATATAGATTCTAGTGTTGCTCCTTAAGAGGTGTGTTAATGATGATCATAATGGATTCATCTAGGAATTAGAATTTTAATGGTTTTATATCTACAAGGGGTGCTTAAACAAGTTGATCTATAAGAACTTTCCCTTTGATAGATTTCTAGTTGACATATTCTATCTCAAACTCACTGAGAATCATGATCCATTTGACCATGCAACCTTGTAATTATATTTTAGATAGTAGATACTTGAGCAGATCTAATTTTGATATAACCATGGTCTTACTGTTTAACATGTAATGTTGCAATTTCTAAGTTATGAAGACCATAACTACATAGGCTTTTTAATGGGCATATAATTATGCTCATACACAACTAGTGTATGGATTAGTTAGTACATTACATGAACCTTTCCATTATAATCATGTTGAGTTAGAAGTACCCTAGGGATTTGTCGATAGTTGATAGATATAGTAGAAATGGCTTTATCGGTATGGGTAGTAATAAAATAGGAAGATTCACTAGATAATCCTTTAGTTGTTGGAAAGCTTTGTATCATTCTTCATCCCAATAAAATGTGACATCCTTCTTCAAAAAAATGTGTAAAGGGGTGAAACTTATCAACCAATTGAGATATAAAGCATATAATAGATTAGATCTTGACCTATAAACTATAGAGCTACTTTAAATTCATTGGTGGTGGTATTTAAGTTATGGCTTATACTTTGGTTGGATCAGTTTCAATGCCCCTATGAGACACAATGAATACAAGCAATTTTATTTAAGTAACTCTAAAAACACACTTATTAAGGTTGAACCTAACTTTATATTCTTATAGTCTCTCAAATATCCTCCTTAATGTTGCTAGATGATCAGCCCTAGTCTTTGATTTGCCTAGTATGTCATTGACATAGTCTTCAATAATATCATGCATTATATCATGAAATATGATGATCATGTCTCTTTGGTATATGGCCCCTAAATTTTTGAGACCAAATGGCATAACTTGATAATAGAATGTTCCCCACAGAGTGGTGAACACTATTTTGTGTTGGTCTTCTAACACAATTTAGATTTGGTTGTAACCTAAATTTTTTTCCATCAATGAAAGCATTTCATAACCCACTATAGAGTTCACAATCATGTCTATGTTTGCTAGAGGAAATTCATCCTTTGGGTAGGCCTTGTTTATGTCCCTAAAATTAGTGCACATTATGACTCCATCAAGTTTCTTATTGACTAGCACAACATTGGAGATCCATTCAAAATAGTCAATTGGCTAAATACATCTCACTTTCAAGATATTTTTGAACTCTTTATTTACTAAGACAATAATGCGAGGATGCATCTTGCATAATTTTTGTTTCACAAGTTTGGAATTAGGATTTACCACAAGGTGGTGTAAAACCAAGGCAAGGTCTAAACCAAGCATGTTGATAGAGTCCTAGGTAGATAAATTCAACAAATTCTTTTAATAGATCTGTAAAGACTTCATGTTCCTCCTTAGTGAGGGATGCACCTAATTTGATCCACTTTGGGTCATCTGGAATCTTAATGTTGACTTTTAAAGTGTCTTCCATTAGAAGGGTTGAATAATCTTCTATAATGGTTGATAAATATTGAAACTAGCTTGCAATGGTAGATTCCTCTATTAGGACTAGATATTTGATTTCTCCTAGGCATGATGAATCAAAATATCTTAGTGGTAGGTATGGCCATGTGATAAATACTATTGGAAACTCTTAGATGATTTGATCAAAAACTTGTTTTTCTTCAAGACTAAACTTGAACCCATAGGTAAGTTCATTATTGGTGCTATCTTGATCTATGTTTGAAGAAGGTGGGACACCCCCATCTAATTACACCTAAAATAGGTTTTCACCACTATATTGGCCTTTATCTTTACTATTTCCTTGGTAAAAAATCACCTTGAAGAGGTTTTAACTTTGAGACCTCAATGTTTTATTTAATTATTTATGGCTAAGGGTGTTCACCTATTCTCCAAAATAGGCTTCAAGATCCTTGTTTGTGGTCTCCCAATAGAACATTGTCCTTAAGGCCTAGAAAATCATAGGTTTCATCATTCTAAAAATCATCGACCATCTCTATTGATTATAATTGTTCCCAATCTATTAGTTGAGGATAATATAATGAAAGTGAATTATGATGAATAATTGGTTAAAGGGTACATATGGCACTAGTATCAAATAAATTAATATGGGCTAGGTCATAAAAGGGTTATAATCAGACTCTACTTCATTATCAGCATCTTCATCACTAGTCATTGGCATTAGAACTTGAATAAGATATGTGGGGTCACCCCCAAGTAGTTTAAATCCAAGACCATATGTTTCTTTGTATCGAGTGGTAAAAATTGGCTCAAATGGACCTTGTTTATTTAGCCCAAGGCCTCTTCCTTCACAGGCATGCCACTCTGTGATTTTATTCAAAATTAGATACTTGGTATTTATGTAATAGTAAACCATTTTGTCATTATATAACCAAGATTCATCACCTACAAGTGGGTCTTGTTCTTGGACAAAGGCTGATATGAAAATGAAAGGTGATAAACTATGTAATTGTCCTTTATCCTTTATTTTCCATTCCATGCAAGCTAGTTTAGATTTAGGTCTTCTATAGGACTTGGGGTTCTATGGAAGATTGGTAATGTGGAATGTATCATGGGTCAAATATTCTCTTGGGACATTAATTGAGATAGTATAATGATTAGATATTTCAAGAGGTGGCATGTGGGATAGTGAATCAAGGGTATTAGGGTCAATGTAGTTGGCCTTTGGTGATTCAACAAGTATTTCATTCCCTTTATCCTTTTTGAGAACTAGATTCAAGCCAAAATGGTAGTTATAGTTTTAGTACTTAGCCTCTAAATGCTTGAAATGTTTATATGGCTAAAAAACTCCATGAATGGTGACCTCCATACCTAAATGGGAGAACTTGATACGATAGTGCAATGTTGAAGGGATTGCATGTATTTCATATATCCAAGGTTTACCCAAAAATATATTACATGACAAATCAAGGTATAAAACATGGCATAATGTATTATAGGTCAAAGGCCCAATGATAACTGGCCAACTGATGGCACCCTATGATTCCCATTCTTCATTGTCATAGGCTTTGATGGTGATCATTTCTCACTGGAGATTAGCTATGGTGTACCCAAGAAGCTTGATGAGCTTTAGAGACATGATATTTAGACAATCCATTATCTATGAGGACACATTTCACTTTGTTCTACATTATGATAACTTTAATGTACAATGAATTATTATGTAGTAGGCCAAGGGATGACATATCGCTTTAGTTAAAGGTTAATTATTGATTTGGAGCTAGATGTTTGACCAAAGCTTAGAATTTGTCTAGAGATATGTCATTAGAAACATGATATTGGCCAAGAAACTCTATTAATATGTTCTTATGGATGGTGGATTTATGCAACAAATCTAAAATGGAGATTTGTATGAGCATCTTTTACAATTATTCCATAATATCAAACGCCTTTTCTTGAACAATGGTAAATGGATTGTTCTTAGCTAGAATGGTTGGTTGGATGGGTGAAGTGGAAAATTATTGTGGTCCTAGTATCATAATCTTTGACGATCGAGTTGTGATTATATAATTAGGATTGGATACATGACCATTATTGTTAACAAATGATGGTAGAGGGGGACTAGATAAGATAAGTCTTGATTGTTCATGCACTTATGTGTGGTCATAGGTAAACAATGATTTATCAATATAAGGTCCAAAAGTGGGGATCCATCCTTTTTGGTATGCCTATATGTGGTCCCAAATCAAATAAGGATCATTGATATCAGTTGGTTGATAGGAATTGATTAACAATAGTCTTGTTTGATTGGTACTTGGTCTTAGATTGATGGAGATAGTGTAAATTCACCTCCTGAAATATGGCCTACAACCTTGTTATAGTCATGTATAAATACATGATAGGTATGTTGGTTGTTGGCATCATTCTAGCCTTGGTTCCATCCATTCATTTGATATTGCTGGTTATATCTTGGTTGTTGATACTATTGTTGTTGTTATACTGATCACTATTGTTATTGTTGATTATCATTGATAGATTCTTAGATTATGATTAGATGTGAAATCTTTATTGGGTAATGTTATCTCTCTATTTTCCAACATATTCTCAATAAAATGTTAAATTTTTACACAATGTTGTAAATTATGTCCATTAACCTGATGATACTCATAGAATTCACTTTGCTTGTACTAGTCTGGATAGTCAATACCCTCAGGATAGTGTTTTTGAATAGATCAGTTAATTAGATTGGCTATGACTAGATTGTGAAATATGGATTCCAAGGGTTCTCTAAGGTCACTAAAAATGTGACAATTAGGCATAATTCTCCTTAGAGGAGGGGTTTGTAAATCCAAAGGTTTTTGCATTTATTGCACTGGTCTAGGATGATATGCTTGCTATATTTTCTAACGAGTTTGTTGGTTAGAAGTAATACATATGTGGTGTAGGTTGAGTAGATGGTGTTTTCACCATTTGGACATGTCATGAATTATTTAATCCATTTCCTATAACATTCTTACTATGACTGAACTGCTTGGGTTTATCATAATTATTGGCTTAGGCTAGTTATGATGCTTGTGCTTGGATTTGGTTCTAATTTGGTCATTGTTCTAGTTTTGGTTTTGGATATAATTTTATTAGGTAATTTTAATGATTCCTTTTTTAATAAAGTCTCTTTTGATCAACAAAAATTTATTGATGATTTCCTTAAAGGTAAGTGCACATTACAACTCTAGATGATAAGATATCTCACTATGTAGATTTTTGGTAAACATAATGGCTCATTATTTGTCAGGTAGACTATGGGTGAATTAACTTACAAGGGCTCTACATATTTTTAGATAACTTGTAAATCTTTCATCGGCCTTTTTTTTGGCTTGTGTCAAATTGACCAATGAAATCTCATGCTCAAGATTATAGGAGATGTTTTACATGAACTTGTCTAAAATATAATCAAAATTAGATACTAAATTCTTGGGTAATTTTAGAAACCATTCCAAACTTTGTTCTAATAGACTCCTTCACAAAAATAGTAAGAGGTAGATGTCACTATAGGCCACTAGTTGGCAAGCAACAAAGAATTCCATCAAATGGCCTTGGGGTCACCTTTTCCCTTATATTTGTCAAACTTTCGTGGTTTTTACCCTGGAGGAAATGGTATTTGTAGATACTCCATGTTGAATGGGTAAAAGAACACACATCATATAACTTAAAATTTTTAGTCTATTTCCTAGTTTTGATGGTGGAAATTGCATCCTTCATTTATTATAGTTTTTGGGCTAAGAAACTAGTTGAAACATTAGTTTGAGGTGGAGGCTGGGTGGTCACAAGTGGATTATTTTGATCAAGGTATAATGGAGGTATTTATTAGGGAATGTTGGTTGGGTTAAATAATGGACTAGGGATATGAATTCATGGATTAGGGTCCAATTTTTAGAATTGCACAGATTGCTATGAAATATTCTTGTTAAGATTGGGTATCTAGGCCTAGATTTGGGGAAATTATGGCTGAGATGGAGGGATATGGATATAATATACCTATTAAGGTTGAATATGGACTTTTTATTGACTAGTCAAACCTTGATGATTGATGGGAACTTGTGAACCAAGGCCTTATCATTGAACTTGTGGTATGTTTGGCATGAAAGGCAATTGTTGCCTAATCAATACTTGTGGAACATTGGAACCTCTTAGTTGCATGAACCCTTGTTGGGAAGTAGATGCATGTTGAAGGTTTGACATTTATCTCTGACCAATACTTATACACTATTGATTAAACATCATTTATGATTAGATTGGTATCTTGGTTTCTGATTGAAGAGGTATGTTACTTAATACCTAGTGATGTGGAACATTGGTTATCCCCTATTGAGGTGGCAAGATGTTTTAAATATAATGTGTGGATATTTTATATGGTGCCTATTTTTTTG
Organism: Torreya grandis; assembly: GCA_037957365.1. NCBI lineage: Eukaryota > Viridiplantae > Streptophyta > Pinopsida > Cupressales > Taxaceae > Torreya > Torreya grandis. Next base: position 316,105 of record JARHVA010003706.1, on the reverse strand, counting down.
GAATTTTACTCTTCACCTATTTTGGTGGAGTAACATACATCACATTGTGTTGAGGCAAAGTATTGGTCATTACTTGATTACTTAATCCTTGAGGTTACATACTTGAAGAAGCAATTGGTTGAGGATTAGAGGTAGTTTTTTAAGGTTGGGAGGTAGAATTTCCTACCTCCTATATTTGTTAACCACTCATGGTATTAAATAGAGGAATGTTTTGTTTTGGACTACTTATTTGTGTATTTACACTTTGGTTTGGATTGGACATTGCTTGTATGTTGTCCACTATGTTTGGCTCATTATTCTACATAGAAGTAAAAGACACTTATTCAATAGAATAGGCATTTAACACGTCTTTTACTAAATTTATTTTCACAAATGGGTCTATTAATTTATTCTCTTAGGCTATATATTTAATTAAGACTCTTGTTGAAGGAACTAGCTCAATAAGAGGAGTGTTTGACATGGTCATATTGTTAAATTTATCTGCTAGGTTCAAATATGTCTGGTATGTTGTTTGTATTTATATTAAGTGGTATATTATGAGGCATTTTCCTATGATAAATATATGAAGGTCATAATATGGAATCAACACTATAGCTTGAAGGCTGCTAGAATAGGCCTATTTAATGTTCTTATTATAAGGCATGTTATAAGGCCCTCTTACTAGACTTGGCAAGTTTTCATGGGGTAAGTCTATCAAAAACATATCTTCTAACTCTATGGATCTAATTAAGACTTAATTCTTGTTTTATAGTAAGTGATGATCAAATAAATATGGATCATAAGCTGATGGTATTATAACTTGGTATGGTTATTGTTAGACTTATTCTACAATCATAGGTATGCTAGCTATGTATTGTGCCATTTGTTCTTGATCCTACTCTAAGTATGGAGGCATGTTGACCAAATAATGAGCCAAAGTGTCTTGGATTTGTTCCCATAATTAAGTGTTGTAAGGTGTTTAAGGATCCATCTCACAAATAACATCATCTCCGTAGGAGTCTTGAATAAATTCTTCTTACACAACCACATTTCCATACCCTAGATTATACATGACACCACTAAATGTATTATGAGACATGTTTAAATCAATGGTAAATGATTCATAACAAATAGGGAATATATTTCTAAAAAATCTTGAAAATAATTTCAAAAAAGACAAAGGGTTCAAATTAGGTCTAATTTGGTCAAAGGGTTGGAGTTATATCTCCAAAATGGTTTGTGACAAAACTTGGTATAAAAAAATCCAATGTCAAATGTCTAACACTAAATGTCTCACACAAAAGGGTCAAGTGGATGAACTAAAAGAAAAATTCCAAACTCTAGGTTTATATTGTTCCAAATAGGTCTAATCTAGGAAAATAAAAAGTTGCTAGGTCCTTTAGTCAATGTAGTGTCAAAATCTAGGCTCAAACAAGGCATGTGCTAGTATTTTTGGCCAAATGTGGCATCCAAAGCTAGACTTTTAAACAAAATGATGATTTAATATAATAAACTTGAAACACTTTGGCATAAATTAGTCACTTGATTTTAGACATGAACTTAGTCAATTTTTTATGAGGCATAAAATAAAAGGCACTTGGAGATATATTATTTTCTCCCAAATAAAGGCACAAATAAATAGTTTTTGAGTTTGGGTAAAGAATCAACCTAAGTTACACGACCCAAAAGATAAATATATATGTATAAGCCCAAATTTCATAAGGCATCAATATAAAGCAATAAATGTTTAGATCTAAATTTATCAAAGTTAATTAAAAACCAACTTAGGAAAACTTAGGATTTTTGAACAAAAAAGTTAGACAAATGTGAATGACATAATGGCACTAGACAAAGATCCTAAAGGCACACATGGATTGGTTTCAAATGTGAAACTTGGAAATAAGATAATATGAGTCTAATAAATGATTTGACTAGCATAACATTTGTTTTTTCACTTTCTAAAGGTATAAATATTGGTTTGTTTCAAAGATTCTAAGGCATAAAGATTGAAATGATTTGGGTGGCATAACGTTACATATTTCAATCAAGTGACACACACAACATTTTTGACATAATTTTTAAGGCAAAAATCATGGTGAAAAATGGATAGTATAATGCCTCCTTAAATAATGGAGTAATGTGGACACAAGAATCATTTTGGACGTAGGAAGACAAACAAAGCTTTAGACTTAAACACCAAGCAATAAAGGAATAAATGACAAAATACAACTATGTAAATCATCCTAAGCCCTAAATTGACAAGGTTGCATCATATTGTTGAAATCCATCTATATACGTGATCTTGAAAGTATTTTAAGTGTTAATCCAAAAATAAAGTGCATGAAGTAGTAGGATTTTTACACCCCCTTCTCCCAATAGATTGTACGGTGACATGGACCTTTGGGCTACTCATCTTGCATTAATAATATGTCCATGACAAGTGAGGTTTGTCTAAAAATTAAAATTTTGATTGTATAGATGGTCCCAAGTGTCGTCAACACTAGAGATGCCACATATCAATTAAGTTCATATCAATTAAATTACTATGAAAGAGTCTATTCTTTTGCATAGAGATTCCATCCATGTACTACTTAGTGGAATCCCTTGTTTAAAAATACCTAACTCAAGATTTTATTAAAAAAGGAGAGGTTAGCCACTCACATCCTTGGTTCTCATAGTATACATACCCTAATTTATATACCCTATCATGGAGTGGGTTTGAAACAATACTGGGAGATGAAACCCTGGGTCAAAGCATCCCTAAATAAATCATGAAGAAACTATGAACTCCCCTTCACAATCCAAATTTCATTAAAGAAATGACAAAGTGGAAAAAATTTAGAGGTTATTTTTAGATCACCCAAACCATATAGGTTTTGGGGAGAACCTAGATAACATTATTTCCATGCCTTAGACTAGGCATAAATTACAAGTAAAAAGGTGCTTTTGGTCACCCAAGTTCCCTATAAAAGATGGGGGAGAGTATATGCGCACTCTTCATTTTTCACAAATAAACAAATAAGTAACAAAACAAACACTTTTAAAAATTTGAAATCTAAGTGTTAATTTTATGGAACCAAATTAAGTGTTTTGATAAAGTTATTTGACCCCTTGGCTTAAATTTTCAAAAGCTTTAAATAAATTTCACAAATCAATCTTAACACAAATCACCTAGGTTATTTTTAAGCACTTAAATCAAATATTAAAGATTTAGCCATTCTTTTTAGGTACTAAAATGAAGTATTCAAGAGTTATTATTTATAAATCTATGTTCTAATTCTACCTTGGTCCTACAAAAATTAGAGAGTTTCCTTCTACTTTTAATCACATTTATGGATGATCAAACAAATTTTGAAAAGTTAGCTCTTGGGTTTTATCTATATTTTTCACATAGATACCAATATCAGTCAATAGTGACTGATGTCAATTATCAAAGAAATGATGCTAGTTGGTAATAAACCAATATTGGTCGATAAAGACTAAGATCCATTGCCTATGAACTCAAAAGCAAAACCAAAATGAGGTAAAAAATGTTAAATAGTTCAAAATATGATAAAAAATCCTCAAAACCTACAATAAATTGATTATAAAATGAATATAAAGGCCAATAAAACTAATAAATAACAAATTTGAATGCTAAGAAGATTCAAAATGCAAGTTTTGTAAGCTATGTTTCACCCTACACCCTGACCAATGATGATTACCCATAATAAATGTTGATTAGGAAAAACCTATTATGGTTAGGCACAATAGATTTTGGTTAAGCCTAAATGATGTTAGTCTCTATGTAAATCCAAGTTAGCACAAAAAATAAATATATGGAAAAAACAAAGCTAAAACTCCAATTTTGACTATATTCAAGCATTATTTGAAAAGTTTGGAATTTCATCTTGGTCTCCTTGGTATGTGGGATGATTTATGTCCCATCGAGCATTCCATTTGTGATAATAGGAATTAGATAATAGATAAGAGTTTAGATCAAGTGTTAGTTTCACAAAATAATGAAATCAACACACTAACATGCTAAAATCTCTAAGTCTAGATCTTAGAGAGAGAGATTAATGGACAATATAAAATTGAAAACCCAACTAAAATATAAATAGAAACAATCCTTACCTTCCTTGAGAGTTACAAAGTATTTATTTTTGTCTTTCTCAATTTATTCTCAAAGAGTCTTTGACAATGGACTTTTCTTTGCTATTTCTCTCCTTGGCACCATGGTTGACTTGTGGCTTGATGTGGGTTATGCTTGTTGCTTGATATCTTGGCTCAATATTTTGGAATGACAACATTATTTTCATGATTCTTATACAAAAAATTGCATTATAAATCTACAATATCTAATCTCTTTTATGAATATCCAAAGGATTGTATTTATAGGCTCAGGAACTAACCCCAACTCAAGGTGAGTTAAAGTGTAGTTTAAAAATGGAATGGGTTCAAACCTAACCTTAGTGAGTTAATTAACCCCAATAGAGTTATAATGTGTTAATAAATAATGATTTTCAATTAATAAGCATGGGTTAGATATTTTAAGATATATTCAAAGGCTTGACAACTCACAAAAGGTAATCATGAAAAGCTAGGATATTTGCATTTTTGAATTTCCTTTTTTAGTAATTCATTAACTACACATGGATAATTGAATTGGGAATTTAATTTTTTTTAGTATATTAATTAATTCTGATTAGGCTTTTTGTCCTTTTCAAGATTTGATTTTATGTATGCACTTGCCCCATTTAATAGGTCTTATAGGCCAAATTACATGTTATGATGCCAAAGGATGATTAGAGATGAATTCATGAGGTTTTTTTGTTTCTTACAATAATATGCCCCAATTAGGTATGTCTCAAAGAGATTATAATATTTTAATAATGATGCACAAGCAAATTTGGGATGTTCAATGATTCTTAGGCTTAATTTACAATGGTTTGTAAGAATTGGTCTGAAGATTGATTGAAGGACATTGATGGATATTTTTAGGTGTCTACATAAATAATATATTCCATTATAATAATGGTGTTTTTCATATGTGTTATCATTGGTTCTAATCAACCACCTTTTCTAAATCTAGGCATATGAGTATAATCATCCTCATGGATAACATGTGTAAGTTTATGTCAATGAATTTAGAATACTTTAGTAATAACTATTGTCACCAAATATTTCACCCTAGAAGAGGGTGTCCAAGCCTCTTCTATATTTTGGAAACATGGGAATAATTATAGGTATGTGGGTTTACCTATAGTTAAAAGTAGACCTCTAGGTTTAACGACTAGCTCCCTAAATATATCTTAAAATGCTTATCACCTAAATAATTATTTGTTTGTGGGGAAAAGAGTTAGAAATTTTCATGAAATGAAAATAATATAAGGGGGTGATAAACCAAGATTATTTACACATGACCATCATACTTCTTTCACTAAGAAACAAGGTATACAAACTAACTTCTAAGTCCTAGAAGGTTCTAACATAAGTGCTTCAACATAAAGGTGATATGCATGAGACAACACAATGTTAGTGAACCAAAGGGTATAATTTACACTATAAGAATAATTTTAGACTTGAAATGATCCTAAAATACTTGAAGACACTCTATATGACCTGTTAGAATAGGAACTATTGCATAGACATGAAAAGATAAGGCAAGTAAGGATAGAAGATTATCACTAACTTCATCATATATCACTTTACATACTTAGAAAAATGTTCAAAAAATTAAAACCAGACTTGCATTAATTTTTCAAAGGAAAAATAAAATGTAATTCTAATAGGGATTCACCATACATGGTGAGGTATTAGTCTATAAGAGCCAAAATAGCTACTAATTATAGAATTAGAGAGAAAAGTGAGAATAGAGAAGTCCAAGAGTCATAAGAACACTTGTCAAATTGAGAGGAGTTACACATGAAGGAGAATGAAGTATGAAATATACCATGCAAGGTTTCATATGGAAAATGTCCCTCAAATTCATGAAACTCCTGAAATGTGGTGTAGGACTCCTTTTGCTTGCTCAAAAATATGCCTTCATCATTTGGCCCTTTTGGAACATCCCAAAACTAACTAGGGATATATGTGATGATTAAAATAAGGGGGAAGAGTTTTATACATACTCCACCATGAATTGTTTTAATAAATAATCATTAAGATTATTTTTCATATGAGTCATCATTGCCTATAGTCCAAATAACTCCTCTTTCACTCACCCCTCACACTCTGTACCAAAGCAGACTTTAGTTTTCCAATCTGATCCATACAAGGGAATGAATTAAAATTGGAAAGACCCCTCCTAGAATTATATTCCTTTGGTAGTCCTTAAAATTCCTCCCACTTCAATTTCTCACTCTCCCACTATCTTGTTCATTATGCCAGTTTAGACTAGCTAACATAAAGGCACTTGTAAAAGAACTTGTGAGATCTTATGCTACAATAAATGGACATGAGGGGTTATCTCAAGTCCCAATATTTATCCCAATATGTTTTTCATCATTTTAATCTCCTTAGAACCTATAAAACACTAAAAATATTCAAGAAAATCCCTTTTCTACCCTATATGTGCAAGTAGGGTGGGACTCAAGTTGATGAGAAGTAGCCTTGGTGAGTCCATATATATTCATTTCTTACTTAATCTTCCTAATCAGGTCTTTAACAAGGGTTTGTGAGGGTTTTAGGTCATTTTCACCCTTAGCCTTTATTCATAAAGGTCTGACATCTGATTTGTAGAAAAATTCCACAAATATAATGTTCAAGACATTATTAAATGTTTCCCAACTCCTTATACCCCCATGAACAACCTCCAAGTAAGTATGGGTATCCCAAATGAGCCTCTTGAGATTCTTATTTCATTCCCTATAGGCTTGAATTGGTATCAAGCCAAAATTGGATTTCTTGTGGATTATTATGCATAATAGAAGCTTGAAAACATCTGATATATCCCTATAAACATTGTCAAATGCTTTAGAATGTACCTCTGATACTAGAAGTGGAAATAGACCCCCAAATGGACAATAGGCCTAAAGTAGACCTAATAAGTCTGACTGCATCTTTGATCATTTGAACCACCTTGTTTGGTTATAGTCACATATGCATGGTTCCTCCTATTTTTCCATTTCTATCACATCTTTCCACACTTTCATGAAAGTTTCTAACATTATCTAGTTCACCTTCTTTTTTTCCCCTTTAAAACTATAGGTTTACATCCTTGGGGAGTGCCCTCTATCTAAGATAAAATAGAGGGGAATTACCCTATTTTACTAGGAAAATGGATGAAATTTTGGGATTATCCAAGTGATGGAGATGCTCTGTGCAAATTTTCAAGGTTTTTTTATACCCCTATCACCTCTAAATGATTCAAAACCCGAGATAAACTCATTGGGAAGCTCATTGTGTACATGGTCTTGATATGGACTATATGTTACTTTGTTAGATCCCTTTTATTATTTTATTCCATACTATGAGAGTTTCATAGACTAGAAAATATCACTATGGAGGTTTTTACAATGTTTAAAAACTTATCATTTGTTCTTATACCCTTAACCCACTTCCTTGCTCCACTAGGCCTAACTATTGATTGTGTTTCTTACTTGGAAAAGGCACTTGTAGGTGATGTTACATAGTTTAGGCCCTAACACAATGTATAAGATATTATTTTATATTTAAAAGTTAATTTGTAAGTGGATTGGACCTATCTACATCATATTCATACTATGCAAACACCTATAACACCATATTTTTGCTCACTGTCCATTATAGTCAACTATAATTAACTATGTTGAGGAAAAATAGGGGTATTGTAGGTGAAAATACACCTTAAAACCTATGTCATATGGTATATTATCATTTTTAAATCCTTTGGAGCCATATTTGATTAGAAAATTTTTGCATCTCCATGTTTAATTTCACCTTATGGACCTATAGGAGTTTATAACCAACTATAAGCAAGTTGTCTTGGAGTTAAGCACACCTGTAGGTGTTGATGGGGTCAAAAACACAATATTGCAACCTTAATTAATGATATTTGACCCACAAATGTGTTTCTCAATTCAATATGATCCTTTAAACATGGGTATATTCCTTACATTTTTGCTTTGAATTGTGAAGGCCCTTTGAGGTTCAAAACTTGTAGACATCACTAAAAAAATGCAGTGAACAAATGTGTAATTTGGAGACTTCTAAACCTCATGCTTCTTTAGTAAAAAAACCATCTTCTCTTACAATGTCCTACCCCTAGGATAGGGCTACAATATAGATGCATTTGGACTCCTCAAGACTCTCTTCAACATTGTTGTATATCATCACAAAAATTGTTCAGGGCCCTATTTTGATGTTTTTAGGGATATTATCCCTAAGTTAAAATCTCCTCTTAAAGTGGATTTTTAAGATTTCCCACTAGTCCAATGCTTTGCTCATGACTACCAAAGTATATCTAACCTCTATAACCTTAATATAACTCTTAAAATATGTTAAAACTCCTCCATGACCATGATCAAGTCTCTATGTTAGCTTATAGAGGCACACACATTAGTATATAAGGCAATGAAGGTAAAACTATGGACTGTGCATATTATATGGCCTTATACTAAAACTTTAAGGCATCTCCATCTTCTTAGAACATGATTAAGGCATCAAAACTTTTTTGAAAATCTACCACACAACATTTTGGAACATAATTATCTACTAGGGGGGGGGGTGAATCAATAGATTAACTTATTCCTTTTTAAAAAATTTAATGTAGATTAAAACATATATGTAGAGATCACACACACATAAATGCATAACACTAAATATACTATGGAAAACCCAATAGGGGAAAGACCATCATGAGAATAGCTACTAGAATATATTATTCTAATCTAACCTCACAATCAAGAACCTCAATAGTTATAATATTAAGGGCACTAACTCTAAGGAGACACCAATCCCCTAATTTTAGGAGCACCAAATCTAAGGAATCACCAACTCCCTAACTAATCACCAACTCATCATATCTAATGGCACCCACCCATCAGATCTAAATTTAAAATATGGAGCTACAACTCTAGATTAAAAATTTGATTCATAAATGTATTAAATTCAATTCTCTATTATAGGTCAAGTCTATAATTTCTCATGTTCTACACATCTCTCTTTTCTCTTCTCTTCCTCTCTACCCCTCTATCTCTATGTCTCTATATTTTTTATTTGACAAAATTCATCAACTTTAATAATCTCTTGCTTATGCCTATCTCACTCAATTTGACTCTATTCAACACCAATAGCACTAGATGCATTTATTGTATCCTACATGACATATATAAGCATTGAATCTAGGTTTTCACATCTTCTCTATGTTCACACTTATTTTTATAACACATCATAATAGTTCTATACTTAGTTCATAGTCATTAAACAACAAATTTCACATGTCTTGAACTCATGCTTCACCACCATGATTCTTGGTCTCATTACTATTCTTAGTATATATTGGACTCTAGTTTTGATGCACATGCCATATTACACAAATTTGATCAATCACTATGATAGATTTCATTGTCTATGTCATATTTTACATATTATTTTCATGTTCCTCTATTTGACCATTATGATGAACAAACCTTTGAATACTAACCATTGGTCTTAAGTTTTGTGTCATGATTTGATGATCCTCATTCAATTTTATCAACTTTAAAATGCATCCATTAGATCAAGTTATGATAAGCTCACTACTACATTGGATCCTTGTATTCTACAAATTTTTAATGTTCCAAATTTAAAATGTATCCATTGGATCCTTTGATTTGAGCTCCTGAATGCCATTAGATCTTCATAGGTGTACAAACTTTACCTCTATCTAATGTTAAATCTTAAGCACTTGGTATAATTTCATTGTTTCCTAAGTCTTTTGAATGAATAAGATCTATTGATATCATCAAAATATCTCATTTTTTAACTCACCTTTGTGTCATTAAACATCTATCCCTTGATCCCATTGAGTCCACTCACTCTATTGGATCTTCATTGCATGATCACACACTCATCGTTTGATCTTCTAACAAGCTCAAACTTTATCTCTGATAAGCTCCTTGAATGTGACACTTGGCACCTTTGTGTGCCTTCTATACACTTGCTATCATTTCCCATGCTTGTGACACTTGGCATCCTCATGTTAATCTTTGACTTTTTGACTTTAAACTACTCTATAGATTTACTATATAAGTTCCATGATTTTGACAATTATTACTAATGCATTTACTCAGAGGTTCCTTTTAAAAATTGTCTTTGTTATGATTTGTTGGATCTTTAGTGTATGATTAAGCACCAACCATTGATTGAGATAGGATAAGTCTCAAGTTGAGGACTTAATAAATATAAAGTCTAAGAATATTGCTTGAGCTGGTAATTACTAGGTTGAAGGGGCTTATTACATAATGATGAGGAAGACTTAAGTTATAACTTAAGTAACCAATTCCATTTTATAGTTAGTCAACATAAAAATAGAACATGCCTATGAATGCCATGGCTTAAACCCTTAGGGTTTAACTAAAAAAACCTATAATGTTTGAGATCAAAGATAAATCAATTTTGAGATCATTTCTTCTCAACTAAACCTATGGACCATATATATAAGATTCTCTTGAAAAACCCATAACATATCTTCTATTAATTACTCTTCAAGTGGTCCAAAAATGGTCTCTATAAAAGTATGACAACTTAACACTGAACAACTTTAAAACATGATCTTATCTCTATTAATCATGCCTAATCCTTTGACATCAATTACATCCATAATGCCATTTTTTACATCAATGACAATCATATGGTCAATCATCTCCCCCTTGGTATTGATGGAAAACTAAATGCTCTAATCTTAATGCTCTACTCCTCTGGAATTACTTGCATTAGCTTCTGATGAACTTGATTTTAAATTGTTCATACCAAACTTTCTCCCCTTTAGGAAATGGAACATTTGCCTAAACTCAAATTAGACAGATGATCTATTCTTTTAAAATTTTATAGAGAGAATTTACCCTTGTTCTTCCCCTTTGATATAAATGGCAAAGGGAATCCAACTTTTTAATAGTTTATCCAAAATTTTCTCCCTTTATTACATAAAGGAGTTTGTCCAAGAATATGCAACCATCAACTCATTATAAATTTACAAGAATATGCATACTTGAGTTTCCTTTTCTATTTTATTCTAGGGATTAATAAGAATTTTGTGATACTCTCCCTAGACTCATGCTTTATCACTAAGATCTAGTGGTGTGATGTAGGAGCCACCAATCCCAACATCTATCTCAGATGCTCAAATTTTTCCTTGGGAATAGGTTTGGTGAATATGTAAGAAACTTGATCCTGAATTGGCATATATTCCATGGTGACCTCTTGATCTATAAATCATTTTCTTAATAAGTGATACTTTAGTGATATTTACTTGATTCTAGAATTCATCACTAGATTCTTTGATATATTAATAACACTTTAATTATCACAAAGAATATAGATAGGTGATGTGTACTCTACCTTAATGCCTTTGAGTGTTTTCTTCATCCAAAAGACTTGAGTACAACATGCCACTACTGCCACATACTTTGCTTATGTTATTGAAAGATTATCTGATTCTTTCATTTTTATCAACCATGAAACAAGCCTATTTCTAATGAAAAATGCACCACCACTAGTGCTTCTTTTATAAGCCACACTTCTTACCCAATCAACATCTATATATGCTGTCAAAATGAAATCTTCACTTTTAGGATACCATAGGCCATATTCAAGTGTGATCTTGATATATCTAAAGATCATTTTCACTACATTGACATGTGACTCTTTAAGATCATCTTGAAATCTTTAAACCATGCATATTTCTTGAATGATATCAGGTCTTAATGTAGTTACACATAAAAAGCTACCTATCATTGATCTATACATAGTTTAATTTACATCAAGGGACTCATCATCTTTAGTCAACTTGCATCTAGTTATCATGGGAGTACTTATTGGTTTGTTATCTTGCATCCCAAACTTCTTGAGCATTTCCTTAGCATACTTGGTTTGAGATATAAATATCCCTTCATTAGTTTGTACTATCTATAGACCTAGGATGAAATAAAGTTCTCCAAGCATAGACATCTCAAACTCACTTTGCATTTGTGTAGAAAATTCTTTGCACATTTCATTATTGTTACTACTAGAAATTATGTCATCTAAATATACAACAATAATTAACATATGCTCACCCTTTGATTTGAAGTATAAATTATTTTTTGCACATCCTTTATTGAATCTTTATTATTGTAGGTACTAGTCTAATATTAAATACCATACTCTAGGTGCATGTTTTAGACCATATAGAGTTTTCTTCAATATACATACATATTCTTCTTATTTTGACAGTTGAAAACCTTAAGGTTGTTCTATGTATACTTCCTCTTCTAGGTCCCCATTCAAGAAAGCATTCTTAACATCCATTTAATAGACTTTAAATTTCTTGTAAGCAGAGAATATTCAAAACATTCTTATAGCTTCTAATCTAGAAACTAGAGCAAATGTTTCCTCAAAATCTATGCCTTCAACTTGTATATATCCTTTACACACCAATCTTTCCTTATTATTTATAATAGTTCCATACTTATTTAACTTATTTCTAAGGACCCATTTTGTACCTATTACATTCTTATTTATAGGTCTTGGAACTAATTCCCAAGTTTTGTTCTTTTCAATTTGGGTTAGTTATTCTTCCATGTATTCTATCAAATTCTCATCCTTTCTAGCTTCAACATAGATCTTAGGCTCAATTTTAGACATTAGAGTAAAAATTACTTGCTACTTGTTCATTAAAACTCTTCCCCTTGTTTGAAATCCTTCATTTTTATTGCTAAAGATCTGCTCTATAGGATGATCCTTTTGAACAAATATTTTAGGTGACTTTTCATTTACTTTCTCATGATATTCATTAGCTGCTTCTTCTTCATAATTTTATTCTTCATTACAAATTTCTCTATTAGGTTTAACATATTTCAAGACTTCTTTAACTTTGACACTAATGTTATCTAAAATCTTGTGTAGCCTTTTGTTGTAACATATGTAGGCTTTGCTTTGGGTGGAATAACCAATAAATATTCCTTCATCACATCTTGATTCAAAGCTTCCCAAGTTATCTTCTTTTCTCTTAATGTATAATTTTCTACCAAACACTCTAAAATACTTCATAGAGGCAAGTTTTTTATACCATAGTTCATAGGGAGTTTTATCACTATTTAACCTTAATTAAACTCTATCCCAGATATATAATGTTGTTTGGGTTCCTTCTCTCCAGTATTCATTAGGTAACTTGGCCTCTTTTAGCATTATTCTATCCATCTCCTTGACTATGGAGTCCTTACTGTAGAGTAATGCCTTTTGATTCCATGATTCTCATAGTACTATATGAAATCATTTGAGGTGAATTCTCCACCTCTATTAGATCTTAATCATTTGATTTTTTATCCAATCTCATTCTCTACCATGGCCCTAAAGATCTTGAATATTTCAAATGCCTTAGACTTATCTTTCAAAAAGGTAACCCATGTCATTCTTGAGTAATCATCTACAAACAACATGAATTATATTTATTCTTTAGATCCTCTTGTCTTAGTAGGACCACAAAGATCAGTATAAACTAAATATAAAGGCTTTGTAGTTGTATAATCCTTTGTTTGAAATTTGACCCTTGTATACTTGCCTTGTTGACATTCCTTGCAAGTAGTGTCTGCAGGTTTGGTTATCTTAGGCATGTGTCTAACACACTTATTTGAGCTCACATTTACTAGGTTGTCAAAATTGACATCTTCTATGCCATAACCAAGTCTCATCAATTTTTCTTATCAGGAAACTCTTTACATTCACTTCACTAAGATTATAAATGTTGCTTTTAGTTATTTTCCCTTCACAACTACTCTTTTAGATCTCATTAACTTACAACCTTCTACATTAAATGTGACCTTATATCCATTGTCACACATTTGGCTGACACTTAGTAGATTATGTTTCAATCCTTCAACATAAAGGACATTATGTGTATGTATTTTTCAATCTATGTTCAAGGTTCTTTTACCTTATATCTTTATTGCAGTATTACCTCCCAAGATAATAGATCCTTCTTTACATTTACTTAGTTTGATGAAATTGATCTTGTCACTAGTCATGTGTTTTGAGCAACCACTATCTATTACCAAAAAATTATGCTTCTTGGCATGGAGTGTATTTTGAGAAATAATATATTGATATTTCATTTTCCACACATCCTTGGGTTTCCTATTTGGCTTATTTTTCCAAGTTTAGAAACTTGTGAACCTTTGTTCACACTGGCAGGCATGCCTTTCTTATTACTTTATGTTTTTGGTCTTACAAATTTTGTTCTACATTGTTTAGCTATGTGACCAAAATTATTAAAATTATAGCATATTATATTTTTATTTAACAAGGGAACAAATGAATTTATACTTAAAAAGTTTGTTTTCCTTTTAGGTACAACCCTACATTAAATATGCCTATGACCAAACTAATTACAGGTATAAAAATAACCATAGGAATATGAGGAATACCTGGTCATAGAATTTTTTTGTGTAGGATGAGGTCTTCTAAACTATAGCTTCTTCAAGTCTCTCACTCTTGTGTAACCATCTGCATTAACTACCTTTGTGTTTTGTATCTTCCTTGAGTCTGCAGAGATTTACTCATTGCTTTTCTTCCTTTCTTTAGGCTTATTTTCTCTTTCATCTTTCTTCACATCAATAGTGCTTGTGTCTATCTTTATATTATTTCAAGATTTCTCTTTCTTTGTTCTTGATTCTTATTCTACTTTGAAGTTGTCATATAAGTTTGCAGATGTACTAGTTATGGAACTTTTTCCTTTTTCATAACCAAGACCGGATCTCTCTTTTGAAGGCTTTTGATAGTTGATCAAATCATTAGGAATGTTTGATCCTCTTTTTAACTTTAGACCTTTGTATGTTTTATCTTTAGCTTTCTCAAGTTCTTTACTCAAAACCACTATCTCTACTTCTAACTTCATGCACTCATCAGATTTAGATTGTAGTTAAATTTTGACTAGATATTATATTCTTTTATCCTTTTTAACTTGTGTCTTTAGGATAACCACTAAATGATTATATTTTTCAATACTTTTGGACATTTTTTCAATCTCTTTTTGTCCAAGCTTCTTCTATTTTGAATTCTCTTTTCTCAGATTGTCAATTTCATCTATAGCATAGATGAATTCACACTCTAGATCCACTTTTCCTTCTTCTTCATCTTAGTCTTCAACTTCTTCTTGATCAACAAAAGTTGATCCTAATGTCATGAATAGGACTTCCTTTTCCTCAGCCATAAAGGCACAATCATGGTCATCAATAGAACTATCACAATCATCCAATGAATCACTATCTTCTTTTATGTAGATGCCTTTCTTGTTTTTGAGGAAGTTATTCTTTTTGGAATTGTGGGGTTTCATCTTTTTACTATTCTCTTCTTGCTTAAAGTTATCATTTTTATTATAAGGGCATTTATAAAAAAAAATGTCTTACCTTAACACATTTAAAGAATTTAAAGGGTAACTCACCTTTGTACTTTCCAAACCCTCTCTTTAATCTTCTAAAAATGTTGTCTTCTTCTTCATCAGTCTCCTCAGATCTAGATATAAAAATTTCTACCTTTACTAGTTTGGATGCTTTGAATGCATATTCTCTCTTGAAGGTATCTATTTCTCCCATTATCATCTCATAGGTAGTGAATGTTCCATGCAACTCATCAACAATGAGTTTATCTAGATCTCTTGCTTTCTCTATTTTAGAGATTTTTGAGCCATACCTTGATAGCAGAGGTCTTAGGACCTTTTTAACATTGACCAAATATTTCATATCTTCTCCAAGGCTTCTGATTACATTGACTATTTCATCTACCCTAAGGAGGTAGTCTATAATTTTATCTTCTTCATTCATTTTAAGGCTTTCAAACTTGACTTTGAATGTTTGTAGATTTACCTTGTCATCACCTTCATATATGCTCTTTAATTTGTTCTAGATATCTTATACATTTTGACAATGTATCACTTTGAAAAACTTTGAATTAGACAATCCACATAGAATAACATTCTTATCCTTAGCATTCCTCTCATATGCTTTATTTTTAGCCTAATCAATAAGATTTATAGGAAGAGCTGTATATCCATTTACAATAAACATCCATACATCAAACCCTAATGAAGATAAACATACTTTCATTCTTATGATCTAATAAAATGCATAGTTTGATCCATCAAAGGGAGGTGCCTTGTTCAAGGAAGATCCTTATTTACTACCATTTATGTTCATTATCCAAGATCTACCTAAGCTAATTAATCTTCTTCTAAGGAACTAGTGCTATGATACTGGTTATTGGATAAAAAATATATACTAAGAGGGGGGGTTGAATCAGTAGATTGACTAAATTAGCCCCTTTTAAAAATTTTAATGTAGATTAAAATATATATGCAGATATCACAAAAAAAATGCATAACACTAAATATACCATGGAAAACCCAATATGGGAAAAAATACCATGAGAATAGCTACTAGAATTTACTATTCTAATATAGCCTCATAATTAAGAACCTTATTGGTTACAATATTTAAGGGAACCAACCCTGAGGAGACACCAATCTCCTGATTCTAAGAGCACTAAATCCATAACTAAGCACTAACTCTACTTATCTGATGGCACCCACCAATCAAATCTAAATTCAAAATATGAAGCCACAACTCTAGATTACAAGTTTGATTCATAAATTAATCCAATTAAATTCTATATTATAGGTCTGGTCTATAACTAATCATGCTTTGCACATATCTCTCTTATCTTCTCTTCCTCTCTACCCCTCTATTTTTGTATCTCTATATTTTATATTTGACACAATTCATCCACTTCAACAATCTCTTGATCTCTACCTTTCTCACTTAATTTGAATCTATTCAACACCAATAACTTTAGATGCATTTATTATATCCTAAATGACATATATATCAGAATTATATCTAGGTTTTTGCATCTCTATGTTCACACTTGTTTTTATAACACATCATGCCAATTATGGACTCAGTTCATATTTATTAAGCAATAATTTTCCTACATCTTGAAGTCATTCTCCACCACCATGATTCTTGGTCTGATTACTATTTTTAGTATATACTAGACTCTATTTTTGATGCACATGCCATATTACACAAATTTGATCAATTACCATAATCAATTTCTTTGTCAGTGTCATATTTTATGGCTTAACTGCATGTTCTCCCACTTGACTATTATGATTAACAAACCTTTGAATACTAACCATTGATCATATGTTTCACACCATGATTTGATGATCCTCATTTTATTTTCTCAACTTTAAAATGTGTCTATTAGATCAAGTTTTGATAGTCTCATGCGCTCTATTGGATCCTTGTACACTTTTGAGATTTAATGTTCCAACTTTAAAATGCATCTATTGGATCTTTTGATCTAAGCTCCCACGTGTCATTAGATATTCATAAGTGCACAAAATTTACCTTTGTATAATGTTAAAACTTGATCACTTGGTCTAATATTGTTGCTTGATGAGTCTTTGGAATGAATATGCTCCATTGATTTCCTCAAACTAGCTCAATCCTTAACTTGCCTCTATGTTATTAAACATCGAGCCCTTGATCCCATTATGTCCACTCACTTCATTATATCTTCATTGCATGTTAACATTCTCATCATTCAATAGTAAATAAATATTGAACTTTATCTCTAACAAGATCCATGAATGTGACACTTGGCACCCTTGTGTTCTTTTTTTACACTTGTTATCAGTGTCTGTGCTTGTGATACTTGGCATCCTCATGTTAATCCTTAAATATTTGACTTTAATCCAATCCATAAATTTACTGTGAAAATTCCATGATCGTGAAACTTGTCACTTTCACATTTAATTAGAGGTGCCTTTGACAAATTGACTTTACTACACTTCATTGGATCTTCAACATATGATTAAGCATAAACTATTGATTGAGTTAGAACAAATCTTAAGTCAAGGATGTAAGAAATATAATTTTTTAGAACATTGATCAAGTTGTTAATTACTCAGTTAAAGGGGCCAGTTACACAATAACAAGGAAGACTTAAGTTATAACTTAAGTAATTAGTTACTGTCTAGTACTAGTCAACATAAAAATAGAATATGCATGTGAATGCCATGGCTTAAACCCTTAAGATTTAACTGAGAAACCTTGTAATGTTTGAGAGAAAATATAATTAAATTATAAGATCATTTATTCTCAACTAAACCTATAGACCATATATTTAATATTCTCTTAAAAAACCCATAATAGATCCTCTATTTATTGCTCTTTAAGTGGTCCAAAAATGGTCTCTATAAAAGCATGCCAACTTTGCACTGAGCAACTTTAAAACATGTTCTTCTCTCCTTTAATATTTCCTGATCATTTGACATCAATGACATCCATAATTCCATTTTTTACATCAATGAAAATCATATGGACAACACAAAAATTCAACTCTCTTTGGGCCACTTGTAGGTGTGCAATTCTATATGCAAGCAGTGAAAGAGGGTATATGCAGTAAGCATGATGTATAGAAATTCAATGAAGTTTGGAACTTCCATAAAATTTAAAATGGATTATTTTCACCATGTAAAACCTCATTTAGTTCCAATAATCTCTTTTAATATGATTAGCATTTATAATGTACCTATAGGCATGTATTGAGTTACAAACTAGGTAGTGAGTGTGGAGACAACTAGCTTGTATGGTATATGAGATTTAAACTATTTAAAAACTTATAAAAATAATTAAAATGAAAATATTAAATCATAATGAGTCTAAAAACAATCAAATGATCTATCTCAACATGATGGGCTTCTTTTAAGGCACCTATAGAAGCTCATTCAATGGACTAACTGTGTATGTGTGTTGGATATGACTGTTACAGTCCCTTATGTATCATTTTAAGGTTTAACTTGATATATCATGTTTAAATAAGATATAAAACACCTTTAAACCTTCCATAATAACTCTATGAATTTTCTTAAGACTCTTACATGCCATGACTGTAAGTGAAAGTGAATTAAGAGCTGATTGTGTCTTACACTTTGACTACAACTCTAAGAATGTTGATATTGAGAGAATAAAATTGGAATAAAGGTAATTATAATGACATTTAAAACATGAATTACATAATATCTCAGTCACATGAATCCATTGCAGAGAAGGAAACATTCTGCAAGTAGTGAAAAGTAACCATAACCTCACATGATGACATTAGCCTACAATTTGAGCTATTTAGCCCATGAAATCATTTCCAAACATGAAAAAAAGCATGGGAAAAATTATAATAGAAATTTCAAATAATATATAATCAAATTAAATAATTGAGTTGTATGAAATTGGTTAAATAGGATCAAAACTTGTAGGGTATGGGAAATAATAGGTAGAAAAACATAGCCAACTCATTAAGGATGGTTCATAAAGCACAAGTGACCAATCCTTTAAATATTACCATAAAATATAGTGTTTTATGTGTAATATCACCTGCTAAAGTAATTTTACCTTAAACTTCTCTTACTATCCTTACTATCTAGAAACCTATTTATCAGTTTCATGTGCATAATGGAGTGACGAAAGAGTAAAATGGTTTTAGCCCAATTTTGGCACTTTCAAAGCATGTCAAGCATGTAAATGAGTATAGGTAAGTTGAAAATCCATCCCAAAATCTCTTTCCATGTGCCACCCTCCTCATGTGTCATACAACCTTTGAAACTCATTATTTTCCACTTACTTTCTTGATATTCAGTTAGGATCCTACAAGTTTTAATTAGTTCTAACATTATTGACAAGGAATATGACACATTTTATGTTGGAAGCAAGTTTGGAAAACATGGACACCTTGAAACATGTACCACTTGATTTATGACCCCTAAATGACACAAAATGACATAAGGACCTAATTAAACCATGAGAAAGGTTAAAAACATATGAAATGACATCAAATAGACTATGACACACCCTATAACATATTAATAGACCCATATATCCAGTTTTTAGCTTTAAAGGGTTGACCCATTTTGACTTCTAGTTAAAATGGTTAACATTATTAGTGATTTCCCAAGGGTAGTATGCTTGATATATCAAGACTAGTAGCCTAATATTCTCCATTGGGATATGGAGTCACATATACACAAGATTGACATATAATTTCCTATGAAAACATAATAAACACAAAGGAAGGACACAAAATAAGACAAATCAAAGAAAAACAAACATGTGTTCAACTAGAACACTTATGGAACACAACACAATAAAAAGAAAGACACACACACACACACACCTAATATTCTATTTACAAAACCTCACTCTTGAGGTGAAACATTTGATCATACCTCAACCAAGGTCAAAAATAGTCCCCCTTGCATCTATATCACTCCATGAAGGTAATATAGCATGAGGAACATGTTCATCATCAACCACTTGTATATGTAGGTGATCAAGAAGCCTATCACATTTGTTCTTTCTTATGCTTACAAGTGGGTTATTTGGATCCTTATTGAATGATATTTAATTCTCTCTAAGATCCTTGATTGGATTTGTAACCCTCTTGATCACTCTCATCTCTGATTTACACTCCTAAAACAATAGATTGGGATATATGATAGTTGTCTCAATCTACCTATCTTCTTATGTATGATGTGTTTGATGCCTAGGAGTATCAATATCTTATTTTTTATGATCCAAAATACCTGAATGTGGCTCAAGATCAAGTGAGGTTCTTAAATATCCTTGAAGCATAGCCAAATCTACCTTGACCTCATGAGATTCTTTTTTGATTGTTAGCTTTTGGATAACAGTTTGATGTTTCTCTTCCTTAACAACATGGCCCTTAATTTCATGCTTGATTAAAAAATTAAAAGATTTCAAATTAGTCTTATCAAAAAACACATTAGATATACATTTCTTTGGGGGAGAAGGTGACAGAACAAGTAATATGATTACATACAAACACCAGATCTAGATGTGAGACCAATATCAAAGACATTCACCATGAAACAATGAGAGAAAAGTTAAACATGTCATAACACATATATACGTTGGAAAACCTTCAAAGAGATAAAAAACCCACAAATATTATTCATATTATGAGAAACTAACAAGTACCCAATACAATATTTCTTCCTCTCACTTCTTTCTTCCGTATATCTTATAATATAAACTCTTTATTAAATAGGCAAGGTAATTTTCCCATTATAAATGACTTTTTCCAACCACTACATTAATGGGTCCAACCTCTCTAAAAGTCATTTAATATATTTTATTATTTATTTACATGAGGATAAACTCATGATAAATAATAAAATATATTATTATTTAACCAATGTAATTTAATGTATTAAGGGTACATAAATAATACCACTTAACCATTAATTGTTCTAATACTCCCCCTTAATGTTAAGTGGGGATACATGGTGATTTTTAGGAGGTAATAACATAATGAACTTACACTCCATGAACCATACATGATGATTTTTAAGAGATAATAATCGAAGGAAATATCCTTCATCATTCCATAGTCACCTTTAAACGAATTATGCTATACAAACATAGTCACCCAAAGGTATTACACTATTTAACTATATACACCCAAAGGTATTACACTATGTAAAGAAAATCACATAATCACCTTTAAATGAATTACACTATACAACTATAGATACCCAAATATATTACACTATGTAACCACAATTACATAGTCACCTTTAGAGGAATTACACTATCCATAGACACCTAAAGATTTTGCACTATGTCCCCATAGGCACCTTTAAAGGAATTACACTATGTTATCATAAACCACTTAAAGTGAGTTTAGGCTAGCATGATTGTGAGAATACATATGACAGTGAGAATTGTTAGCTAATTTTCACACCCAAGTTTTGCATCTTTCTTTAATTTAAGTGCAGTCTTCATAATTGGTTTATCCCCACAACAAAAAGACCAAGTGTTCTTTCTTTCAGTGAGGTTTTGATTCAAGTTTTTTGTTCAAGTCTCAAATGAATTGTTTTAGAATTTTTGTTTGAAATAACAAGTCTAAAGGAATTGGTCTATTTCAAGCTTGCCAAAGAGTCACTTCAAAAAGTTTGAAGGGTCTTTTTCTCTTGGAAGTGTCCTTTGCAAAAAGTTTGAAGGGCACATTTCAAGATTTTTGAAAGGCATCTTCAAGATTTTTAAAGGAAAAGTGTCCTTTGCAACTTTTCTAAATGAATTACCTTAAACAATATTTTTGAAGGAATTGTTTCAGACTTTTTATCCAAAAT
Organism: Torreya grandis; assembly: GCA_037957365.1. Taxonomy (NCBI): domain Eukaryota; kingdom Viridiplantae; phylum Streptophyta; class Pinopsida; order Cupressales; family Taxaceae; genus Torreya; species Torreya grandis. The sequence goes on along the minus strand of JARHVA010003706.1, from coordinate 293,781 downwards.
AATATTTCTGAAGGGTCATTTCTCAAGTGAAGGGACATTTTCAATATTTTTGAAGGGTCTTTTCTTAGATTGGTCATTTGCATTTTTTCAAAGGAATTATTTCAGGATTTTTGTCTGAAATAATCTTTTTAAAAGAATTGGTCACTTACTTTTCTTTGAAGGAATTGGTGCTCTTCCAAAAGGGTCTTTTTCATGCAAAGTGCCCTACATACTTTTCTAAAGGGCCTTTTCTTAGGAAAGTGTCCTTTTCAATATTTTCAAAGGGACATTCCAAGAATGCCAAAGGGAATTTTTAGGCTTTCAGAGAGGTGAAATGAAAATGCCAAAGGGTTATTCTTATCAAAATTGTCCTTCAAAAAAAGTCCAAAAGGACACTTGCATAAAGTTTGAAGGGACACTTGCAAAAATTATGAAGGGACACTTTCCAAAAGTTTGAAAGAAATATTATTTTAGAGAAAAGATAAGGGGCTCAAGAGGTTAATTATTTTAGAGAAAAGGGTCCATGGGAAAATTATTTTAGACCTTTTGTTTGAAACAAAAAATCTAAAGTAATGGTCCCAGTAGAATGATGGTTATATAGACATCAACTTCAAGGTGATGAGCTAGTCATTAGCATTTTAAAAAGTAGTTCCTAGGTAGATCGATGGTCCTCATTCAAATGCTCAAAGATCCAAGGGCTCACATTATTCATTCACCAAAGCAGATTAGAGGGTTCATCTCACCATTTATTAGGTCATGATCTGATTTGTTTTTTTTGATGGCCAATCAAAGGAATAATCAAATATACATGTATATTCCAAGTGATTCCTCTCCAAGGCCAATAGAATTAAAGAGACTCTTCCCTATGCTATTACACACCTCAATAAGCTAGTGAGAAGCTATTAGCATTAAGACAAATCTACAAAAAGTGGACTCCCATTTTCATAACTGATTAATACCATTACTTAGCTCAAAAATATCTTATTTATACTAGTGAAACCATTGGGAAAGTATCTTTGAGAGAGCAAACTAGATGTGTAACCACTTGAGGTGACATGGATCAATTGAATGGCCCAAATGAGCATCATTTGAAAATATGGTTATAGTTGAATATGGAGACTCCTAACACATTGATTCCTCTTTTTGGCACCAAAGGCCTCCTCCTCTCACTTCCTTTCTACTATAAATACAACCCTTGGGCTAGTGTAAAAACAACCACATAGTGTATGGTAAAGCCCTGCTAGATTGATGCCACATTTCTCCTTTAAGCATTAGGTACTAGTCTATTTATTTCAAGTTTTTTGAATAATTTTCTATGTATGTAAGAGATATATAGTGATAGTAAGTGATGATTTTCCATCCTTTTATCCTTTCTCGTTCATGCCTAAACAAAATTTCTTAGTCTAACAAGTCATATAGAGTGTGTTCAAGTGTGTTAAATTATTGTAAGTGTATAAATGTTATTGGAATGTAAAATTTAATTTTTAGTTCATTTACCTTGTGTCATTTCATGCATCTCACCTCTATACTAAAATACTTGTGTTAAAAACCTTTTGAGCTTGGGAATGGTCTATGCATTTTTGTATATTGTGCACTAGAATATGATATTCATATGGAAGATAATATTGGTGTAGTACCACTCTTAGAGTAGGTTTTCCTTTTCTATAATCTCTAACTCTTTTCCTTTAAAGAAAGCTAGTTTAGACAAAAGTTATTTTGCAAAGATATATTCAGGGAGCTAACCCCTTTAAATATAGAGGTTCATTTCCTCTATAAGCATATCCACATACCTAAAAATGTTCCAACATTTTGAAAATATAGAAGAGGATTGAGCACTCTCTTCTAGGGTGTAAGATTTAGAGATAACAATTTTGGCACACCTAGTGGGACAAATTATTTACAGGTTAAGGTGAATGTTGGTCTTGACAAGACTAAAGTTGTAGAAATATTTTTAATATAGCATTTGGTGACTCCAAAAGGTGAGAATCTCTATTTTTAGATCAAGTTTCCCACATAATACTTCATGGTCCTCACTAGGTCATCTAATATTTTTGACCAAGCCCATTTAGCTGAATCTCTTCTTAAAGAACAACCTGAACCATGCCTAATTCTTAGAGATCCTAAAAAAGAAAGTTTTGAAGAAGAATAGTAAGAAGTTGAAGAGATATGATATCAAGAGGAAAGAGGAGAAGTGGATAGGTAGCAACCTTTCTTGACCTTCAACACCCAAAATCTAATTGACCTTCCTGCATACAACCCTATTCCTCCCAATGCTACCAAGAGTCTCCCTAGTTTCAATGGAGAGGGTTTTATTACCCCATCTAATCATATTAGGGACATCTCAAATTTTTTAACTTACATAATGTCACTTGAGCCAATGTAGCTATTATATTTCTTTCCATGTCTTTAAGAGGCAAGGCACTTGACTAGTATAGGACTTTGGAAGGTGGTTGCATTACAAGTTGGGATGGATTTGGGGAATTGTTGGTAACTAAGTTTGAGAATAAGAGTGACCATACTTCACTAATCCATCAGCTGAACATGATAAAGAGAGGTCCTAACAAATCCATGGGAGATTTTAATGAAATATTTCAAAGGACATGGCATAGGTTGCCACCTATCATGAGACCTCCTCTAAGCTTTATGTTCCTCACTTATCTCAAGGGTATTGGTATTGATGTGGTGGTGATGTTATAGTAAATGGGAGGATTCACTATACCAGATGCATATGAGATGGCTATTGAAGTTGAGAATATATTGATACAAGCTAAAAAGTTATCTCTAAGAGTTTTCATGCCTTTGTTGTCTCATAGTTTGGTTAAAACTCCAAGTGTAGCACAATTTACTAATGCTAATGTCAAGATAAGAGCATTTCTTAAGAATGTTGATAATGTTATGGACAAAGATGAGGAAATTTGGTCACTATGAGCTTAGCTCAAACAAGCTCATTTTTATGCAAGTGTTCCACCTAACCCTTAATACTATCCTCAAAAAGGCTATAGAGATCCACCCCAATACAACTACTAAGGAAGAGGATAAGGTAAACAAGGTTTTAATATTCAACCCAATTCCTATAATCCTAATTCCACTCCTTCCATGAAGGCTATTGTTCTAGTGCATGCTAACCTGGTCCAAAGAGAAGATCATTTAGACTAATGGGGAAAACCTTAAGGTCAGTTTATGCATGGTGATGGATAGGACATCCAAGATTTGGTGGAAAAAGAAGGATCTACTCCTTACATGACATCAAAAGAAGTGAATCACATGTAAAAAGATACTCATAGAGAAGGTAGCAGCTAGAGCGTAGGTATGATGAAATTTCAAGAGAAGGATGATTCTATATTAAATCAAAGCACATCAATTATAGCCAACATAAGAGCCAAGAAGAGAGATATGGGAGATGTTATAGGAGTACATGTGGCTCTAAGTGATTCCTCTCTAATGTAATAAAGTGTGAATCCTAGTGTAATACCTACTACTAGTCATGTTCCTCAACAAAGTTAGAATGCAAGTAGAGTTGTCAAGCCTACAATGTAGTAGGTTAAAAATCCCTCACTACCTTCAATAATGTAAGAAAATGTTAATGCTTCCCCTCTAAACATTTTTTATTATTTGAAGAATACCAAGACAAGCATATCTCTTTGGGAAGTCTTGCATATACCTGGTTAAAAGGAGCTCTTACAAGAACAACTTGTGAGCATTCATGTATCCCCTCAAAATTAAAAACACAATAGTGTAGCCCTTACCAATTCTCCAAATTATGTCTTAGATCCCTCCACCAAATCTGAAAATCCTCCACCCTTCTACCTCACACTCATTATGGGAGATAAATTGGTTCATAATTATATTATAGATAGTGGAGCTAGTACCACTGTCATGCCTAAGGTTGTGGATTATAAGTTGGGATTGAAGTATGAACCACATAGTAGAGGTATGTTATAGCTTGATGGGACTCTAACCAAGATAGTGGGATTGGTCAAGGGTTTGAAAGTCTTTCTACATGGTTGCCCAAGTTTCCCCATTATATAAGATGTTGTGGTGGTAGACCTTCCAAACCATTTTGCTATCTACTTGTCAAGGAAATTCATGACTAAGATAGGAGGGTACCTTTCTAATAATTAGTATTTTCTATATTTTAAAATAATATATGAAACCAAGGTGACTATAAGGACTCAACCCTTAGTAAGGTCTCATATTGAGCCACTCATAGAGATAAGTTCAAATTAGAATTATCTAACTAGCAAAGAAGAAGAAGGTGTCATGGATGGCAAAAAATCCTCCCCCTTGAAGGTATTTTTGATCCATGGACTTGATACATATAGTTTCCTAGAAGAAACTAATTTGGGAGTTTATTGTATACATGAAAAAAATGTTTTAATCCCTTCACTCACTAATGAAGACCATGGACTTGAAGGGATATGGGAAATGTTTTTGGATGGTTCAAGAATCAAATTAGGTGTAAGAGCTGGAGTTATGTTATTTTATCCATCAAAGAATCAATAATAATCCTCATATGGATTACACTTTAGTTACACCTATAATGTGGCAGAATATGAAGGCCTAGTTCATGGCTTTCAATGGTCAAAGATTAGAGGGATCAAGAATTTGAAATTTTATGGGGATTGTGAATTGGTCATCCATCAAGTGAGAAATCAAACTATAGCCAAGAATCCCTTTCTTAAATCCTACAAGCATAGGGTATGGGACCTACTTTAATACTTTGATGCCTTCAACATACAACCCATACCGAGGGATTCAAATAAACATGTTGATAGATTGGCTGCCATAAGAGCACAATTGGATGTAGTTGCTAATGTAGGAAAGGAAAATGATCAATCCCATATCAAGGTCATTGTGAGTCCTTCTATTCAAAATAATGAAGTGTGATGGTAGGTGTTTGAAATTGATGAACACATTACACACTTCTTACAAAATGAAGCAGGATTCTCCTTAAGGAACCAAAGGAGACTATATGATCAAGATGAAGAACAAGTTATTCAATAGAATAAAAACAAGATACCTAAGGGTCTAATTACTTTAGAGAGTGTTTTCAATGAAGATGATCAAAATAAGAAAGAAATCATGAGCATGTCCATGAAAGAAGATAACTATGAGAGAGTCATGATTTATAAGGATAAGCTCCTAAAAAATGATAAGGTATGTTCTCTATCTGAGAGGTAGGCCTTTAATGAATTATGTAAAGAGTTTCATGCCATATTTTCTTGGGAATATAAATATTTGAATGGGTTTGATTCAAGTCTAGCTCATCACACCATTGAGTTAGAACTAAGAGCTAAACCAGTCAAACAAAAACAAAGGCCTATCAATCCTAAGACAGAGGAACTCATGAAGAAAGAGATGACCAAGTTGATTGAGTATAGGATTATCTTTCCTATCAAACTCTCAAATTGGGTGGCTAATCTTGTACCTATCAAAAATAAGAATGGAGAGATCAGAATTTGTGTTTATTTTTGAGACCTTAATAGGGTGTCTCTCAAGGATCATTATCCACTACCTTCCATGGAACAAATTCTGCAAATTATTTTAGGTTCTCAACACTTCTCACTTCTTGATGGTTATTCAAATTAAAATCAAATACTGGTGAATCAAGAGGATAAATTAAAGACAACATTCACTACAAAATGAGGGACCTTTGCCTTTAAGAAGATGTATTTTGGTTTATCTAATGCTAGAGCTACATTTCAAAGGGTAATGGACATGGATTTTAAAGGTTTGATCAATAAGTTTCTACTTGTGCACCTTGATGATATAAATATTTTTTCGAAGGATGCTACTAATCATATGGAACATCTAAGGTAGGTGTTTGATAAATATAAGGAGTATGTAATATCCCTTAATTCAAAAAAGTGCATTTTTGCTATCCATGAACGTAAGTTATTGGGTCATATTGTTTCAAAAGAAGGCTTCTCTATTGACCTTGAGAGGATTAACGCTATTCTAAGCTTGTCTTTGCCTCAACACAAGAAAGGAATTCAAATATTCTTGGGGAAAATAAATTTTTTAAGAAGGTTTATTCTAATATTTTCAACTATGGTAAAGCTTATCATATCCATGCTCAAGAAGAACCAAGCTTTTGCTTGGACAAAGGAAGGTAAGAGCAATTTTGAGGAAATCAAGCAAGCAATTGTAAAATCTCCAACTCTCTTAAACCAAAATTTTCCAAATATTTCATACTCTATACCTTTTCTAACCTTGATACAATCTCAATTACGCTTATGCAAAAGAGTGATAAAGAGGTAGAGCAACCAATTGAATTCTTTAGCCAAGGATTAGAAGATTATGAAGTCAAGTATATATCTATTGAGAATAAATATCTAATAGTGATAAGAGGATTTAAAAAAATTAGACACATGGTTTCAAATAAGAAGATACATATAATGGTTTCTCATCCTAGCACCAAAGAGTTTCTCCTAAGTAAATACCTCAATGAAAAGAGAGTTGGGTGGATTACAAACGTAATGGATTATGATGTGGAGATTAAGGTAAAAAGTGTGGTAAGAGGAAAAAGGTTATGTGATCATTTATCTTTAGATTTTCAAGAGCTAAAATAGGAAGTCTTGATCAACCAGGTTCAACTCCAACTAGCTGATCACATACAAGTTCAAAGTTGGACATAAGACATCATTAGTTTTCTTCAAAATGGTGAGTACCCCAATGGTTTGAACAAGTCTAAAAGGAGGTATTTTAGATTATAGACCATTCCATACTATCTTGTAGATGGTTTTATCTTTAATAAAGATGTGAATGGTGTGTTGTTGATGTGTGTTAATAGTGATCAATTTGATATGCTACTATAAATGTTTCACAATGGTACAGATGGAGGTCATATCTCTCTTAAGACAATAAATACAAAGATAATGAGGGCTGATTAATATTGGCATAGTATTTTTAAGGACTGTTACCACTAGGTTAAAAATTATCCTCAATGTGCCTTCTTTGTAGGCAAACAAAAACTTGTAGCCCTTCCATTAAATATTGTCCAAGTAGACCAGCCTTTCATGAAATGGGGTCTTGATTTCATTAGTGTGATTAACCCTCCATCAAGTGATAGACACAAATGTATATTGACTACTTCTAACTACTTCACAAGGTGGGTAAAGTTTGTTTCATTGAAGGAGGCAAGTGAGAATGCTATCTTGGAGTTCTATGAGAGCAATATAATAAGATTTGAAGTTCCCCATGTTATCATTTTTGATAATGCACTTGATTTCATAAGTATTAAAAATTTTGATTGGGAAAATAAGAATGGAGTTTAATTGAGTACCTCATCTAACTATTACCCTCAAGGAAATGGATTGGCTGAATCTACTAATAAAAATCTCATCAAGATCATCAAGAGGACATTGGAGAACAATCAAAGATCATGGCACAACAAGCTAAAGATAGCCTTATGGTCTGATAGGATTACTCCTAAGAGATTAATTGGTAATTCTCTCTTAGTTCTTGTTTATGGGAGAGAGGATAGGTTGTCCATATCTTAAGAACTCCCTACTCTAGAACTTGTACATTAGTTGGAACTAATTAAAAATACTCCAATGGAAGTTAGATTGATAGAATTATTGTATCTACAAGAAGCAAGAGACAATGCACACATGCCATGGAACACCACCAAGTACTCATGAAGAAGTCCTTTGAAAAAAGAGAAAGTGAAAGAGTGTTTAAGGAAGGTGACTTGGTCCTAAAATGGGATGAGGATAGAGAAAAACTAAGAAGACATATAAAGTTTGACACTTTGTGGAGTGGCCCTTACGTCATTAACAAGTACAAGAAAAGTAACTCCTTTCAACTGACCAAGATGAATGGAGAAGAATTACCTATCCTTGGGAATGGGATACATCTAAAGTTTTGATATTAGTCCTTGCAAGTATATTTTGTAAATAGTAGTTTAGGTGTGTGTGTTTCTTTTGGTTTACTATTGTGTTCCCTAAGTGCTTTGTAGCACAAGTGTGTTTCCTTCCTTTTGTTTGGTGTGTGTCTCTACCTTTGTGCATGTGAATCATCCATCTTGTGTTTTTGAGCCAAAAGTCTATTCAAGTCATTTTTTAGGTGCTTATATGCATGAATCCATGCACAATGAAAGGATTTTGGCAACTGGTCTTAGGCATATAAGGCATGTCTCCTCTTAAAATCACCAAGAATGTTAGCCAATTTTCACACCCAAGTTTTGCATCTTTCTTTTAACTAAGTGCAACATTATTAATTGGTTTATCCCCACAACAAAAAGACCAAGTTTTATTTCTTTTGGCAAGGTTTTGCTTTATGTTTTTTATTCAAGTCTCAAAGGAATTGTTTAAGACTTTTTGTTCGAAACAAAAATTATAAAGGAATTGGTCCATTTCAAGATCTTCTAAGGGTCATTTCAAAAAGTTTGAAGGGTCTTTTTCTCATGGAAGTGTACTTTGAAAAAAGTCTGAAGGGATCATTTCAAGATTTATGAAAGGCATCTTCAAGATTTCTGAAGGAAAAGTATCCTTTACAACTTTTTTGAAGGTTTGTTCTTTTAAGGAATTAGTCCATTTCAAGTTTTTTGAAGGGTACATTTCAAGATTTTCAAAGGAAATGTCTCTTACACTTTTTTGAAGGAATTGGCTTAAACAATTTTTTCAAAGGAATTGTTTCAGAATTTTTGTCCAAAATAATCTTTTTGAAGGGTCATTTCTCAAGCGAAGGGATATTTTTAATATTTTTGAAGAGTATTTTCTCATATTGGTCCTTTGCATTTTTTGAAGGAATTATTTTAGACATTTTATCTTAAATAATATTTATGAAAGAATTGGTCACTTAATTTTCTCTGAAGGAATTGGTGCTCTTTCAAAAGAGTCTTTTTCATGCAAAGTGCCCTACACACTTTCCTGAAGGGTCTTTTCTCAAGAAAGTGTCCTTTTTAGGCTTTTCTAAGGGACATTCCAAGAATGTCAAAGGGAATGTTTAGGCTTTCAAAGAGAAGAAATGAAAATGTTGAAGGGTTATTCTTAGAAAAAGTGTCCTTCAAAAAAAGTCTAAAGGGACACTTACAAAAAGTTTGAAGGGATACTTACAGAAATTCCAAAGGCAAACTTAAATAAAATCCAAAAGAAAGATTGTTTCAAAGAAAAGAGAAGGGGCCTGAAAGGTTAATTATTTTAGAGAAAAGGGTCCACAATAAAATTGTTTCAGACTTTTTGTCTGAAACAAAAAAGTTTGAAGGAATGGTCCTAGTAGAATGATGATTATATGGACATCAAATTCAAGGTGATGAGATAGCTATTGAAATTTAAATAAGTGGGTCCCAGGTAGATCGATGGTCCTCATTCAAATACTCAAAGATCTAAAGCTCATGTTCTTCATGTACCAAAGCATATTAGAGGGTTCATCTCACCATTGATCAGGTCATGATTTGAGTCATTTTTTTGATGTCTAATCAAAGGAATAATTGGTTATACACATAGAATCCAAGCGATGCCTCTCCAAGGCCACTAAAATGAAAGTGACTCTTCCCTACACTGTTTCACACCTTAACAAGCTAGTGAAAATCTTTTAGCATCAGGACAAATATACAATAAGTGGTCTCTCATTTGCATAATCAATTGATGCCATTACTTAGTTTTAAAATATCTTGTTTCTACTATTACAATAATTGGGAAAACATCTTTGAGAGAGAAAACTAGCTATGTAACCACTTGAGGTGACATGGATTAATTGAATGGCCTAGATGAGCATCATTTTCAAAGATGGTTGTAGTTGAAGATGGATACTCCTAACAGATTGATTCCTCTTTTTGACACCAAAGACCTCCTCCTCTCACTTCCTTTCTGCTATAAATATAGCATGTGGGCTAGTGTATAAATAACCACATAGTGTATGGTGAAGCCATACTGGACTGATGCCACATTTTTCCTTTAAGCATTAGGTACCAGTCTATTTATTTCTAGTTTTTTGAATAATTATTTAGGTGTGTAAGAGATGTATAGTGATAATAAGTGATGGTTTTCCATCCTTCTATCCTTTATCCTTCATGCCTGGGTAAAAGTTCTTAATCTAACAAGTCATATAGAGTGTGTTCAAGTGTGTTGAATTGCTTTAAGTGTATAACTATTCTTAGAATGTGTAATTTGTCTTTTAGTTTATTTGCCTTGTATCATTTCATGCATCTTGCCTCTATATTGAAATACTTAAGTTAGAAACCCTTAGAGCTTGGGAACAATCTATGTGTTTTACTGTATTGTGCACTAGAATATGATATTCATGTGGAAGATAATCTTGGTGTATCACCACTCTTAGAGTAGGTTTTCTTTTTATATAATATCTAACTCTTTTCCTTTTAAGAAAGTTGGTTTAGATAGAATTTGTTTTACAAATATACATTCAAGGAGCTAGCCCCTTTAAATCTAGAGGTTTAGTTACTCTATAAGTATACCCACATACCTGAAAATGTTACAATGATGCCCAAATATAGAAGAAGATTTAACACTCTCTTTTAGGTTGTAATATTTGGAGACAACAAGAGTACATCCCATAATTTCTCATAAATAATCAAGCGAATATATTGAAGTATTTTATAACATAAAGACCTCCATGTTACTATGTGTTGGGTATAATGTAGACTTCCGTATGAAGTTTACTAAAATTATATAAAGTGATATATTACAATGCTTTAAAATAAGAATTATAGATAAATAAAAGTAAATACATGACCCACATGACTGTTAAGAAGTGACATTATCATGCACACTCCCCCCCCCCCCCAATGACAACTTTGATAAGTCCAACATTGAATGAAATTTTATAGGCTTTAATTTGCTGGTGCTACATTGAATTTTTCACCGAAGTTATAAAATTTTGACTATCACCAAGAAGGTTGATATAATGAGGAACTTTCACACAATGTTCTTTTATCATCCTTCATAGCCACAAGGCTTCTTTAACAACTTCCACATGAAGTGCTCCAAGTGATATCACCTACACCAAACATAAATACATATCCAAAAGTAAACTCAACATAGTATGGTTAGTATCACAATAACCAAATAAATTAATATAACCAAATAAAAAATAATATAAATCTAAAGTTTATAGTTTTTTTTTAATATACTGAAGTATTCACTTTACTAATTTCCAATGATCCAAGTATAGATCATGCATGAATCTAGAAGCAACACCCACATATTATGAAATATTATCTTAATAATGGTTAGATAAATCAAAATACCAACAATATATTTGTAAATAGGGGTTAGTTTTATTGCAAATAATTTTTAGATCAAGCTTCAACACAACCTTCAATAGAAATATATGTAAGCTTCCAATCAAGCATGTTAAATTTAACAATTAAGTTATATGATGCACATATAATAAATTTAATAATAATTTAACCAAATATTACATATATTATTTGGAATAATTCCATATTATAATTTGAGTCATGAATATTTTTCCTTCCTTTTAAAGTTGACAGTATAAGTTTGCATTTTATACTAAACTGAAAAAAGTTTTAGAAAGTAAATTTTTTAATGTGATTTATACTTAATTTTGTAATAAATACACATATTATAGTGTGTAATCAACACTATCCACTTTATTTGATTGTAAAAAAATTCAAAAAAATAAATAATTGCAACAAAGTTAAAAGTTTCAAGTGTCGTAAGTATCATAAATAGTGTCACAAATTACACTATTTGAATAAATTATTATAAAATCAATAGTAGAAAGTTTAAAATAAAATAAAATACCATCCCAATATGACTAAAAGGTGTAAAAACTTAAATATTGACTGGTCACATGACCATCTTTGACAAAGAATATGACAAATCAAGGGTGTCAAAAGTGTCGAAAGCATTACAAGCTTCACACGTGAAATTTTGCATGACTAATAATAAAATTTTTTAACTAATTATTTTAAAAACAATTGATTAATTTTGATAAAAATATAATATAAGGATTGATATTTAATTTAAGGACTTTGGATCTATAAATATTTTTTAAAAAATACTAGTAAACTTCCCTTTATCCAATACAAGACTTCACATGCAAGCTACATGATTTAATTAATTTTGATTTAAAAAAAAATAAAAATATTAAATATATTTAAAATAAATATCTCATGATTATATATATATATATATATATATATATATATATATATATATATATATATATATATATATATATATATATATATATATATATATATATATCCCTTTTTTGAAAAATACAAGTCAACACACATGGGCCCACCATGTGCTTGCATGAAAAATTGGCTAATTACAACTCACCCACTAAGCACTAAATTAGGTCTTATGTTTAATATTTTTTTGGTCTAATTTTTATTTTTATTTTTTAAAAATAAATAAAACATAATTAAATACTTTCATAATAAAATGCAAGCATTTATTTAGAATTTGGAAAAAAAAAGAATTTAAAAAAAAAACTTAAGTGGGGTCCATTGCTTGGGTGGAATAAAGCCAATTAAATAAATGTTTTATTTTTAAAATACTTGCATTAAAACTTTAACATACCCATTAATTCTTTGTTGTATCATGTTTTATATAGAAGCATGACACAGATGGAGAGCAGGGAAAGATTGCAGGAGCTCTAGACATCCATTTTCAGTGATCTAAAGCTTGAAAACACTTACAAATTACCATCTAAATCTACTAGTAGACCTATATATATGATTTTTTGACTGTAAAATGATATTTTAATACTTATAATATTGTTATGGTATACTATGGCATCCATGTAGAAGTTAAAAAAAATTAGATTTCCTTTTGTTGCTTTTCAGGGTCTAAAAATGGCTCCAACAAGCTTAAATATTGTAAAAAACATGAAAACAACCTTTAAATCTCATAAAATTACTGAGAATACATGCATTCTATTTTTTTTCTTATTCTATGGCTGCACAAGTTGAATCATGAAGCTTGGGAGGAGAGAAAAAAATTTAAAAAAGTTGTAGGAGATCAAATCAGATAAAGTAAATATCGAAATTGCTTGAAAATGGCCAAACTAAGCAAATGGAAAAAAAATAAAATGAGATTTACTAACCAAAATTTGATCTTTCACTAATTTTTATTTCGCACATGCTAAAAAAATGGCATTTGAGAGGAGAGATAAATTTTGAAATGAGCTACAAGAGTCCAAATCAAGTGAAATAAAGGTCAAAAATGTTTAAAAATGATCAAACTAAGCCAATGGAGTGACAAAAATAGAGATTTAATGTACACAACCTTTTTTTAAATAAAAAGGCCATACAAAGGCCATAAAAAAATTTCCAATCACTGATTCGCTCATTTGTTGGCTCTCTTAATGTTTACAACTCCCTGTAAGTGTTAGATCTACAACTAAAGAGCTTCAACCACCTTCATACATATTATTAATCCAAAAAAAAAAAATTAAATTAAAATTTTTAATGTTTAAAAAAACATTTTTAGCCCATTTTAAAATTCTTAGTTAGATCTATGATATGAAAATAGGTTTAAAATATAAAAAATTGCATAGATATGAGTTTTCTAAGTTTTCAAGAGAGGAAAAAGTAGAATAACTTACTTCTTATAGAAAGAGAATATTGAAAATTTTCATGATCATACCATGGCTTAAAAAATAGATGAATCTAGGCTTGAACACAAGCTAAAAAAATTCAATCTATGATCTTGCCACTTTATCATGCATCAATTAGCTCTGATACCATGATAGAACAAGAAATACAATCTCATAAGAACACTAGACCTAGATGTGAGATCAATAGCAAAGACATTAACCATGAAACAATGAGAGCAAAGTTGAACACATCATAACATAGATATACGTGGGAAAACATTCAAAGAGATAAAAGACCCACAAATATTAATCATATTATGAGAAACTAACAAGTACCCAATACAGTCTTTCTTCCTCTCACTTCTTCTTTCTCATTACATCTTACAATAAAAACTCTTTATTATATAGGCAAGGTAATATGACCATTATAAATGACTTTTTCCAACCACCACATTAATGGGTCCAACCTCTCTAAAAGTTATTTGATATATTTTATTATTTATTTACATGAGGATAAAATCATGATAAATAATAAAATATATTATTATTTAATCAATGTAATTTAATGTATTAAGGGTACATAAATAATATCACTTAAACATTAATTGTTCTAATAGAAGGAACATTACTTAACTGATCAAACTCCTAACATATGGAATTGAATCTTAGTCATAAGTCATGCTTCTCATCTTCATGAGTGTCATCATCCAAGGCATATTCATCAATAATAGGGAAAAAGACATCATTCTTACCACTATGTTGATCAATCAAATTATTCAATCCATCATCATCATATGCATGAATCAAGTAGTTACCTTCAACAACTTGTGAAGCATACTTAAAACTTATCTTAGCTCCTTCAAATGGCTCTTCATGTATGATATAATTACCAAGGTTAGTTTATTCAAGTTATGCCTAGGGATCATGATCATAAGTGATAGTACCATATTCATCAAGGAATAAGTCAGAAATTCCCTCAAGTTTAGAAGATCCATCATCCACATTAGGATCCTTCTCATTGATCACACAATTCTAGTTAGAGCTTGTTTCAATGTAGGGATCAATATGAAACCTTGAAAGATGATTAGTTATTATAGTCACCTTGGTTCCATACATTGTTCTAAAGGCCAAGAAGGACTAGTCAACTAAGAGATAGCCACCTATATTGGCTGTAAAGTCTCTTGAAAGGCAGATTGTAAAGTGAGTAGGGAGGTCAACAACAACTATGTCTTAGAGGATGGTAAAAATAGGACAATCATGTAAGAAAACCTTCACATTTTTTATCATCCCTATTTTTTTATCAGGTGTACCATCTAATTGGAGCACTCTTTTTCTATGAGGCTCATATTTTAGGTCCAACTTATCAGCTACAACTTTAGGTATGATTGAAGTAGAGGTTCCACTATCAACTATGAAATTATGTACCAATTTGTCACCCACTATGAGAGTGAGGTAGGTTAGATCTTTCTCAATCCTAGTATATGGTTGAACAATAGTATTAAAGGTATTAGTAAGAGCAACATGACTATGAACTTGAATTGAAGGTGAAGGACTAGTAGGGATAGTAGACAACTGCTTTTTTAATAATTCTTTTTGGCTAGGCATGTGAATGATATCCCATAAAGAGATAGATGCTTTGGCACTTTTCAAAGAATCCACTATGTTTATGGAAATATTAATCACCTTATTTTGAGTCTAGAAGCAAAGAGTTACTTGAAACTTGAGTAACTGGCCACCTTGAGCAAACCTTACCATATTTTGATTTGAAGTATGTGTAGGAGTGTTTAGAGCTACCATGCTTCTAACCATGCCTTATTGCCTTAGAAAAAAATTATATGAACTTTTAGGAATGATATTTTTATCTCTTATATCCTTCTTCTTATCCCTTGTATTATCTATAACATAATTTCCATAGTTGAACACAAAAATATCTTCCACCAAGAAGTTGGTGAAACTTTCTCCATAGGGCTATCAATGCTCATTTGCTTGCATCTTGACTTCATCTTCATATATTAGAAGAAGAGTGACTCCTCCTTGAGCAACTAGATTTTTCTCTCCATTCTCAATTACATCCATGAATTTGCCTTTTTCCCAATCTTCTCCTTGCACCAAGTTACTATGCACCATTACCATCTCTCTTACATTAGTAGTGGAATTTGGATTGTATACATTGGTAGGCCTATTAAAGTTAAGCTACCCTTGACCTCTTCCTCTCCCATATTTTTGACTATATTACTACTGATAGGGGTATCTATTTTAATGAGAATTTTATTACCTAAGATGATATTTCAACCATTAAATTCTTGCATATGGATTCATGACATCATCTACCTTCTTAGGAGCATCTTTAGGATTGGCATTAGCATTAGGAATTGGAGTAATGTTTGGATTATTACCAAAAATATTAGGTAGAAAAGGCATAGACACTAGAGGAGGAAAATTTACTACTTGAATGAGGCCATTCTCAGCTCTAATTTCAAGTTCATATGCATCAATAAGAGTGAAACCACCCATGGATTAAAACATGATATCAATATCAATACCAATGGCTCTTAAGTAGGTAGGCAACACAAAACTAGCAGGTGGTCTCATGGGAGGAGGAAATCTATACCAAGTCTTTTGAAACCTCTCATTTAAGTCATGCATTATTTCCTTGGGGCCTCTTTTAATCACATTGATCTAATGTATAAGAGAGGTATGGTCACTTTCATATTCAAATCTTGAGGTCAACAACACTTCAAAGTCACCCATGAAGTGATAAATCCACCAGATAAAGTCCTATACCAATCAAGATCATTCCCTATAAGGGACATGATAAGGAGTTTAATGGTAATATTCTCTTCAGTGACATTGTGGAAAATACAAAAAATTGAGATATCCTTGATGTTTTCACTAGATGTAACATTAATTTCACCATTGAATGTAGACACACTCTTTGTAGCATTACGAGGAATGCCATCATAGTCCTGAAGGTGAATTAGATTTTCAATATTGAAGGTAGGAAAGGCATGTTGACTAGCCATGTTTTCTTTAATATCTTCAATTTCCTCAACCTCTTCACTTTTTTGGATATAAAAATATTCTTGATCCTTAAATCGCATATTAGGATGAGGGTATTAAACTTCAAGAGGAAGTTTAGGTTGAATAGGTGGATTCATAAGTTTGACCACTCTACTATATGGTGACCTAGTAAGAGCCATGAAGCATGAGAGTATAAATATGATAAAAAAAAAAGTGGCCTTAAACTAGATAATACCTTTAATGTATTCACCAAATGCTGAGTAGCACACTAATTTGTAGCTAATGTTATCAATACCAACATTTACCTTAACCAGTTGTCTTTAAGACAATGGGTCCCACCAAACATGCCATAATTATTATCGCCAAATATTTCACCCTATAATATGGTGTTCAAGCCTCTTCCATATTTGGGAAACATGGGAATATTTATAGGTATGTGGGTTTGCCTATAGGTTTAAGGGCTAGCTACCTAAGTATATCTTAAAATGATTATCACTTAAATAAATATTTGCTTACTCAAAAAATTGCCTTCATCATTTGGCCCTTTTAGAACATCCCAAAACTAACTAGGGATAGATTTGATGTTTTAATTATGGGGGAGAGGTTGTATAAATACTCCACCATGCATTGGTTTCATCCCTAATAATTAGGATTCTTTTGCATGAGTCATCATTGCTTATCATTCAAATAACTCCTCTTTCACTCACCCCTCACACTTAGCACTAAAGTATATTTAATTTTTCCAATATGATCCATATAAGGGAGTGAATTAATATTTTAAATACTACTCATATACTTATATTCATTAGGTAGTCCTTAAAAGTACTCCAACTTTAAGTTTCCACTCTCCCACTATCTTATTTACTATGCAAGTTTAGATTGCCTGAGATGAAGGCACTTGTAGAAGCACATGTGAGATATTATACTATAATAAATTGACATGATGGGTTATTTAAAGTCCCAATATTTCTCCAAATATGGTTTTCATCCTTTAAATATCCCTATAACCTAAAAAACAACCAAAAATATTCAATAAAATCCCTTTTCTACCTTGTCTATACAAGTACGGTGGGACTCAAGTTTATGAGAAGTAGCCCTAATGATTCCTCTAAAACCTTCAATAAATTTCATGGTCATTACTTACCATATATATGCATATTGTGATTCATCTTCCCAATCAAGTCTTTGATAAATGTTGGTGGGGTTTTAAGCCATTTTCACCATTATCCTTTATTCAAAAAGGTCTGACATTGGGTTTGTAGAAAAATTACAAAAATACAATATTAAATAAATTATTAAATGTTTCCCAACTCCTAAAACTCCCATGCATAACCTCCAAGTAGGTATGAACATCCTAAATGAGCCTCTCAAGGTTCTTCTTCCATTCCCTATAGGCTTGAATTGGTCTTAAGCTAAAATTGGCTTTCTTATGGATTATTATACATACTAGAATCTTGAACACATCTTATATACCCATATAAACATGTTTAAATGGGTTATAATGTTCTTTTGATGCTAGAAGTGAAAATAGATCCCCAAATGGATAGTAGGCCTAAACTAGACTTAATAGGTTTGATTACATCCTTGATCATTTAAACCACCTTATTTGCTTTTATTCACATATGCATGGTTCCTCATATTTTTCCATGTCTATCACATATTTACACACTTACATGAAATTTTATAACAATATCTATCCCACCTTCTTATCTTTTCCCTTAAAAATTGTAGGTTTGCACCCTTGGGGAGTGCCCTCTATCTGAGACAAATTAGAGGACACTTAACCTGTTTTCCTAGGAAAATGGATGATATTTTGGGATTATAAAACTGATTTATATTATTTTTGAAAATTTTCAAGGTTTTTTGATATCCCTAGTACCTCTAAATGCTTCAAAACCTAAGATAAACTCATTAGGAAGCTCACTATGTGCATGGTCTTGATGTAGACTATATGTTGCTTTATTAGAGCCCTTTTATACTTTAATTCCATACTATGAGATTGTCATAGACTATTCAATATCACTATGGATGTGTTCACCATGTTTAAAAACTTATTATCATTCATGCTTGCACCCTAAACCCACATACCTAGAAGTATTCCCATGTTTCCCAAATCTGGAAAATGCTTGAACACCCTCTTCTAGGGTGCAATATTTGGTGATAACAATAACATTGTATATATAAATTTTGGTACCTTTGGTATATAATTTAAATATCTTATAACATTGGAATAACTTAATTCATTCACTTTTGTTAAGGATATAATAATTGGAGCTTGAGGAAGCTTTAGTAAAGGCACCTTTTTTGATATAGTAGGAACTTTTGGTGTAAATGCATATTTGGAAGATAAATATCCTTTAATTTAGATGCCTTTGTTGATATTGGTAATAGTGACATATTTTGAAAATTAGGATCCTTTTTCACTTTAAGTTTATAATGATGTATTCTTCTTGATGGATTAATTTTAATTGGTAAAGATGTTATGATGTCTTGGTTAAAATTTCCAAAAAAATAAATATCAAATGAAGGTAGGAGATAATCATCACCTTTGATAAGGGGGATATCATTTGGAAATGTTGTAATAGGAGAGGTTTTGATTAATGAACTTAGAGGTACATCCACTTTACAATTTTTTTACAAATCCTCCATGCTATCCTTAGAGTCAGTGAAAGTTGTCATGATCAAATGAAGGAACAATTTTTACATGTGAAACCAATTTTGGCGTAGAAGTTAAAGGCAAAGTATTTTTATCTTCCTTTATATGGAATAACTCATTTATTAAAATGTTGGGAACATGGACTTGATATGAGGGATAAAAACTTCCACCATTAAATTTTTTGATATTATATGCTTCAACACTTATAAGAATGCAAGAGTAATCAATTTTGATTCCTTCCTTGAGATAGAGTTGGAGAGTTTCATAATCATAGTCATCAAAGTAGATGATATCATCCATGATGAGAGAGATTTAGAACATAAATATTAGGACAAGGTAGACAATAAGAATCTAAAAGAGAATGCTTATGTAAAAATGATGTTTAAAGGTTAAGTTCACCAAATTTTTAACTCTAAATTAGATATAGATCCCACTAGGGGTAGATACGATTAATAATATATAAATGATTAATAAAAAGGGTGATAAACAAATCTATATAAGTCTAATTTAATTTCAAACTCAGATAAAACATATAATAGATTTATTATGCTGAGATATGCTAAAAATATAAAGTATAACTATGTTAGATATTGTAATGATAATGAAAATAAGATAGTTTTGATGCTAATATAGATCTAGATACAAAACAAGCATGAAGAAAACTAGAAGAATATTCTAGACCAATTGATAAATTCTAGGTAAGTGCCTATATAGCCACAAACACTTGTAATATCCTATGATGGTTATATCAAATATAGTGTTTCGATCAGACGTGTCTAGTACGAAATAAATATTGAAATAGGATACGACCACTTGGATTCTTCTAGTTTCATTATCACCTTCACTCTAGTTCATTCAAATATAGGTCATGGGATGTTTTTCCTTATTAAATGATCAAACCCTAGTTATTTTATATTTATAGTGGCAATGGGAAAAATGGGTTAGTGGGCATATAGTTTCTATTTTCCCCAATGACCCCTTTGTTAATGATTGCTACTTACATAGATAATACTCTGAAGAGGACCTCAAACTTATGGATTTCTCCCATACATTTTGTCTTGTGTGTGAATCATGTAATGTGTGATAAGTAATTACTATAGTGACCTAGCTTGTAACTTGGTAAATATATATCTTGGGATGCTCCTTTATTACTTCAGACCTAAAAATGTGCTGTTTCTATGACTAATATGGAAATAAGAGAAAATATGGAAGCTTTTTACTCAATTAAATGCTCTTTTATATGAATTATAGGTTTGTGCTATGTGAGGAATGAATGAGGGTTGATCTTATATTTATACCAATCTTCTTAAAGAATATCTCACATTAAATCATTTAGGCTGACCATTAAGATATGTTTCATTTAAAATTAGATGAATTTAGGGCACTAGACACTTGCATCAAAATAAGACACATGTATCAACGTAGGTATCTATCTATGACACACGTGTCCAAGGAATAGGAAAATAGGTATAAGTTTAGAACTTGTGGATGGATGAAATAAACATGTTTTAAGAATTATGGGTAATATAGAAGGCTTGGGTCATCAACATAAGATTGGTTTGACTAAGAGATAGGCAAAGGGAGCATGAGAGAGTATATGCAATACTTATGAAAGTAGGAAAGGTCTAAAACTAATAGGAACAACCAAGGTCTGAGTTTTCTAAGTGTACAAGACTAAGGTGTTATATAGTTCATAAATATGATCTATAGATAGCTAGTTTGATTAATATGGTGTGGGGTAATTTAATCATAAATTTGACTTGATTTGACTTGGATAAGAAGCTTAAGGCTCATAATTTAATGGGTTCTAGGTTTTAAAACTACCAAAGATGTGATTTAATTAAGTTATGGTTAACCAAAGTAAGACTAGCTCAATTATGAATTTATATAGGATTTGCTCAAGTTTGGATAGGTTGATAATAATAGGGTTGATAATGTGATCTAATAGTGAGGTTGATTAAAAGGAGTGATTGTGATTTTACCATTGAGAAAGTTTATAGGATTGTGATGAGTGATAGGAAATGAGTTGGAATACATATAATGAGGTTGAGATGGGATCTTAATGACACCATGATGGTCATGATATCAATTTAGATTAGGATACATATTTTGGACAATTATTTTAAACTCATAATAGCGTGTGGACTGCTTTAGCACATAAGACAAGATGATTAGGTTATTTTTTTATTTTTTTAGGTTTTATGATTTTTTTGGATTTTTGGGTTATTATTATTTTTAGGAATTTTTAGAATATGTATGTATAAACATAAGGTTACTATCAAATGGAAAACCAAGCCTATCAACTAGGATGGGGAATGATGGTAGATGAAATGACTAAATGGTTGGGGATAATGGATAGAGGGTTTAAGAGATGAAGAGGAATGGACTAGGGATCTCCAAGGATCACATCGTGTGGTAACCAAATGTCTAGTAACCCAAGTGTCACTTGGAGGATATGATAAGATGTTTTCAAGAATATTTATCAAGACATTTTCCACTCCCTAACTAAGGTAAAGACATGAAAAGATTACATATTCAATAATATATAAAATATATTAATGATGGGCAGGGATGGTGGGAAGATGGATAGGATAGATAAGGATGATTGGAAGTTGAGGAATGTGACACAGATGGGGTTAAAGATGGATTTTAGGATATGAATGTAGGGATGAAGTATCTTTTTTTTCAAGTGTCAAGGTACTTGTAGATAATGGATTATTTTAACATGACATTATAGATTGTATTTCATCATGGTACTTTTCTAAGGTGATAGAAAACTAGCTTTCACCATTAGGCAAATGATTTTTTATTAGTATTTTTCATTTTATTTTTTCTTTTTCATTTTTTTTGATATTCTGATGGCATATCAATTTATAGGATATGTTCAAGATGTATTAATGTTGATGATGTCATGATATTCAACCAACACTATTTTTAGGTAGCTGTGATACTAGGATCATGTTATTAACATGGGTTTTATTGATTACATGGTGTTATTCATTGACTCTTGATTTTTATTCCTCCAAACATCTCAACCAGGTGTATTCATAACTCCTATGGGAGATAATATTTCTTTGGAAGGTGATGCATGGTATAGATTAGATTAAGACTTGGATTTGATGGTGCTGTTTAGGATGTGGAGGCATGATATTTGAATTATTATTGGAGATGCTAGACATGTTCATATTTCATGCCATATGACAAGATATATTAAGGGATCTAAGATTTTTTGACTACATAATTCTTTGATGTGAAAACTATAAGGATTTTAATCCACATTGGAATTTATTTTAATGATGACTTATTGATATGTTAATTTTTGAATTTGACTTACCCTTGATGGTTTAATGAAGTTCTCACCAAAAAAAATGATCTTTAACTTTTACAAAGATTATTTTGACTTTGATGGTCCCTTGGTGCCTCAAAGGTGTTTTCACTAGGGAAAGATTATTTTTGATTTGGTTAAGTGTTTAAATTATTTTTACTTTGATTTATGTATATATCAAAGCTTACTTCTTGATTATGCTTGATTATTTGATTATCATCTTGGATCTTTGTAGATTTAGTACTTGACATATTGCCTTGGGAGGAGTCCAAAGATGTATGTTTCTAGTTCTTCCCATTAATGATTATGATGCATTTATGGTTTATGGTAAGAAAATGACTAATTATGGATGAAGGTGAAGGAGATAAACTAGTGATTTAAATAAGTTTATGATGGAAAACATGATCCTTATAGAGGTTCCTAGGATACCTAATTTCAACATCAGAGGAAACCTACTCAAGAATCATAAAAAGATCACTAAATATTTTACATTGACATGTAGAATAATATTCCCAAGCTAGATAAAATCCACTCTAATAATCATCTATTGATGAAAAAACTTGAAGTCTCATAAACTCTAGTATGACATCATTACCCTAACATAGATCAAAATACATGCCTTATTATTGATTGATATTTCAATCGACTATACAAATAAAGACATACTTAAAGAAGTTAGTGTTTTCATGATATTTTTCATCCATAAGGTATGATGATACTAACATTGAGTCTAATGATAACTCAAATGTTGTAAGTGATATATTTGATCCTAATGAAAATGATGTCAATGTTAACTCTATCACTGACCCTGACATTGATGTGGACAATGTTGATGATGTGATGTTACTAGTACATGATGTTTTGATCATGGCCATAAAGAGGTCCCATTGGAGAAAATTTTATAAAATTACCATATTTACTTTTCACTTAGTTATAGAGGCTTTACTATGGATTGAATTCCATAAATGAGGTATATGATGTTATTGATGGAAGGCAGATGGTTTGTGAATGATGGGTTATTCAAAGATGGGATTAGAAAATATGGGTTTGTTGTATTATAATTGGTTTAGAAGTGGAAGATTTTTATCATGATCATGAAATGAATCTTGGCATATCATTTTTTGTTCACCCTTTGACAAGGGTTTATCTAATTTATTCTTGGTTTCAATGTTGTCATGGTTGATTAGGTATTGGATAAAGTTTTTGAAATTATGACATCAATTAAGAGTATTCCCATAGATTATATGGTAATGAAAATATTGGTATTCTCTATACCAAGAGGTATTGGGTTTGATTAGATGAAAATACCTACCATGTGGATATATGATCATGTTTGCAATAAATAGCTAACAAAAGATGGATTCCAATGATAGAGGGAGATGACATATAATGTATCTCTTCAAAAAAATTATTGGATGTGGAATAACTTGAATAAAAATCATATAATTCATTTGGATATATAAATTCCATGATATAGTAGGTCTAGGGTATTTTACATGGTTTAGGGGATGAACTAGCATGGATTGGGTCGTTAAGAAGAGTTCCTTTTCCTAGTATGTTGGGGAATGTCATGACCAAAACTATGACTAGTGGATGATGGGTTTGAATATTATGTTTGGTATGGAGGATAGGAATATATTTATGTTGATGGGGAAAGATGGGGAAATTTTTCCTATAAGGAAATTTAGGTTTTATGGGGTCAAAGTCTGTACTTAGGCAAACACCCATTTTTAGGATCCATAAAATGAGAACATCCTTGTTATTAAAGATATGTCTTTAAAACATGACATACAAATCTATTTGAGAGGTCCTAGCTTGATTGGATGAATTTAAGTTTAACTTGGTGATGGGATATGTTTGCATTGGAATGCTTTTGTCATTGATGTTAAAAGGGTGTATCATGTAAAGGCATATGCTCATTAATGTCAAAATTCTATTTGGTCAAGTGATTGAGCATGGTAGTGTAATAAAGAGAGTATTGATTAGTGAGTAAATATTGATGATATGAGTATCGTATTGCAAGTGTGTTCTCAGTTGGCAACATGATATTTTTAAAGGTGATTAGTGGTCAAGGTTGATGTCAAAATATTTCAAAGGTGTATCATGTCAAGATTGACTGTGTAATATCAAGAATCATCTTGTGAAGGTTTATGTCAAAGGTAATTAAGGATAGATGGGAATATGTGATATGTTAAGGTACTTGAAAGAGTATTGTCATGAGTGTTGCCATGAGAGAGAAGAGTGTCATCATAAGAAGATAAGAGTGTGGTCATAAGTGTTGTCATGAGTAAGGTCATTCATCAAAGAGAGAGTGTTGCATGGATGATAATTGTCATGAATTTTTTGAGCATGTAAGGTACAATTCATGGAAGAATATTTGAGCATAATATATGAAAAGGTTTGTACAAGTCATTGATGTCATGATATGAAGAGGTATGTGTAAAAGAATGTATGTGCATAGTATGTCATAGTCATGACATGAAGAGTTTTAGGGTGATCCATGTGACAAGATTAATTTGAAAGAAATAGATAATTTGAAGGAGAATAATTCCTTATGGTTTCATGAAGGTACATGTCAAGGTGTCAAGTGCATTAGAAGTTTGAGCCTAGTCATGGCATGGTGAAGGTATTATCTAGTGGCATGATGAGGTGAGAAAACTTAGGCATGTGATAGATTGTGAAGGTTATGTGATAATGATAATAATTTTTGTATTTAATTATAAGTGTTTCAAATTGAGTCTTTGAAGGTAGGTCCTTTAGTCTCAGTCTAAACCTAGACCATTCTTTAACCCTATCTAGCTTAATGAGGCATGAGGATAATATTTTTAAGTGAATGTGTGAAAGAGAGAATAGATAAAGGTAATTGAAGTTGTTTTAGGGGTAATAATGAAGTATTAGGCTATATTTTGTAGGAAAATGCATGGAAAGTGGTTTTGAGGCCTCTCAAGTGCACAAAATGAAGGTATGCAAACTTGAAAATAACTTTCAGGTGTTCATTGGAATGTATAACCTTTACATGGGAACCTAAAATGTTAAAGAGATATGGGGAAGAGTAATATATAATATCTATATGCATTGGTTTTGGAATTAAGGGGTAGTCCTTTATGAATAATCGTTAACACCAAAACTTGTGTTAAACCTTCCTAAAACCCTAATAAGGACCCAATGTGAAATATGTTGCTCAAATAAAATTATAATGGATTTAAATAATAAATAAAACTATTTTAAATTGTATTGGAATATCTCAATCACCTCTATATGGTATTGAGTTTTTAGGTGAGTGAGAATACCCTACAGGAAAGGGATTACTTGTTAAGAATTTCTTGTAGTAGTTAAAATTTGACTTAGTCAAAGTAGCTAAATTAATGGAAGAAGAATTTATAGAACCATATTTCATGTCCATGATGGTTTATGGATAATTTATAGGCTTTATGTGTTAAAACATGGTGATCCAAGTAGGCCAGTCATTGATAAGCCTAATAAAGCAAATAGTGTAAAACCCAAGCAGAGATAAGAAGATGAATTTGAGTGTGTTTTCAAGGTATAATGATGAAAACAAGTGCATGGAAATGTTTTTAAATAATTTAATTTAATTCTCATTATTTAAATAAGATTTGGATATTATGGAAATAGATGAAAAAATTGAAGCCAAAATGGCTTGTCTAGTTTAGTTTGGTCTGTGAGATATAAGGCCATGAGATTGGTCCAAAAGACCAATATTTTGATATTAGACCATATGATTTTTATGTTTGAGTATGTTATTAATATGTTATATAATATTTTAAATGCATCAATATTATTTTAAAGTTCTCATACATGTATTGGAGGTCAAATGTTTCATGACTATGTTTTGAGTATTTTGGCAGTTCTGAGTGAGTGTTTTGATGAGTTGATCTTGAAGCCTTAAGCTATGAGTGAAAGTGTATAATGAATTTTTAAATGAACCTAAGGTAATTTATATTATATATATATATATATTATCATTTTTTAGTGGATAAAGTGTGTTTGATTTTCAGTATTGAAAGACAAACTTTTTGGTGTACACAGGCCTAATATGACTAAGTACTATTGAGGGGTTTCATGAAGGGGTTAGATCTAAAATGTGTTATTGATACTATAGGATGTTAGATAAGATATATTTGGATGTTGTTTTAAATGGTTGTGCCATGTATGGAGATTTAATGTTTTCTAAGGGATCAAATGGCAACGTGTTGATAAGAAGGCCTAATGTAATTAGGTCTCCATGAGAGGATTAAGTCTTATGAGGTGTTATGGATGACTAGTTATGATTGATTAATGTTTTTAAAATGTGTTAATAAATTTTTTGTAATAAAAAAAGGTGGTGAGTGTGTGTGGCTCACCAAGAGGCATGTGAGTAAGAGTCTTGTATATAAGCAAGGCATTTTAGGCCTATTTAGATATGTAAAGAGAAAGTGAATGAATTGATAAATAAATAAGCATAAGGAGGTTGGGTAACATCTTTTAAACACTCAAGAGAGAAAATATAATAATTTTATGAAAATAATACAAATGTTTTTTATTTGAAGATCAAGGTCATATGACCTATTCAATCTTGAAGAGGGCTAGTTGATCAAAGAAGCCTAGAGGCATTTTGAGAGAGATCAAGTGGAGTATAAATGAAGGACTCATCAAAATATTTTGATTTTATATTGAGAGGATATAAAATTTTCATCATAAATGTGTTATTGATGTATTATAGTGGATAGATTTCAAATATATAGCTAAGTGGAAGAGTATAATAAAGAAGTGTGATTGGCTGAGTTGGTGCTTGGTCAAAGAGGGAGTTAAAGATTACTTGCATGTTGGTGCTTATATAATTAGTATTAGCTGAGTTGGAGCTTGGTTAGAGGGATTTGGATATCCATTTTAGTTTTTTTATTTCATAAGTGTCCTTTTATTTAGTTGTTGCTTAGTCGGAGGGGGTTGTAGCTTCCTAATAAGTAGGTGTTTTCTAAAGTCAAGTGGGTGCTTGATATATTTGGGGTTGGTGCTTTATGTTGGGTTGGTCCTCAACTAAATTTGATACATTATCTTAGAGGACAATTTTTCCAAGATTTATTTCAGTGGGTTTATTCTCGATGAGTGTTTTCCACATATGATGTGTTATCTTGTTTTATGCTCATGTGATTGGTTCTTAATGAATTATTAGATCACTAAGCTACTTTGAATAATTCATGAAGGTTTAAGGGTAATTGACTAATTTTTTTGAATATTTATTTATTCCCCCTCTTATTCATTATGATTCCAATAATTGGTATCAAATCTTGGTCCTTTGAAGTTGGCCTAACAACTTGAAGGATATCCTTTAAATACAATCATGTCTAGTCAATAAGTATAATGAGGTTTCTCAACCAATAAGGCTCCTATCTTCAATAGGACTAACTACACATTTTATAGCATTAGAATGAAGACCTATATAATTTCCTTGGGTTATGACATATGGAATATATTTTTAATGGATTCACTTCACCTTCTATACCACCAACTAACAAGGTAAGTGAGAACAACTCTAAGGCAATGAATGGCATTCTGTGTGGTTTGTTAGAGGCAAAATTTGTAAAGGCCATATATTGTGATACAGCCAAATGGGTTTGGGAAAGTTTTAGAACATATATTAAGGAGACACAAAATTCAAGTTGGTAAAGTTATAAACCCATTGAAGGTAGTTTGAAAGTTTGAGAATGAAGGAGGATGAAAACATTACATCTTGTATGTTAAGAGTATATGAAGTGGTAAATGTCATCGTAGGCCTAGGAGAGAAGTTGGAAGAATTAATAGAAGTACAAAAGGTATTGAGATTCTTGACATCTCAATTTGATTCAAAAGTGCCTGATATGGAGGAGATCAAATATCTTAAAATAATATAGATGGATGAGCTTCATGACATCTTGACTATCTATGATATGAGAACAAGTTATGGAAGACATTCCAAGAAGGAAGATGTATTCAAAGCTAAGAAAAACTCATAAGGTAATAAGGATAAGGATGGTATTTACATATACATTTATGATGACAAGATAGAAACCATGTTTGTCATAAAATTAGGGAGAGGTTCAGGTAAGTATAAGGGTAAGTTTCCATTCAAATACTATAACTGTGGTAAGATTGGTCACTTTGGCTCTAAATGTCCTAACAAGGATAAGATAATCATGATGAAGAACATGATGAAAATCATGGTTTTGATAATATTTATAAGCCCAATTGGAGAAAAAAGAGTTTTAGGAAGTATGAAGGAAAGAAAGTGTTAGTCAAGAATAAGAGAAGTTTATATACCAAAGAAGACAATAGTTCACTTGATGTAAGTGACACTAGTACATTTGATAGTGATGATGATAGTAATGACCATAATAGCAATGAAACCTTATTCATGGATATAGAAATAGATAATGAGGATTGATCAAAAGTGAAAATCCTTATGAATGATGAA
This sequence comes from Torreya grandis, assembly GCA_037957365.1. NCBI lineage: Eukaryota > Viridiplantae > Streptophyta > Pinopsida > Cupressales > Taxaceae > Torreya > Torreya grandis. Next base: position 264,819 of record JARHVA010003706.1, on the reverse strand, counting down.
CAATCAGATGAAGAAGAGGTTTAAGTGAACCTTGAGGTTGAATTGGTGAGTGCTCAAGAGGATTTGAAGTTATAAATAAGGAAGAATAAAAAATTAAGATCATTGGTTAAAATTTATAAGGATAAAATCAATCTCTTTGAAGAGAGGCTAAGAAACAACACCAATGAACATGAGGATATCATCAAATAATTAGAAACTTAGATTAAAATTATCACTACAAGTATTAAGACCAAGGAGGAAGAATGCATCAAGTTTGCAAAAATAGATGGAGTACTTGAAAGTAGAATTGAAAAGACAATAGTTAAGTTGAAGACACATCAAAAATTTGAAAAATGTACTAAAGTTCTTGGTGATATTTTGAGTAATCAAAGGTCTCCATATGATAAGATAGGTCTTGGGTTCAAAAAAGACCAAAAAGAGAATAAGGAGAGTAAGACCTTGAAGACCTATGAATAAACTCTAAAATATGAGACTCAAAGGTATCATAAACAAGTTAAGAGTACCAACATGAAAGTCAACATGAAGAGACCAATCAAGCAGCCCAATGCAATGAGGTATTCCAATTATTTCAATGGTTATTATTTTTTTGTTATATATTTGGTCATAAATCAAGTGATTTTAGAATGATCTCAAGGGATGAATTACCATGGGACCATGGAATAAGGAGTGATCAGTCAATAGGTAAGTACAGTAATGTTGTTTGCTATGATTTTCATAATATGGGATACATTGAAATATTTTTTCCTAATAGAGTTAGAAGTCCATCAAGACTTAACAAGGTATATGGAGCTCTTAGTGTGCATAAAAAGGGTAAAAAATTGTTATGGAAGCCAAATAAAGTCAAGACTAATTATATTGAGCCCTAGAGTCAAGATGAATTATTTGCTAAGGTAGATCAAAGAACATAAGTGAAGGAATGTCAAGAACACATTATCTGTATATATTGAAAATACAATAAAAGAGAAAAATAAGGATGACAAGGTGGATGAGTTGAATTCTTCAATCAATCCTAAGTGGATTATAAGAAGGGATTATCAGTCTCATAATTTCAATATGACTAAGAAGAGTGGTTTAGAAATCTATGAATCTCTTGAGTTCATGATGTTTTGAGATCCCTATGATATGGGGTGACTTCATTAGGATTCATGGAGACAATCTTCTGTCATTAGAATCATGGGGTTTTAATCAAATAAGGATTCATCTTGAGAGGATTCAAAGTTGACTATGTTGAAAGGTATGAGTTGTTTTCTTTGTAGCTTGTATGTATATGACAATGTAAAAGGAGTTCTAATTAATATGAGAATTGATTATGGAGATCAGTTCATGAGGACTCATGGTAAGGATTTAAAGTCTAAGCATATGATTGTGTCTAGAGACATATGGAATATGGATTAGTTTGTAAAACCATTATGGTCATAGAGACAAGTCAGATGTTATTGCTTCCTAAGCTAGAAGATTGATGAAATATTGTGTATTTGACTAGTATATGAGAGGCAAGAAAAAAGTTATTTTGTGTTTCTAATAATTAATAGATTGATTTATGTTTAGAATTGGTATTACTATCAATATTGCTTGAAGGAATTTAAGGATGGTTTGAGATTTTGATGACTCAAGTGATGAGCATAAGCTTTGAAGACAAAGTGAGAGTCCATAATTCTTTAGATGGTGTAAAAAGTGGGGTAGCCTAGTGAGTGATCAAGATTTTGATATATATCAATCATATAAAATATAATGTGTCTCTTTATTTTTAATGTCAAAGAGGGAATCAGTTGAGAAATGGCTAATTTGAGAAAAGGGCTAAGTTCTGGGAGAAATTTTAAAATGGGGAGAAGTAGCCTATTTAGAGATGTTTATGAGAGTGGTTTCCATCTTTTGACTTAAGAGGAGAGTATGGAATTATGGGGATATTTTTAGCTCTATGTTAAGATAGTGATAATAATAATGGTTTCTTGAGGTACAATTCAAGTGTTCCAAAAGTTATCTATAACAACTAGTATGAGCCTAAAGTGAGTTTTTATCAGCATTTCATTGTGTTTTTATTGAAGTTTAGGTCCAAGGATCATATGGTAGTTTGTAGAAGACCCTTTGTCATTAATGTCAAAAGGGGCAGAAGAAATAGATGGGAAAATTACCTTTTTTAAATTATTTCAAATTGTAGTGTGTTTGCCGTCAATGACAAAGGGATATTTTATTGGCATGTTGTTGTCATTGATGTCAAAATGGTGCATCATGTAAAGTCATAATGGTGATTGATTTCAAAGTTCCATTTGGTCAAGTGCTTGAGCATGGTAGTGGCATAAAGAGATTTTTGATTAGTGAGTAAGTACTATGGATATGAGTAGGCTGTTGAGAGTGTGTTCTCAATTAGAAGCATGATGTTGTCAAAGGTGATTAGTGATCAAAGTTGATGTCAAATAATGTCAAAGGTGTATCATATCAAGATTAACTATGTGTGATATCAAGAAGCATCTTGTGAAGATTGATATCAAAGGTAACTAAGGATAGATGGTAGTATGTTATATGTCAAGGTACATGAAAGAGTGTTGCCATGAGTATTTCCATGAGAGATAATAGTGTCATCATAAGAAGAGAAGAGTGTGGTCATAAGATTTGTCATGAGCAAGGTCATTCATGAAAGAGAGAGTGTTGTATGGATGAGAATTATTATGAATGTTGTGAGCATGGAAGATAAAGGTCATGGAAGAGTGTTTGAATGCAACTAATGCCTGTGATCATAGGAATTCAAGAAGGGAGGTTAGTAACATGTTAGTTCAAGTGACAAAAACTTCAATAAACATACTAACACTTACACTTCAAGCCTAGATCTTAGGATTGACCTTAATAATAAAAGATAAATGATATTACAACTAAAATTCAAAAGATGACAAATCCTTTACCTTCCTTGGGAGATCCAAAAGCATTATTGAGTGACTTGCTTGACTTGTGCTTCAAAGAGTCTTTGGAAATGTAGGTTACGTATCTCCTTCTCTCCTTGGCACCATGGATTATGATATGGCTTGATGTATATTTTCTCAATATTTTGTCTTTATAACCTTACTTCCTAGGCATTTTTGCATTATAACACTACTCTTCTCAAAGCTTTGAAGTCACTTGTGCATGATAAATTAGAACTAAATAGCTTAAAATTCAATAGGCAAGGCATTGTATTTATAGAAAATGGATCTAATCCCAACCCAAGGTGAGTTAAGGTGGATTTTAAACATGGAATAGGTTTAAACCTTACTTACGTGAGTAAAATATAACCCTAGTAGAGTTAATAGTTTTCAATTAATCATTATTTGTAATGAATAGGCATGGGTCTCCAAAGTGAGATGTTTTAGGATATTCCAAAGAGATTGACAACTCACAAAGGTCATGATGAAAGGATAGGATATTTCATAATTTTGAATTTATTTTTTGTGATATTCATTAATTACACATGGATAATTAAACTAGGTATTTAATTTGGTTTAGCTTGTTAATTAATTTTGATTATACATTTTGCTCTTTCAATATTTGATTATTTGTTCATGTGCCCCACTTAATAGGTCCATAGGCCAAATTGACTATTCTGATGCCATAAGGTGTTTAGGGATGAATCCATGACAGGTTATTATTGCATACAGTAGGATACCCCTATTAGGGATGACTAAATGTGATTCTAAGCCTTGATGAATGATGTTAAAGTAATTTTGAGACATTCAATGATTCCTAGGCTTAATTTGAAATGGTTGGTAGGAATCAGTCTAAAGTCGATTAGAAGCCAATTATGGATAGTTTTAGGTGTCTACAATTTTCCTTTATTTGGGAAATCATTACAAGCTATAGGAATAGTAACATCTTCTCAAATAATAAAACATGCCTAAAAGAAGATAATGATTGAATAAGAAGCTCCAAACAATGTTTGGAAGCCTATAACAATGCCCCCTTGAGGGAGTGGTCGTCACATATGATTGATGGATGGTCCTTCAAAAAGAATCAAGAAGAAAGAAATAATTGAACTATGGTTAAGATTAATCTAATTGATAAAATGTTTGCATGCATTTATTTAAAAATTACTAATTTGCCTAAAAGTGGTTATAATCAGTAACAAAGGTTGAGACATTTGATTTGCCCACAAATGGTTATAATCAATGGAAACAACATATGCCCTAGTTAGGGATAATGAATCAAAATAATTATTTTCCCATAGGTGGTTATAATCATTAAGATGACCTATAATAAAAAATTAATTTTGATTATGCCCTAGTAGGGAAGAATGGAAAGCATAACTCAAGGATATAACTTGTTTCATAGATTAAAAATGAGAAGGTGAAAGCATAGATGAAATGGTATAATGACTAAATAAGTCACAAATAACCAAGCACATGAGGATGCACAAAAGTGATGAAAGAGATGAATAAAGGAATAAAGGTTGATCAATATGAATGATTTGGTTATACCTACTAATGTGGATATGCTCATCCTAGTTAGCATTGATAAAAATAGAATGGTCAATGGGTTGATTTGATCAACTAGGGTGGGAAGATTTTCTAAGGTTATCAAGGAGAAAATTTTGTAGCTCCATCACTTATAAGACTTCTTGAGCTAATTTTTTTTATAGTACATGATGGTATGCCTCACAATATAACACGATGAGAAATTTTCCAAAATATGCATATAAACTGACTATCGATCCATTAAAGAATTAAAAATAATTCACCAATGATAAAAAAACATGATGATAATGTTGATGTATGAATATGGATTGACTTAAGAATAATGCGTACATAATCACCCAATGAACACATATAGATTGAGTTGAGGTACAATACTGAAAGAAAATAAATAGGCAAGCAAAAAAAACAACTAAGAAAACAAATACACAAAAATCCTAAAACTAAAAACAAAAGAAAAAATCCTAACAATGGATTTGCCCCAGTAAGGTAGATTGAGGATGACTGACTAGGCTTAGACAGGACAATTATTTTTAGATTTTGAAATTTTTGAATGTTTATGGAATTTTTAGGTATCTTAACTCATTAGAGATTGATGAGATACCACTCATAAAATGATGAGCATGTTGATTTAGGTTTCTCAAAAAATGATGAGAGTGTATGGTAAAGGGGGACTGAGATGAATTTAAAGTGAATTGAGCATGACCTTAGTTCTACCAACATAAAGGCAATGAGATCCAACTACGTAACAACAAGTTCTCAAATTGAGGAAAACCACCAATAAAATGAGATTAGTAATGGCAAGGTGATGTGACAATGCATGGTAAAGGTGTTTTTATTAAGTTACCCATAGGTGGTTATAATTAGGAAATAAAAACATAGGTTAGTGATATTAATTTTCCCATAGGTAGTTATAATTAGTAACACAAGGTGGACTATTAATTTTACCATAAGTAGTTATAATCAATATAAATAGTCAAACATGAATGAAAGATAACTTATTAGATCGTTTATCACACTACTTTCATAGACTATCATTTAAACACAAAATTCAAAAAACTATTGAAACTAGATTAGAATCCCCTCATGAAAGGTGCTGGAAGAACCAAAGGAACCAAGATAAAAAAGGTGTAGGTAGGAAGGCTAAAAATAATTTTTGGTATAATAGAGATGACATAGTAGGATGACATAAGTATTATTTAGGATGATGATGGCAATTAGCTATAGCGGCAAGAGGGTTGCCCCTAAGTAAGAAGGTAAGGTAAATGGTAGGGTATGAAATAATGACAAGAGTAATGGAAAATGAAATAGGAAAGGTAAATGTTTTTGGCCAAGGTATAGGTATGGTGTTTGGTAAGGTATAGGTATGGTTTTTGACAAGGTATAGGTATGGAATATGATTCTATCTAGGTAAAATATTCTATTATTCTTGATGATGTGGAGATGTATGTCTTTATCATCATATGATACAACTAGAATGGTAAATCATGTAAATTTATAACTCACACCTATTCTAAATAGCTTCTCTATCAAGAACCTATTATAGATTTGTATTTCAAAAGTGTTTTTATGATCTTCATTGGTCATTGATTTTGTTTCTTCTAATCATCGAGATAAGGTATTTTTTTAGCATATATAAAGGAAAGTGTGTCCAAAGATGGTAAATATAGATAAATAATGGTTGATAGGTTTGATTTGGTATTGTAATGGTGGATTATAATGGAATGTATAATAATTTGGTGAAAAAATGAAGATCAGGATTTTTAGGCACACATAATGTTGCAGATTTCAGATTTGACATAATGTTGGTTGAGGTGGGGATAATGAATTTTGAATATGCTCTCTATAAGACCAACATATTTTTCTATTATTTGGGCCTAAGAGTAGCTATCATATGATTATGTTTTAGATTGGAAGTTATATTGATGTTATCTTTGATAATGTCTTCATCAAGTAGTGAAGTACTATTGTGGTCAACTATCGACACCTCAATGATGTTTTCACCAATGAATTTGTATTGATTGTCCCATAATACCTATAAGAATTTTTCACTAAGTAATGTTGAATTTTTAATTTTATTGCCTTATAACACCTCCAAAAATGTTTCACTAGAAGATGTTGAGCTTGGATTTTGATTTCCCCCTAGCACCTACAAAATGACTTCACTAGGAGATTGTCTTCTTTTATGTGAATGTGGTCTTGGCCCCCTTGATATTCTACAACTAATATGTCACCATATATGTAGTTTAATAAGGTATGATTCTATCAGTCGTAATCAACACTTGTTGGAGGTGGAAGATCAATAAAATGGCTAGGTTGGTTGGTGGTAATGGCATGTTGAATCGTAATGGACTGGGAAGAGGAAACATAATCATTGTAGAAGATACTAGGAGAAATTATGTTGAAGTTGAATTAATCATCCTCAAAAACTATAGAAGGATCATAAATGTATTTAGACCAATTTATAAGGAATGCATAGCTAATGTTGTAATAGCCATGTACATATTTTAATTCTGAAGTTGAGTTTAACTCAAAGGACTCTGAATTTGATGTTGAGATTGACATTGGTTCTATGTTTAATGTTAAATTTGATGTTGGTTTAAGAATAAAACCTAAATTAAATGTTGAATCTTCATCTAGTGTGGATGTTGCTACAATGTTGTCTTTTTGAATGTTTGGTATGGGATAAGTAATAGCCTATGATGGAATAATGGGCTCCATAGAGACTAGTGTTTTTAAGTGAGACTCCTTCATGAGGGGAAAAAGGTCAAGAGATAACTCTATAGATACTATATTTTCAAAGGGAGGCTCTTCAAAAATAGGAATATGGTCAAGGTAATGATTTTTCCAAAGGTGTTTATAATCATTAATAAGTGATGCAACAAAGATTTACTTGTCCGAGTGAGACTCCTCAACAACATGAATGGTATTAAAAGGTGATTTTTTATAAGTTGAATCATTTCAAATGGTTGGTTCAATAAAAACATCATAGACTAGTTGGTTCTCTTAGCCTTGGTTTATAATGAGTTGTAAAATACTAGTTTTGAAAACATTTTGGTCTTTGAATGATTGGGTTGGTTGGATAGGTATCAATTGGCTCAATTTTGGCTCAATAATCAATAGGGTTTTCTAAAGTAAGTAATGGTTGGTAATAAATGAATAATGGCTAGTGTTTGGATAATGATAGGCTTAACAAAGGTTGGTTTATATCCTAAGATAGTAATAGTGACCCATCAAATAATAAGGGGACATTAGGTGGATTAGGTGTTAAGACTATGATTGAGGTGGACTCATGACTTGTTTAGGATGATGATAGGATTATTAGGTCTAAGGACATTATGCAGATTAATGTTTTGGATAAATGGATGACAGGTTAGGCTTACCTTTATGTTGATGGATGCCGTTTGAAATATACTAGGGTTAAGATAGGGTATGACCTTGAGCATATATATATATATATATATATATATATATATATATATATAATTTGAGCTATTATGAATGATTTGGATGATAATATAGTGTTGGGGTTAATTTGTCCTTAATTTCATACGACTAGGTACTAGTCATGTGTTTAGAATAAGGAAAAAACCAATGTGCTAATGTGCCAACATATCACATGAATAACAACCTCGCGTGTTCACTTGGGACATGCGACTTAAACTAGTTATTATCAATTCTATTACATGATGGTGGATAGAAACATATCTTACTTAAGCACTTGCATTAACATAATTAGTCATTATTAATACAAAAATCACTCTAGAGTTATCCATTTTATGAATTCACACAATGCATGTACTTATTTAGTATCATAAAATCAAAATTAACACTAGAGATATTTAACACATCAAGATTTGTAGACAGAGTATTAGGTCTATTTATCTCATTTGATAAGATTACAAAGGTAATTCATTCAGTACATAATCTCTCGAGATCTCTATCTTGACAGTATCTTCACATCTACATTCAACAATACATTATATTCAAAACCAAGGGGTATTTATACACAAGCTCACCCCTCTTAGGTTACATCATTAATACATTATAGACGACAAACCAATCACTATTTTCAAAAAATAAGTCATGTTGAGCCATTAAAATTAATTACCTTTTGACTCAGGCCTAATAGCCCCTATATATTATCTCTATGCTAGATATTCACTTTCATTATCCTACTTTCATGTGAACCAGTGCTAGATGTATGATTGAGTAGTCTTTGATACTTTCATGAACTAATTTTTAACTATCCATGCTTTTCACTCCCTTGTCTTAATCTTTCACTTTTTTGAGTCTTATGTCTTATGTTCCTCATTCTTCATTTACTTGTATTTCACAACTCGATCTTATATACTATTCTTCCATGTCCATTCTCTCCCACATGAAGGTACTCTATACTCTTCTTACACCCTTGTAGTTTTACATCATGTTTTAAAAATACTTAGAATATATTATTAAAAAATTTGGGGTTAAACATCACCTGAGACTAAATTGATAGTCCATCCCAGACTATGTTATAGTATCATCAATTATCAAAAACTTAGGACTTACTTACTAAAATTGGTGCTTGAGATCTTCTCACTGGTTGAGGGTTATCTAAAGATTCAAAGTGATAACTTCCACTTCACCTCTTAGTAATTTAATTTCTTTAGGTTGCTCAAGAAAACCATCTACTTGAGTTTTCAAAATCTAAAGCTGAGCATTTGCAACTTTATGGGCATTCTCAATTTCCTTGACCTTTGACAAAACCTACCCTCAAAGTATTGAGAAACTAACATTAAGTTCCTCTCAATGGGCACTAATTTATTTTTATAGTTCTTTAATGTCATAAAATAATTTTATGCATTGGGCCATGCCCTTGATATTTAATGCATTCTTATCCAATTGATGGCTTTATTGTTCCTCATGAAATAATCATGCTTCTAAAAATTTAAGTTGGCACATTAATTTGACAAAAACATCATCTACAATGGGAATAGTGGAACTTAATTTATTCAAAAATACATGGTAGACATCCATGGCCTCTGTAAACTGTTTGGTTACCCATAACTTATCTTATTGAGGATTCACCATGTTTTTACATTTTTTTAACAAGAGCTCCATGAGAATCTCTAATTTATTAATGGCCCCATCAGTAATAGGAATACCATCTATGAGTACAGTTTCACTCAAAATTTTCTAACAAAGGCCTAATGTCCTAAGTCAAGATGCTTTGACCACATCTTGTTAGTGCTTGAGTGCTTTAATTTATTATACAAACTTGCACTATTTCACATGTTATTATCTATACATGTGGATAACCTCGTGATGTTTTTAGAAAAGTTAGACAACATCACGGATATGAATAATGTTTTACTTATAAACCTAAAAGGAAAACTTTATGAGGGTCATGCTTACTTGAGCTAGAGATCATTTCAAGGGATCTACCCAAATCACATCTAGAACATCTTCTATTTTTGGGCATATATTAGTGTTATATTTTAAGAGATAGAAGATACCTTCATCGTGAAATGATTCCATTGTAAAAGATAAGTCATGATGATTTTGTTTAGTAGACTCATGTTTGAGAAAAAACTCCCATAAATACAGTTATCTAGTATATATTGTTGGAATAAGGTGTAACCCAGAGGGTCCTAATTTTTTTTCTACTAGTGATATGCCTCCTACATAGGTTCCTTTCCCTTTTGAGGTTCATGTTCTAGATCTATGATTTTGGGACTCTTTTCCCATTGTTCACTGGTACTAATACCAAGGTCCTCTATGTTGGGGCCTTCCCCTCTTTCTTCTTCCTCAGGATTTGGACTTTCAATTTCCATTTGATACTCGATAGTAGGATGTTATTAACTTGGATTAGGAGTGGGTTACTTTATAGGTTGTACCTCTATATATTATTCACCTATTTGAGGAATCACCACTTAGGACACTTCATGCTCAGGATTTGACTGGGTATCTAGTTGAGATGTAATGATGTCCTCTTATTCTATAGGTAAACCTTGGTCTCTTATTGGAAATGAGGCTTGTTGTCATCATTTTAAAGTTTCCCTAGGATATTACTATTACCTAATAAAACTAGTGGCCTCAAGTATTGCCCTTTTCTCTTTCTTCCATGCCCTTTCTTCTATCCATGTTTTTGGTTGTGGGGTGAGTAGTTTTTTCTCTACCTCCTACCTTTTTGATCTCTTTCATGAGCTAAGCATATAATATACCAACCATATTTTACCTTACATGATTATTATGAAGGGGTCGATATTAGTTATACCTAAATCATGTCACTTAGTATATGATTTTCTTTCTAGATATACATATAAATTATGAAGAGTATGAATCTCAACATAAATCTTATCAGCATCAATATTGACTAGGTGTGCATCTAAAATTCAATTGATATAATCCATGAAATATTTGGATATGAAGGTGTAAGGAAACTTAAGCTAACTTGATACTTATATGTGGTCTCCAACCATATCTTTGTGAGTGAATAGTGTTGCTTCACTACATCTTCAATATAGCTTCCCATCTATGTGGGTAGAACCCTAGGCATGTTCCCTTCATTTCCAAAGGATTCCTTCATCACTTCATACCAACCCTTCATATTTTCCTTATAGGAGGGTGTTATGGTACCAAAATAGGTGAACTATTTGAATATCTTTATGAAGTATTTATGTTTTAGTGGGTACACACACTTCAATTTTTTGCCATAATACTCTAGTATGCTATCATAAAAAATAAGTAACAATAAAATTGTGCACCAAAGGATTTTTTTTGTTGCGTAGGCAATGTGTCTTTGATTTTTAGCATTTTATTTAATTTTCTCTATAAAGAATTGGGAATAGTTGTACTTAGTTCCCTTATCCATTTGGATCATAACATGGGGGTGGATGATATTCACTTCTTTCCTGTTGTTTATGCCCCTAGCTTGGTAATGGCTAAGCATGTAGCTACATGAATGGAAAGATATGTAAGACTTGTTATATACATGGTATGGCCTTCCTTTTTGTATTTTAGTGTTACTGCCATTTTCTCAATTATCACTTGGTTATTGAGATCTACATTGACATCTACTCTAGAACAAAATAACCTAGTTAGTTTATTAATCCACTAAGGGGTGATCCTCATTCTATGCCTCATGAAGTAGATATAATAGTCATGGATACATGAGATCAAGAACCATATTGCCTCATGGGGTTTTCTAAAGTAAGTAGTTGGAAAATTTGGATAACACCTATATCCTATAATAGGTTGTAAACTATAAGATCATAAGAGGTCTTATTCCTTGTATTTTGACTCTCCACCTAATAGTTACACTACAAAACACCTTCATTACTAGATTGGTGATGGATATAATCTAGGACATGGCAAGTGAAGAATTTTAACTCATAGTTGTCTACACATAGAACATGTCAGGCACTACATTTATTCAATCATAATTAATGGTAGAGCTAACATGGTAGCTACCTTATTTTATACCTATGCCATCCCTTGTTCTCTATGATGAATATCTCTTCTACCAACTTTTTTGGGTCCTCACCTTATGCATCACATACACTATATCATTCTTCTTAGATAAAAACAAAAGTTTATTATTTTTCACCATCATTCTCCTCCACTTCAGAAATGAATGGTAATGGATCCTTTCTTCCTTTCTACTTTGGATACATCACCAATCAGGGTCCCCAAAGGTTAACGTATGACCATCCAAATCTTCCAAATAAATATATCTTAATTACTTTATCTTAGACCCAAAATAATTCAAATTCCTATTTTATCCTCCTTTAATGGCAATCATAGAGTCTACAACCTAAAACTTCTCTCACACCCACTCTTATGATCACTTTGCCACTTGTTTCACTAAATGCTCTTAACCATAATATTTGTTTCACATTTTATCACTAAAAATACCATATCATTCCCTTCTCTATCACTTATTCATGTTTGTTTGAGCTTATCAATTTCTTAGAAGTTTTCAATAAAAATGAAAGTGGAATGTCTCAAAGTCTTTTATAGGCAAAAAAATGCTTTACATTAACACTCCCCATGCCACCATCTATCACTTCAAATATTAATACCTCAAATGATCATGCTTTGGCACCCATTTTACATGTTTTCCATTAATACCATTATAACATTAATAAATTCATGTCACATCCTTCATCTAAGAGTTGTTGTGCCTTTCTTAAAGTGTATGTCAGTTGTAAATATTCAAATTTACTAGTTTGTTCATGAAAACTATCTTTTCATTTTAACCCAACTATATAATAATGTTTCCTTTGACATATTTATTATGCATTCTTGGGTCACATGCCACCTCTTGTGTGACTCCTTCACATGCCTCTATTATGCACTTTCTTCATTTTCCATATATTACTCATTTCCTTGACCTGAGCTTTGTTCTAATTACATATGATTCTTCCCCTCCTTTTATTTATGTGATTTTAAATTAAGTAAATTTTCCACACTTAAAAACTACCCCACATTTAAAACATGTGTATGATAATCCATGGCATAACTTAGTGAAATTCATATCAATAAAGTCATAGGGAAATAAAGTAATAAATAATAGAGAGCATCAAAAAGTGCCATAATAAATTACAAAAAGCATGCAACTAATGCCATGCTTATTCAAAAAATAAACTAAGTCCTAAGCTAAATGAGTGGCATAAAACTTATTTAGATATTAAAGAATTACATATAATTATATGGCTAGACCCAACTACCATTGAAATGGCCTAGTAGGAATTGGCCATCTAATATTTTTAACTTGCAGGTCCCTATTGGATGGATATCATAAATGATAAAAGGAACATTCTAATAGATCCATAGTTTACCTAGATGGCATGCTTTGAATGATAGACCAAGACATGTATACTAGGATGAAAAACTTTGGTTTTAATGTGTCCATCATGCCATGATTTTTGTTTTTATTTTTAAACCCCTTTGACTCTAGTGTGAAAGAATGCATGTTTGTTCCAACTAAAGTAAATCATTTAGGTGAGCTTTGAGGGATGATTCTTCATCTAGTCTAACCACATGTACAATACATAGGGAAGGCATAAGTAAATCCACTAGTAAAATTGATTTAGCACCAAAAATAAGGTTAAAAAGAGTCCTCTTGTTCAACCTTTTGTATGTGGTTTGATAAGATCCTAAGGCTGCTAAAAATTGATCAACCCAATCATTGCGCCCAATATTAAAAATATTGGTTATGGTATTACCAAGGACCTTTTTAAAAGATTCAATTTTGCCATTGGATTTAGGGTGGTATGGTATGGTATTATGGTGTGCAATCATGAACTCAGCGAAGATGATGCACACTATTTGATTGAGAAAGTGAGTGTCACAATCACTTGTTAAAATTAATGGGCATACATACTTTGTGATGATATTTTCATAGAGAAATATAGTAGTGGTAGTAGTAATAAAATATTGTGTGGGTGCTTATTCATCCTAACATGTGAGATAGTCTATGGTAACAATGATGTAGTATGCACCAATCCATCTTGAATTATGTTGGTTAGGGCCAACAAAATCAATAGCCCATTGTTCAAAAAGTTCATGATAAAGCATTTAATGAAGAGGAATAACATCCCTTCAGTTTGGTTTACATACGTGTTGATAGATATCACATTGGCATGCATAAGATTTAGTATCTTTGAACAAGGTAGGCTAGTATAACCCATATAGTAGAAAATTTTGTGTTATTGCATCACCAACATAATGTCCTCTTGTGACACCCTCATGAACCTATTTAAGGACATCAATGTGTTCATATTTCATTACACACCTTATTAATACCTCTTTCTATCCTAGGATATGTAGGTATCCTCAAATAATTTGGAAAGGGGCAACATGGACAGCAAGTTGATTTTTCTCTTGGATGCTAAGGTGGCCTATCATTGAGCCTATTATAAGAAAAGTTGAAATTCTTTGGGCACATGTGTAACTTGAAAAAGTTTTACATTAGATAAATCATCCTCTATGGCATGTGTCAATTCACTAGATTTAATGCATAATATTTGGTCTAAAATGAAATGGAATTTTCTTATTTTTATGAACATAGAGAACTAGAACTCCTAAAAGATGAAAATCCATTAATAAATGTGTCTATGCAGTACCATATTATTTATTAAATACTTGAGTGCTTCATGATTTATATAGAAAATAAATAGAGTGGAAAATAAATATTAGAAAAACTTCTAAAATTCATAAACCATGGATAATGCCTCATGATCTATCATAGAATAATTCCATTTTATCAATGTGAGATTCTAGCTAGCAAAAAAAATAGGATGATCAAGGTTTTCCTCACTGGGTTGTGCTAGGATAACACCTACTACCATGCCTAAAGCATCAACATGTACATGAAATGGTTGGGTGAAGTTTGGGAACTAAATAATGGGTACAATCACTAGTTTCTCTTTTAGGACCTTAAATGGTTGTTGGTGTTGATCCATACATAAGAATAGGCCATTATGCTTGAGTAGTTCTTCCATTCATGTGACTATGTTAGCATAACCCTGAATGAAATTCTAATAGTACCCCATGTGACTTAAGAAGGTGTGGAACTTGCATTGAGTGGTTGAAATTGGGAGTTAGATAATGACTATAATTTTTAAATCCACAAATAGTCTATCTTGATAAATAATGTGTCCTAACAAAATCTAAAATGGGGTGGCAATGATGCACTTATTTAGATTTAAGGAAACTTGAAGTTAGTGATAATGTTTAAGCATGAGGCATATATTATCATAGTTTTTGTACACTAAAAAATGCATAGTCCTATCATCCAAGTACACCTTAAGGAGTTAATGGATGAAATCCTTGAAGGCTTCCACCATAATGTGTGAGAACACTATCAAAGAATTATTGAGGCCAAAAGGCATAACATTATATGCAAAATAACCCCATTCAATTTCAAAGGCTATTTTTTCCATGTATTATTTAGTAATTTGTACTTGGTTATAGCCATAAAAACCATCGGTGAAGGTGTTGATCTCAAACCCAACAACACCTTCCAAAATCTACTCTATTAGAGGCATTGGGAAAGGGCTAGTTACAGATACAACATTGATATTTTTTAATGTGAATATCCTTCTTGATGTTAATAATTATTGGACAAACACATTTGAATTAATTAATTTGAGTAATAAATATAACACAAAAATTCTATAAATTTCATTTTTAATTTGAGCGTGTAAATTTGGGTTCATTTGATATGGTTCTTTTCTCACCGATCGATCGCCTTTAACCAAATTGATGTGCATATCACCCAATGATGGATATTATCCCTTCATATCTCTTACAAGAGTTTAGTTTTTTTAGTTAACTCACCCTTAAACTAGTGATTTCCCACAATGGCCATTTTGGGTGTGTCCTCCATCCCAATATTATACTAGACCATTTAAAGTGGCATGGATTATGGTTTATCCTTGATATGCATTAAATATCTAACATCACATGCCCTATATTATATATGCATATTTAAGTGGTCAAATTCTAGATCTAGTAGATCAGAATTGGTACCCTCATCAACTTTATATATGACCTTTTACTTACCCTTTCAGATCTATTCCCAATGGTCATATACTAACTAGGAGTCTAGTTCCAAATAATCCATGAAAATATTATTGGGTTATTGGAAGATATCCAAATTGTCCTTAGTTATACCATGCATATGTCGTATGTAGTCTTTAACTGATACCTGATCTCCTATAACTACCTAAAAAATTGCTTGTAGAGATAAATTTAAATCTATTAGTGGTGAAGAAAATGCAAATGTTGTAAACAAAATGTGTTTGATGTGTTACTAGGTATCCATTTATCTATGAGTTTCTTGATGAATGTACTATTCCCCAACCTAAGCATGTTGAGTACCACATAATACATGAACTGATGATAATTAAGTAAAAAAGTTCCATCGATGCTCTAAAGGCTTTCACATCATGTTATATGTTCTTCGAGAGAATCAAAACCATTATAACTTAGAGTGGCACAAACATGGTTTTCCTGGTGGAAGAAATTATGCATAATAACATGTACTTGTTCCCATATATCCAATTGGTATCGATGAGTAGACCACCATCAAGAAATTATTCCTTGAAATAGAAAGTTGATCATGTGCAACCATTCAGACTCATTACCATAGTAGTCTTCCATATACTATGAATATTACTTGACCTTTATTTGACCATGGAATCAAGGTTAATGGTCCACCCTCAAATATGGTATACCAATGAGGTGAAAAATTTTATGGTGCTAAGCAAGCTTTAGAGGGGAGATTAGGTAGCTATCAAGGACACCATAGATGTGATTTTTCATATCTTATTCACTATGAGCCCATTGGTCACATGTGATATTATTAGTGTCAAATATGGACTACACATCTCTCTATCACAAGATGCCATCATAGTAGGATCCACATTTTCATTTCTTTAGATAATGATGTTATAAACTATGTTGATATCCTCATCAAAATCAATGGGTTCTATAAAGGGGGTTCCTTGGTCATTATTTAGAAGAATGACCATACATTAAGTGTCATTCTTAAACATGATATAATGCTTCTTGAAACACAAGTAAACATTATTTTCATATCACAAAGGTTAACCCAAGAGAGTGGGGAAGTCATTAGCTTCAACAAGATCAATCATCTCAAAATCAATTTAAACATGACACCCAAGATGTTAATAGTGGCATCTTTAATAATGCCTATGAGTAGTGCATGAGACTCATTGGCCATAAAAAAACATGTGGGCAAGGTTGAAAAGTAGGCCTCCCCATATTTTCCCAAACATATTTAGTTAGAACATTAAACTCCATGCCAATGTCCATCATGATATCATGTTATGCCCTTAACCATTGGTATATTTAGGGATATGTTTGGCTGACTTGGGATTACATACCTATTTTATTTACTTGTTACATTTATCTATGTTCTTAGATAGGTTGGCATATGGAATAACCTTGGCTAAGTAGACTATATATAGGAGGTAGTGGTTTGTCTTTAAGCATCATGTGTGAAGTATTATGCTAGTAGTGCATTCTTGTGGAGGTTGTCCCCTCAAAGTGGTTTTGCTATATTATCTAGTATTATATTTTGCTATCAATTATCACTGTGAATCTCTCATATTTTCTTATTCTAAGAAATATAAAATCATTCTATGCAAATATCTAAGTAATTTCATTACAAGTGGTATCAGAACTTTGATTTGGGCAAGTTTATTATGGTATTTTTTTCAGATCTAGTGAGGTGTGGCTTTTGGGAGTAGTGAAAGAGAAAAAATATAACGTATAATCTAGGAAGAATTAATTTTTTTTAGCATAGTATTACTCAAATTTCTTTTTTGAAAAAAAATATTTAAAAAAAAAAAGTCTAGAATTTTTTTCCCCCTTGCACACTTACAGTTGTTAGATTCATCTCAACGAGATGATCGCAATGGTGTATTTTATTGGTACACTTTTTTTGGGGGGGTCAAAACCCTCCGAGGGTTTATTTATGGAAAGTACTTCAACTCAAGGAAGAAAAGGGGCACCAGAAACTCCTAAGACTCCTTCTACCAATGACATGGAATCTTAAACTTTAGATTCAATGATTTTTTAGCTTCAAGAGGACATACAAAACTTGGTGAGGCATGATGAATTTGTTTCCATCCAATCTAATGTTTCATGGATGCACAAAGAGATTAATGGAGTTCATAGTGAATTATAACATATCACTATGCAATTGGATGCCCTCACATCTCAGTTTTAGCCTAATAATCCTCCATTTTAGCATTCAAATCCTCCTCTCAAAAACTCCCATACTCATATGAAACTAATGTTTCCAAAAGTGGACATACATAAGTTTGATGGTAAGGATCCTCTCATTTGGATTAACCAAATTAAGAGTTTATTTGAGTTGCATCAAACTCCTAGTTCTTAGAGGGTGATGGTGGTGTCCTTGTATATGAAACATGAGCAATTCATTTGGTATCACTAGTTATGTGCTCAAAATAAAAAGAATGGTATTCCTATTACATGGACTATTTTTAATAAGGAGTTTACATCTCATTATTAGAATAATGTCTTTGAGAACTATTTTAGCCAATTAACCAAGCTGTGACAAATAGGACTTATGAACAATTATATTCATCAATTTCATAATCTCTCTTTAAGGGTGGAAAATATCACTTTGCAAAATTTGATAGATATATTTTTGGGTGGTCTCAAACATAGAATCCAATATGAATTTCAAATTTTTAGCCCATAATTTGTATCATAAGCTATCCTTAAGGCACATGTGATAGAATAAAAAGAGATGGTTAAAAGGAAAACTTTCACTACTAGTCATGATCATAACTTTCTAGCACCATCATTTCCATAGCCCACCAAATTAACACAATGACAAATTGAGGAGAAGTGAACCAAAGGGTTGTGTTATGGTTGTGACATAAAATGGAGTAAAGACCATTGTTGTGCTGAGAAGAAGCTATTTTACATTAAAGGTGCCAATGATGATGACGAGGATGCATAAGTACGTGATGTAGATGCAAAAGTTCCTGAGAAAGATTTTGATGACTCTCAACCTACTATATCATGCCATGCCTTGTCAGGTATTAGTACTCCCCAAACTCTTAAGGTGATGGGTTTCCTTAAGAAATATAAGGTCACTATCTTGATTGATTTTGGGAGCACACATAATTGCATCCAAGTAAATTGGTTGCTCATTTGAACTATTTCATTTATCTAGCTTCAAAACTTTAGGTTATGATTGTAGATGATGATATTTTTAGCTATTTTGGAAAATTTCATATTATTAAGTTGACCATGGGAGACTACTTATTGGATTCTCTAATGTTTTCTATTTTGATCGGTGGAGCTAATATTGTTTTAGGAGTCTAGTGGCTCACCACTTTGGGCACTATTAAGATGAATTTTAAATAATTATTCATGCATTTTCATTTGGAAGAAAGGAAATTTGTGATAAGAGGATTAAAATCTAAATCTCCCCAACTTTTTATCTCCCATCAAATGATAAATATTCTCCATAAGGGTGCTAAGGGATTTGTATCCCACTTGTTTTATATGCAAGTACAACCAACTCAGCCATCTCCACCTCTTGATCTACAATAAATATTTGATGCTCATTATGTTGTTTTTGGAGACATGACAAAAGGACTTCCAACTATCTATACACATGATAATGCCATCACACTTATTCCTGGTAGTACACCACCCAACATCAGGTGATACAAGTATCCCTATGCCCAAAAAAGTGAAATTAAAAAGATGGTACAAGAGATGTTAGATGCAAGAATCATTCACCATAGCCAAAGTGAATACTCGTCACTAGTTGTCATGGTGAGAAAGAAAGATGACACTTGGAGGATGTGCCCTAACTATAGAGAACTCAACAAGTACACTCTCAAATATAAGTTTCCAATTCTTGTCATTGATGATTTTATAGATGAATTGAATGGTGCTATTTATTTTACCAAGTTAGATCTATGTTTTGGGTATCATCAAATTAGGATCCATGATGAAGACATACCCAAAACTACTTTCAAGACTCATGAGGGTCATTATGAGTTTTTGGTTATGCCTTTTAGCCTAACAAATGCACCATCTACTTTTTAGAGTTTGATGAATATATTTTTGAAGCCATTTTTGAGGAAATTTATTTTGGTATTCTTTGATGATATCCTCATTTATAGTAAAAATTGGGCAGACCATTTGCAACATGTGAAATAGGTACCATCTATTTTAGAGCAAAATCAATTATATGCCAAACCTTCCAAATGTATGTTTGGGGCTGGTGATGTTGAATATTTGGGTTATTTGGTATCTTATAAAGGAGTGAAAGTGGATTTTAAAAAAATCCAAGCAATGGTAGACTGGCCAATTCCTAAGACACTCAAGTAACTTCAAATATTTTTGGGACTTACTGGTTACTACCATAGATTTTTCTAAAATTATGGTAGTATTACAGCCCCACTTACCTCTTTGTTAAAGAAATACTCCTTTTATTGGACTGATGTAGCTACTCGGGCACTTGAATAATTAAAATTGGCTATGTTCACTACTCCAATATTAGCCACTCCTGATTTTTCTAAGAATTTTGTGGTTGAATGTGATGCATATGGGTATGGTATGGGTGTTGTACTCATGCAAGAAGGAAGACCAATGTAATTTGAAAGTAATTAACTCAAGGGTAAAAATTAGCACAAGCCCATCTATGATATGGAAATGATGTCCATTTTGCATGCAGTCAAACAATGGAGACCTTATTTGATGGGTCATCACTTTCAGGTAAAAACTGATCATGATAGTCTTAAATGTTTTTTAGAACAAAGGATATCATTTGAAGAACAACAAATATTGGGTAAATAAGATGCTAGGCTATGATTTTGAAATAGTCTACAAAAAAGGTAAGGACAATGTGGTGGCAGATACACTATCTAGAAAAGATGAATCAGTTGAGGCATTCCTATGTGCCATAACCATTTTGTAGGAAGATTGGCTAGAGGAAGCACGATTAGAATAGGAACATGATAGTATTACTCATGATTTGATTCAAAATATTTAGTAGGGTTTAGATGGATTTGGAAAACTCACATGGAAAGGTAATCCATTATGGTTCAAAAATAGACTATACCTATGTAAAAATTCTCTTTTTAAACCAAAAATCCTTCAAGAACTTCATGCAACTCCAATTGGGGGTCATTCAAGATTTTTGAAAACCTATCATAGGATCAAGCAATTTTTTTTTGGGGATGTCTAGAAATATGTGGCTGAATGTATCATATGTCAACAAAACAAAGGCAAAACCATCAAAACACTAGGTCTTTTATAGCCTCTATCTATCCCTAGCAAGCGTTGGTAAGAGGTCTCTATGGATTTCATTATAGGGTTACCAAGATCTGATGGTCAAAATTTTATCATGGTTGTGGTAGATCATCTCAATAAGTATGCTCATTTTTTTCATTATCCCAGCCATTTGTTTCTAGTATAGTAGCTTCTACTTTTCTCAATACAGTTCAAAAACTACATGGGACTCCTAAGATCATTGTTAGTGATATAGATCCCATTTTTAATAGTAATTTTTGGACTGAGTTATTTACATGTTTAGGCACTCAATTGGCTCATAGTTCATCCTATCATCCTTAATCTGATGGAAAAGTTGAGGTAGTCAAAAAATGTCTGGAAGGATATCTCTGTTGTTTTGTTTCTGATAAACAAGATAAATGGGTTCATTGGCTACCACGTATTGAATGGTGGTATAATACTTATATTCATAGTTCTTATAAAATGTCTCCTTTTATGGCACTATATGGATATCATCCTCCATATATCACTTCCACCTTGAAGTTCCATCCTAAGGTTCATGTAGTTAAAGAACATATTCACCATCAATTGGAGGTCCTTGCAAATTTGCATGAAATTTAGCTATGTCCTAAAATCACATAAAGCAGCAAGCAAATAAACATAAAAGTGAGAGGAATTTTGACATTAGTGATTGGGACTTTGTTTACTTATAGCCATATAAATATATGTCATTTAATCAATAAAAAAAGGATAACAAGTTGTCCCTTAAGTATTATGGGCCTTATCCGATCATGCAAAAAATTGGCAGTGTGGCCTACAAGTTAGATTTTCCTTCATCTAGTCATATACATCCAATATTTCATGTATCATGCTTGAAGAAAGTCATTGGAAACAAAGTTACCATTCAAATAGAATTACCAAAATTGGATGAGGAAGGTAAAGTTATTCTTTATCATGAGGTGATCCTTCAACGACACACCAAACAATTATATTCTAGAGCAATTAAAGAATACTTGATCAAATGGAAGAATATGCCATGTGAAGATGCCATTTGGGAGGATGAAGCATTTGTGCATCAACATCTAGAGTTTCCACAACATTGAGGACAATGTTGTTTTGAAGGGGAAGGGATTTTTATGTCGTTAACCATTGGTGTGTCTAGGGATATGTGTGGCCAACTTGGGCTTACATACCTCTTTTATTTACTTACATTTATCTATGTTCATAGATTGGTCAGCCTATGGAATAACCTTAGCTAAGTAGACTATATATAGGAGGTAGTGGTTAGTTTTTAAGCATCATGTGTGAAGTATTCTATTAACAGTGCATTGTTGTGCAGGTTTCCCCCTTGAAGTGGCTTTGCTATATTATCTAGTATTCTATTTTGTTGTCAATTATCACTGTGAATCTCTCATATTTTATTATTATGTGAAATATAAAATCATTCTATGTGAATATATAAGTTATTTCATTACATATCATGGATCATCCAACCATCAATGAATACATTAAAAAGGACCTCTTTATCACTTTCTATATTTGGTTGGAAATGGGTCTCTTATGATCACACATAGTTTAAATGATGAAACTCTAAAGGCTTTTCATTTGATACCATAACCAATTCTTGATGAGGGGGATGATGTCCTCATTAAGTAAGACTTTGCACAACTCATGGAACTCATCATGACCTGAGTCCATAGGTATTGTATTTATTTTCATCTTAGCCTACATGTTAGCATCTTTATCATTTAAGAACTCAATTTCACCTTGTAGTTCCTATACCAAGGCCATTGTGTCATGCAACACTTCTTTCAAATGTTGAGCATCTGAATAGTGTTGTGCATGAGGTTCATCATACTAAACCTTTTTAGGTGGATTTGAGACCAGTTAGGAATGATCACCACTCAATGTATTAATATTTACCTTAAGTCCATTTGGTGGAGTGGTAGGGCATGGTGTCCATTGAGAATTTGGATTTCTTACAACATGTATCATTTTTATTCCCTTCTCATTCATTTCTTTGGTAATGGCAACATACACATTGGGACATGCATCTACGAGATGCTCATTTTAACAAAAGGCATAGGTTAGATAAACTATGTAGTCATACTGGTTGTGGTTTGGATATCCACATTTGTAATATATCCTAGGTGAAAATTGACCACCTATGAATCCATTAACACACCCTTGACCTTTGAAATATTGACTTCCACCAACCTCCTAGTTAGTTATTTGCTATATAAGTTTGGTGATTACCTCGTGTGTGTGATTCATGAGTCTCATTGATGACATGAAAATAATTAGTATCATGTATAAATGCATCACATATTTTAAAATATAGCAATACTTTAGATTAGGTGACACACTAAAGCAAGAAGAACTCCTTACATCATGATATTATTTATAGATCTCACAAGGCTATTTTAATATAGCACAAATATTCCTCCATGGATAGTTATTTATGTTATGTTCCTCCACTTAATAGTCAACACACCATAAGCCAATATTAGTGTCATGAAAATTATTGGACATAATATTATCCAACTAATAATCCATAGAATTAATTTGATCCTCCATAAAGGGGTTGATCCCTATATCTATACTTCCCATGGCTTCAATATAGAGGGTAGCTTCCAGTGCCTCACATGGTTGAATGAAAGTATTGTGGGATGAGGCTCATTAGAAAGGAAGTAATAAACCTCCCAAAACCCACTGATCATGTTATGCTAGGTTCATCTCAAATGATAGATTTGAAATAATTATTTTAAAATGTACATCATACATGCACACACTCTTAGTAATCTCTTGCTTGATAACTTTAAGGAAAAAATACTTTACTACTCAAACTCAGGGATTTCAAATTCTTGGAGAAAAGTAGTCTTCAATAATTCATAATTCATAGTCTCTTGTTGAGGATCAAAATTTTGATACCATTTGTGCATGCAATCCAATAAATTAGTGTGAAAATGAGTTGCCTTTCACTCAGCATAAGTTATACCTTATGCCCACCAAATGAGTTCACACTTGTGAACATGTTCCACTAAATTTTTGACACCTCAATATTCAATCAAGTGATGTGTCATCTCATAGTATAATATAGGTACATTGGGTAGTTGTAGTGGACCTTGGTATAGAACTCCTATAGTTCCTACTGAAACCTATGGTAGAGGTCTACCAATTATTCTAGAACTACCTCTTTATCCTTTTTTAGCTCTATTATAACCATCATTAGTACTATCTCTAATGCCTCTTATAAAAATAGGTGCACTATAAATATTGGATGTTAATAGAGGTTGATTAGTTATCACTGGGTATATATTTTGTCCATACTTAAATTTGGTCCACCTGGCATTCTAAGGTGAGCCATAGGTCTAACTTAAAATGGAAAAGTAAAGGTTAATAGTAAATTGCTATTTTTAAATTTAACTCCTAGAGATTTGATGTAGAATCATCACTACACTTCTATAAGTATTTTTCATTTTCACATGTTAGATTATTTTATAAGTCATGTTGGTCTTTAGGAGTCTATAGTCTAGTCTTAAAAGAGTGTCAAGTGGTAATTTATTTAGTTAGGTTTTATAAAGGAGTTTAAGATTATATAATACATACCTAAATCATTAGTTAGTTCCTTTTATAAGTTTTTTAATATTAGGTTGAACCCTTTCAATGTACATAAGTAATTTGGAGAGAAGCTAGGCTAGTTAGCAAGTTAGTTATAGATTTTAGGATCTTAAAATAGATGGTTTTGGCTTTGTATTGGATCATTTAAGATAATATTAAAGTTTATGGGGGATGGAATTTAAGGAGAAGAAAATATCTAAGAAAAAACCCAAAAAATATATAGTTCTATGTTTGAAAGAAGCTTTTTCTATAGACCATACATTATGTGAATGTGTATAAAGTCGATGATCTGAATCGAACATGGGATAACCGCATTAATAAAGAGATTGTTCAACCTTTTGATAGTATTAGTAAGTGATTTATTGTTTGTGTTTAAAAACATTAATGCATTAAATAAATTACCTTTCACATGGATGAATGATTAATTGGTTGTAGACCTATAACCGTGTTTTGTGAACACGTCGTAGTGGGATACCAAGTATGCATTGTGTTGAAGGAATCATGAGGGATAATGCAATAATTATGATCATTTTATGTTAATAACATAGTAAAATAAGGATGGAATAAGAATTTGATGAAGAATATTTCATTACAGATTGAGTTGACACTCGATATATGTCTTGAGTGTAAATGTTGTGTAGGAAGAAATAGTCCAAACCCACAAAATAATTCCTCATACTTGTCAAATAGTGAACCATATAAACTATCTTTTCTATGATTATACATTAACAAATGATTGAAATAAATGGATCAATGGAAGAACAATATGAGATAAGGTATCTCTTGAGACATTTGTGAGTTGATTTACTTTATTACATAAGTTTTCTATATTTGTTCAAGATCAATTTCATGGATCTAGAAGAGAAAGGTCAATGTAGACATGTATTAATCATGAAGGTTCACATAGTCAAATAGTATAGAGAGTGAAAATTAGAATATGTAAATATGTAGTAGAGGATCTCTTGAATGTGGTTCTTGGTGTACAGACATATAAGGAGAGGCTATAAACTAGTTAAAACTTTTAATCATTATTTGTAAACATTTTTGAGATTTAAATCCTCAAGTTGGTAATGCAAACCTATAGATATTAAATCTACAATTAGTTAACATGTAAAAGGTTACATCAATTATGGTAGAAGTGATTTTACATGTGAATATTGTCTCCAAAGAGAGTTGATGAGGTGTTTTTAATTATGTCTAAACCTTTTCCCAATTGGAAATTTATACTTGAAGTCTAAATCAAAATATTTTACTTCTTCGACCTATAAAAAAAAAGTTTTTGTATACAAGAAATTCAAAAATATCACCAAAATCTTCAGTAGAGATAAGCATGTGTAAATTTAAGCATTGAAAAAGTTTTAAAATGATAGATAGACCTCATAAGTGAGTAGAGTGATATATGTGAATTTATGATAGCTATGTACAGAGCCTAGAGGTAGGAAGGATGAAACCAAAAAGGTTTAAATAATGATTATAGAGAGAAAAATGACACATAGAGAGAAAATTAACAAAGAAGATAAAATGAGAATTTAGCATGCAAGCATTATAATTGTAGGTATCAGAGTGTGGTTATAGGAAGATTATTAAACAAGCTCTGCATCAAGATTTCTTTACAAACTTAGCTTCAAATTCCACACTATCAGTATCCCAATTTATTACAAGAATTTTGTAAAAATCAAATGCATGAGCATGCAATATTGTGGGGGAATCAGGCCTATTTAGATTGGGTTTTACTATCATCAATATTTTTTATTATTATTCTACATGTATCTATGGTAGCGAAGGGAACAAACCTATGGTAGGATTACTCCCCATACATTTTTTCCTTCTTATAAATTCTCATGACACTTATAGTATCCTTTTATTTACCCCTGGGATCATTACCTCTCACAACCTTACACATGGATTCATCATACTTACACTTTTGTAGTTATCACTGACTAATTTTCATGCCAAACTACCTATGCCATACCAATGCATACCCCTCCATTTCCACACCAATCATTTTATTCATGTTTGAGAGAGTTTAGCCATCTATGGAGAAGTTCTCAAGTCTAGAATCAACCATAAATTTCTTATTTTTTAAATGAATTTGATTGAGATACCTCCTGCATGGTTCCCTTAGAAATTTAAACTATGCTTCCTTTAGGCAAGAGTGTGTAGAGACAACATATTCAAAAATGTATCTATTGAGAACTCTTTTACACCACATGTCTACCACATGTGTCCAGGTAGATTTTAACCTCACTAAGGTTGTCTACCACTCTATTGACCAAGGATCCTTCCATCTACAATTTATTAAATGGTCTTACATATATAATTAAAGTTAATCATGCAAGTGAATGGGTAATTCTATAAATAATGTTTCATATAGAGAATCATATAAGTGTTGCTCTACCTTGTGCATGTATTAACTCTTAGTTCAATATACTAAAGTGAAAATTTCTATTCTATTGTACCAACCTAGTGCTCAATGTTTTCCAAGGATATCAACTTGAGAAACTTTATACCATCATACCAATAAGTTTAATGGGTCCCAGAAATAGAAAAAAATTATTAGGGTTATTTTATCCTTATTTTTAAATGACTAGGTACTAGTCACGTGCCTAGAAAAAGAAGAAACTAATGTGCTAGAACACAAGCATATCACATGAGTAGAGAACTCATGTGCTCACCTAAAGAATGTAACCTAGACTAGTTCCTATCAAATATACCATGCGATGGTGGATAGTTAAATGTCTTATTTAGGCACTTGAGTTAACACATTTAGTTATTATTACTATAAACATCACTCTAGAGTTAGCCACTTGATGCATTAACACAATGCATGTCCTTATCTAGTATCATAAAAGTATAATTACCACTAAAGAGATTTAACACATCAATATTCATAGACAAATTATTAGTTCCATTGATCTCATTTGATAAGATTATAAAGGTACTTCATTTAGTACATAAACTCTCTAGATCTCTATCTTGACAACAACTTCACATATACATTCAACAACACTTTCTAATCAAAGCTAAGAAGTATTTATACACAAGCTCACCCTTATTAGGTTACATCATTAATAAATTATATATAACAATCTAATGACTATTTTAGAAAAATAAGTCATGGAAAGCCATTATAATTAAGTCCGCTTTGAATCAAGCCTAACAACCCCTATTTACTCTCTCTATACTAGATATTCCATTTCATGCTCCTTTTATCTCATGGATCAGTGTGAGATTTGTGATTGAGTAATCTTCAATGCTTCCATGAATTGATTTACAACTATCTTCACTTTTTTGAGTTCTACATCTTATGTTCCTCATTCTTACTTTTTTTCTTTCACAAATCAATCTTCCATGTTATTCTTCCTTGTCTCTCTTATATGTCATTCTCTCATGTGCCAAAGTCCTCCATTATCTTCTCATGCCCTTGCATCTCCACACCATGGCTTCAAAAAAATCAAAATATATTATTATAAAATTTGGGGTCCAACATAGTACATGTCATCCTAAATTTTGACTAGATTAGACTAGATCAATTATTTATCAAGATGAGTGTTGGATTAAAAATGGAAAAATCATGGGTGCTATCAAAAGGATGATAGGTGAAAAAATTAAAATAATGATGGGTGATATCAAAATAATGATGGGTGCCAAGATCAAATAAGTAGAGTGATGGGATAATGATGGGTACCATGTTCAAAATAGAAGTATGACAAGATATAATATGATAGATGCTAGGTTTAAACCATATGATGGGTCTATAATAATTTTTGACTAAAAGAGGGTATCAAGGAAACTTTTGATAAGTATTAGCTCAAGGTGATGGCATAGATAAGGTTTCTCAAGGTATACAAGGTTAATAGTGATAAGATGTGTTATACTAATAGACAAGGGTGATTAGGATTTAGATAGGTTTAAAATATGTCAATAAAGATGATTAAGAAGGATATAAGTTATGTCTAGGAGGGGAATGACAGGTACTTAAGCAAACTAGATAAGGTGGATACGAGGATCTAGGGTGATGATTTAAGGTAAATTCTTAGATATGGTGAAGGATATTAGGTTTGAAATAGAGGAATTAGGACAAGATGATGGGTGATATAGTTTTGAATAGGACAATATGAGATGATGATTAAGTCAAGCTTAGATAAGAGGTTGTGTGATAGGGTTAGACTAGGATGAGATGATATTAGGATGTTTTAACCAAGGTGAGATAGGAAAAGACAATGAAGAGTGATAAAGCTATGAATCGGATAAGATGTTACAAAATGATGATGGTAGAGTGGTGAATATTAGATTGGTGATTAGATTTGACCTATAGTTAAGTTTAACTAGGTGATTTCGATTTATGTATATGTTATAAGGTTTAAAAATGATATTGGACTTAATAATACATAAATAATAATAAGCAATACAAAAACCTAATGTGAGTAACTGATGTAGGAGTGTAACTTAACACCCAACCTACCAAAATACTAGTAATAAGAGGTACCAATATTGGTGTCACCCAACCCTCTCTCATCATTTTTACCTAGTGATTGATCTATGGGAATGCTATTTTCTATACCTTGGATTCTTATTGTAGTTAATGGGTCTTATTATAGATTTGACTAGCTCTATAAAGGAGTCCCCTAAACACCTTTTGGTACATGGGGCCCAAGTCCATGTAAGGTTTTGTTTGTCACCTACATGTTAGAGTGTGTTTAACCCTAAAATATAGATTGGGAAATCTAGGGCTAAATGAATAGGGATAATCTAGGGCATAAATATGGTATATAATCTCTAAACAAGGCTAATTAATTTGTAAAACTCAAACAAATATACTAAATTATTATGCTGAGATGTGATAAAAATATAAAGTACAACTATGATAAGTATTACAATGATAATGAAAATAATATAATTAAATGGTTCTAATGAAAATACAAATCTAGGTCTAAAACATGAAGGGAATAGATTAGATCTAGATTCTAGATCAGTCACCTGATTCTATAAATTATAATTTTGTAGCTATGGACACTTGCATTGACCTAGGACAATTAAATTGAAACTTATATCTAACTTGTATGTAGGTGTTAGGTATGAAATACCTACTAAAACTAGATGTGACCACCTATATGCTTCTAGGTTTTATGTCACCTTCACTCTGGGGCATTCATATATAGGTCATGGACTATCACTCCTTACCAAATAGAAAAACCCTAGTTATTCATCTTCCTATTGGAATTAAAAAAAATGGGTTAGTGGCCACATAATGTTAAGCTACCCCAAATACCCCTCTATCAATGAGCACTTCCTACATAACTAATACTTGTGAAGAGGGCCTCAGACTTATTCAATTCTCATGTATATGTTAGTTTATGTGTGTATCATGTAATGTGTGATAATCAAGGATAATAGTGATCTAGCTTGTAAATTTGAAAATGTGGCTCATGGAATTTTCCTACATTTCTTAAAACTTGTAGATGTACTATCCCTATGATTTATATGGGAGAAAATATGGAAAAGTTTCTCACTTGAGTGTTTATTGAATGCTTTTGGTATTTGTCCTTATGAGTTAATAGGTCTATGTTAGGTGATGAATTAATTAGGGTTGATCTTGTATATATATATATATATATATATATATATATATATATATATATATCAATCCCTTTGGAGTATATCTAACATTAAATAACTTAAGTTGACCATAGGTATACATTATATTTTCAAATTGAATGACTTTGGGGAACTATACACTTACATTGGGATAAGATACTTGCATCGATGTATGTGTCTAACTTGGACACAAGTGTCTAGGTAGGTGGAAAATAGGCACATGTATAAAAATTGTAGAGATAGATGATACGTATGTTTATAACATTCTAGGCAAGATACAAGGTTTGATTTATCATAATAACATTGGTCAGACTAAGAGATAAGATATAAGGATAGAGAGATAGTTTATGCAATCCTTTTGGAAATGGGAAAGGTTTAAAACATGAAGGAACATCCATGACATGAATTTTCCAAGTGTATAAGACTAAGGTGATATATAATTCAAAAATAGTGTCAACATTGCCCCCCCTTTAATCTAGTAATGAAATAGTTACTTTAAAGGAAAAGAAATGCATATATGGGTATGTATAACACAACTTGCCTTTTTATTGAAGACAACTTGAGTGTTTTATTGGTGACTAACCTAAAATCATAGCATGTTATAATATATAATTAATTCATATAATCTAAAATTTAAAGCATTAAAATGATTGAAATTTAAATAGAGCAAGATTTAGGAGTATACTTTTGTGTTTATGCAATTGCCTTGCCTTTTGACAATTTAATTTGAAGATATATATAATTATGAATCATTAAAGTGTGCTTAGGAAAAATATGAAATATAAAAATTACATATATCTAAATATATATAGAGAGAGATATTAGAGAACACATGCCCCAAAATTTAGATAAAAGGTGAGTTACAACCGACAATTGAGATTAGCTCAACTGTGTAACCCAAACATACTTATAATCTAGTGAGTATGAATTAACCAAGTCAAATCACACTATGAAACTAGAGAGGTTGGATGATTTAATCAATTCTAACCTATAAAATATGCAAGATAGAGTGATTTAATCACCACAACCATACCCAAAGTGAACCAACTACTATAGTATATTGGCTCAATACAGTCCATAAAATTCTAAACTAGTGGGTGATGATAGTCCATATAAGTGTTTGAAATATAAAATTTTATTTTATTTTGAAAATTTTAGGTGCTCTTTACATAGCATATGCACCTTAGATATGTCTCATGTTGAAACTATGTGTATAACAATGATAGTAATGTATATAATTCTACAATAAATATGTATCTAAATCATATAACTATGCAATTTGGTCAGTTTGAAAATTTTGTAAGTACAGAGAACATATTTTCATAATATTCCCCCACTACATTTTTAAATAAAGACTATTATGAATGTGGAGAACATGTTTCCATAACATTCACCCACTATATATATGAAACTAATAACTGGTGTATGTGTTGAGAACATGTTTCCAAAACATGCTTCCACTATAATATGAATATGGTGAATTGTGAAAAATGTGAAAGTCATTCCTCTATGTCATGACCCCAATATCATTCCCCATTTTGAGGTGAGGAATGAACTAGTAGTTTATTTACCTTAAAAGGATAAGATAACCATGTAAACTATGAATGTATCATGTAGCATATAGGAGAAACATGTCTAGGTAGATATATAATTTAAGCATGAATAAATGTGATCACATCAAGTCCTAAGATACATGATATAGATCATGAAAATTTCTATATATTAATAATACAAGATTAACAAGCAATCAAGCACACACATAAGAGCACTCAAAAGTAAATCAAAAGTTAATGGTCCAAGGAAACCTAAAATAAGGGGCATGTTCACATGCCACACAATTAAAGAAACACAAATTTGTCAAATGTCTATAAGAGTAAGAATGACATATTCAAACATAAACATAAAAAAAATGACATACTCAAATGTAAAAGAGGTAAACATAGGCACAGGGGCTATAAATAATGGAGCATATTTAAATAATCAAACAAGTAAAATCAAGCCACTCAAGTAAGTGCATAAAGGAAAAGTATAAAAAACTATCATGAACACATCATACTAGTCCCTGGATCTATGTGTTATCAAATAATGTTAAGTACATATCATATAAAGTACAATGTAAAAGATATAAGCATGACTAAAGGAATGTATAATTACATAATCTCAAACATGATAATATAATGCGATCATATAATGATATAATCTAGATGTATTATGATCAAATAATTGGATGCCCCTAATTTCCACATGACATGAGTAGAGGAAAGGCCCAACATATGGAAGTTCATAGATCATCTATCTATATATGCTTGAATCACACTCAAAAGATGCATGAAACACATGTGTATACATAAATAAATTATATGATATCTACCAACATGGAACCAACAAAATATATGCTAAGAAGCTAATATAACATTTAAATGATAAAAATATGTTTGTTTTTTTTTTTTGTTTTTTTTTTTTTTTTTGGTATTTTTGGAATATGTCAAAGAAAATGACTATCCTATGATCTCATCTAATGTATGCTCATAGGTATCTCCCCACTGTGAATCTGGTGTAATAAATTGGTGGTAATACCAAGGATCATGTATAGGTGCAATATATGTCATTGTATAATATTTAATGCTCTACATATTTATAATATGACTCTATAGTGGTGAATAAAAAATAGGAATAGGGGTTTATGGAACCCTTAATTGAGTGTTATGTGGTTTATTTGGAATGGTAGTAATAGGAACATGTGTAGGTGCTCTGGATATCTAAATATGGTGTGCCATAGATGAGGATTACTTGGAACCCATATGGATATCTAGTATAATGGTTTCTCTACTACTAACCACCTAAGAAATGGGATTTCATGTTTCTTATCCTTTCATAGAGGATTAACTTTAGTAGGTTTGATAATTAATTTTCTAGGTATAAAATTCTCTTGTTCAAGTGGATGTTCATATGTAATTTTAGTAACTATAATTACATGATTGGCTTGAATGTATTTAACACACCTATGTAATATATAAGGTACTACTTAAAGTGCATGTATCCAAGGTCACCCCAATAACATATTAAAGACACCCATGGAAGTTATAACTAAGAAGATAGTAACCACATGTGTGTGACCCACCTATAAAGATAAGTTAATCTCACCAAGAACCTATTGTGAGGTCTAGTCAAAATATCTAAATGATATGGTTGAAAGATGTAAATCATAATTTATATAACCCAAATGCATAAGTAATGTCATGGTAAAAACATTATTTATTTCACCATTATCAATCATAACATTGTGTATAGGTTAGTGATAAAGGTATGCTCGAATGAATAAGGAATGAAAATCTAAGTCATAATCCTTAATATCACTATTATCAAACATAATGGATGATCTTCAAACCATATGAGGTGTATGCCTGACATAAGCTCCAATAATCCCATATAATGGGTGACCATAATGTGATGCAGGAGGATGTGCATTATATGCCATTTTAACTTCTAAATCTTTCTAAAAATAGTCTTGTAAAATATTTTTAAATATTTTTAAATAGTTTAATATTTTATTCATCAAGTAGGTATTATATATTATGCTTCAAGTTAAAAAATATATTCATAGAATGATTAGGACCTTGGTGATAGTCACAATAAGCATTCACATCATACCCTTTGGGTATAGGTCTACTCACATCAACCTCTATAAGATGAAGGAGAGATATGAGGTGACACTCTTCAATCCATGGGAGTAATGAAGTAGGAGGCTCATGTAAACATGCAAATTATTTTTATGGTGTATTTTATAATTCAAGATGATTAGGTTTCTATAATACTACATTAACTATGGTGGTTATTTCCTTTCTAGTCTCAGTAGGCTTGACCTTGTAACTTGTTTTGATAGTAAACTTGGTATTGGATATAAATGTAGTCAGTGTATTTAATACATACTTAAGTTTATTTAATGAGATATGTTTCATTTCATTATTTTGAAAAAGGTTTCATAAGTCATCAAAATATTTTAACTTTTTTGAAAACATTAGACTCATGTAATGGAGGAAGTAAACTTTGCTTGAGGGTGTCTTGAATCTCCTTATCTACCATATGATTGGTCATTTTAGCTATCATTGTCTTCTACCTCAAGACATATTCATTAATTGGTTTATTGGTTTCTTATTTATATTTTTTAATTTGGGCATAGTAAACATTTTTGGTAATGTTAATAGATAAGTGTGCCAAAAAATGATTTGTAAGGGATTTGAATTCATTTACTGATTTGGTTGGTAAATCATAAAACCACATTAAATCATAGTATTTTAAAATCCTTAGAAATAATTTGGTCAAAATTTTATCATTGGAAGGATAATCAAGGAATGCCACATAAAAATATCAAATATGATGTTCAAGATCACCCTTGTCATCATAAAATATGAACCTAGGTGCCAAAAAACTAGTTGGCAAGGGGTGCAAAGATATCTCTAGACAAGAGGATTGTGTAATACAAATAACTCTTATGAATCAATAATACATGGTCATTTCATAAGAGTTTTATTCAATGTTTATAACCTCAATTTTCAAAAGTTTTATTATTTGGGAAAGATCTTGAACCTCTTAGTCTTTTAGGTTAGATATTTGAGAAGTCACCAAAATATGTTTAGCCATAGATTGGGTAGATATAGGCATTAAAATAGATAATTGGGTTGAAATGTTAAAGTTTCCCATGTAATATGTGATAATATTAATTTTATTAAATAAAGGTTGGAATACATATCACATGAACCCATTAGAATAATGAAGAGGTAATGTGCTTAAGGGGAAGTTTGGTGGTATACGGGGATGACCCATAACTCTAATAACATGATCAATAGATGGACGTAATTTTACATATATGATTTTTAATTTTTTATTTACTAATATGGTTCTTAATATTTCATCAATATCTTCAAGGTTTTGATGAATACATTCACAAAACAAAGTAATTACCTTCACTTACTCATGATATATTTTTTCATGTTCATTAGTTTAACTAGACTCATTATTTTCATTACTAGAATATTCTTCTATGATAACCTCATCAATATGTTTCTCATTATTAAAATATGTATTATCATGGATTATAGGATTAGGCCCTTCATTATTTTGAGACATATTATGTGGTAGGAGGGGAATCTCAATGTGTTCAATATGCACAACTCCCAATCTAGGTCTATGCCTAGGTTACATGAAAAATAATATAAGTAGGAAATGAAAAAGTACATAAATATAAAACCTTAGTTGAATTAAAAACCTAGGAATCATAAAAAATGCATTCATATAGATCAGGTTCACAAAAATTTTAACCCTAAAATATAAATTGGGGAATATAGGGTAAAAGGGATAGAGATAGTCTAGGGCACAAGGATGGTAAACTATCTCTAAATAAGGATAGTTAATTTATAAAACTCATATAAATATATACTAAATTTATTATGATGAGATATGATAAAAATGGAAAGTGAAACTATGCTAGGTATTATAATGATAATGAAAACAAAATACTTAGTTAGTTCTGATGCTAATATAGATCTGGGTCTAGAACAAGAAGGGAATACATTGGATTTAGATTCTAGATTAGTCACCTAATTATGTAAATTATACTTTTGTAGCTATAGACACTTGTGTCGATATAGGATAGTTACATCAATGTTTTTATTTGTCTTGGATATAGGTGTCTAGTACATAATAGCTAATGAAACTAGATGTGACCACCTAGATGTTTTTAGTTTTTGTGTCACATTTGATCTAGTACATTTAAATCTAGGTCATGGACCATCATTATTTATCAAATAACAAAACCCTAGTTATTCATTTTCATATTTCCTATGGAAAATATGAGTTAGTGGGCACACAGTGTCGATATACTCTAAAGACCCCTCTATTAATGAGCATTACCTACATATCCAATAATTTTAAGAGGGCCTTATAATTATGTATTTATCCCTTACATGTTATCTTGTGTGTGTATCATCCAATGTGTGATAAACAAGTAAAATAATGACCTAGATTGTAACATGGAAAATGAAGCTCATGGAATGCTCCTTCTATACTTCAAACTTATAGATGTGTTATCCATATGATTGATATAAAAATAACAAAAAGTAGGGAAGATTTGTTCTATTGATTGATTGATTTAATGTTTTTGGTATTTGTCCTTATGATTTTATAGGTTTGTACTAGGTGAGGAATGAATGAGGGTTGATTTTGTATATATATAACTCCTTTTGGAGAATATATTATGTTAAAACAATTAGGCCAACCATAAGTATACATTATATTTGAAAATTGAATGACTTTAGGGTAATTTCCAATTGCATTGGGATAAGACACTTACATTGATGTATGTATCTAACTAAGATGCAAGTGTCTAGGAAACTAAAAAAATAGGCACATGTCCAAAACTTGTAGAGATAGATGATAATCATGTTTATAGCATTCTGGGAAAGATATAAGGTTGTAGTCATTAGAATAACATTGAAAGGACTAAGAGATAATCAATAATCATAGAGAGATAGTGTATGTGAGCCTTTTGGCAATTGGAAGGGTCTAAAAGATGAAGGTACATCCATGATATGTATTTTCCAACTATACAAGATTAATGTGCTATATAACTTATAAATAATGTCTACATAGTGTTACCTCTTCACTTTATGGAATATTATATGGGTAATTTTGCTTAGCTTAACAAAAATTATCCCTGATATTTATATTCCACTAGAACATGGAGTGTGTTCTTGTGTGTGGTGATGAAATCCACATCATAGTCACCAAAGGACTACATAAAGTGTGTGGTTTTAAATTCCACATCATATTTCCCCTATAAATGAAAAAAGGAGATTTATTGATGGTTTCCCATCCCCATAAATGGTCCTACATGTTGAATCAGAGAGATTACATCATTATATCCTTGAGTGAAAAATAAATAGCCTCAAAAGTATGTTAGATTAATTAAAATGTACTAAAAAAATTAAGTTTATGAATCTTGATTAAGATGTGATCAAAATATATCAAAATGGTTTAAAAATGCGAAGTCTCGATAAAACAAATTAAAAAATAGAGGACTAGTAGTTTTAGTTAGCCTCTTCAAGGGTAAAGATTTAAAATAATTCTTAAACAAAAAAATATTATATTTATAATGATGAAATAGAGACAATGTTATGTTTACATAGTCCAATGTCATGGATGCACATATGTGAGATTGCTTGAAAACAAGGTTATCCAAAAAAAATTAGAAAAATAAATCATGGCACAAAGCAACAATGTCATGGCTAAATGATAAAACTCTTGGAAATGCAAACATAATATTGTAGCTGATAGAAAATCTAAAAACCCAAAATTTATACCTGCATGATGTTGTGGCTAGGTTTGAATATGTTGCATTTCAGATCGATAATGCCACATTTCACAAAATATGGATTTTAAATTGTTTCAAAAATAAAATATTTTTACATGAATGGATTAATATTTTCAATGCCTTTGTTTTGGAACAAACAAGAGGTCAAAAAAATAGTCAATTCAAATTTTATGAACTCTAGAAGATGAGGATTTTAGTCATAGCGTGAACTCGTATCTACAGTCAACAAACCATGTTTAGGTTAGAAAATCCATGTTTTGGATACATATCTAAATTTTGGATAAAAAATTGCATTTAGTTTATCAAATCCATGTTTTGGATATAAATTATTTTTTAGGTTAACAAATATATTTTTTTGATACAAATATATGTTTAGGTTAGTAAATCCACATTTTTTGAAATCAATGTCATGCTTCAGAATTTATGAGTTCATTCTTGTTCAAATAAAAATCCAAAAACACAAAAAAAATAGTTATAAAATTATGGCTGAGTTTAATAATGTTGTGTTTATGCATTCCAATATTTTGATTATGTATCCATGAGTTCACTATCCCAATGATAGAGTAACTGGTTCGTGCTCTTGTTTGTTCATTCCCCATTTCTTATACTTATCTCAAAGTAATAGAACTACTTCTAGATGCATGACTTCTTTATTAAATGATTGATAGCTAAGTAATATGGAATAATAAATTATTAAAACCTATATAAAGGTGTATCTTTTCATCTTGAATAACTTATTTGGTGCTTCTGACTAGTGAGGAAAAATCATGCTGCACACATTTTATTTGATCTCATTTTCTCTTCAATCTAGGTTGAATTTCCATTTGTTTTATCTTTCACTTTCTTTGCTCATGATGATATGATTATTTATCCATGTTCCCTTTGAAATTATATAAAGATATATCTATCTTCAATCTCTCATATCTCTTTCCAAATTCCATGTTCTAACTCCTTTAGGAATTTGTCTAAGCTCACATCTTCCACTTGGCATTGGTCAATTTCAAGCTCTGCATTTGACCAAATTACTCCCTTAAATAAATATTTCTTAGTTTTAACTTTAAATTTTTTATGGGCCATCAAGTTCATGCTCATAACATGCTAATGGGAATGCTTATATGTGTACTTCACTACCACTTTTCACCTTTTTAGTTCTCCACTTCTCCTTCACTAGACTTTATGGCTTTGCCTATTGGGTCCCACTTTGCCACTTGGTAGCTTGTCAACATTGACATGATTTAATTCATTATTTACCTCCATCATTACCATGTACACATGTATTTTTATTTATTTCTTATACTCTTCATGATTTTATTGGTCGAAACTACTAATGCTCATAGCTTCCATGTTAATGTTGTTAATCCTTTGAGCTTCTAGATTTTTGAGATGGTGCCAAGTGGCACAATATTAGGGCCTCAAGGGGCATGGATATTTAAATTTTTGGTTAACTTATAAATATATGAGATAATACATTAGTGATTCCAAGGTTATGGGGTTTTGATATTTTGATTTGGTGACAAGTGTTGTAATCTCGAGGCCTCGGCACATTAAAAAACTTAGTTATTTTTTCAAAAAGATTTCATTGTGGGGCTTTTTATGTTGATGAAATTTAGACATGTGGATGAAGATTGATGGATCTAATATATATCCATGAAAATAAAAATAAAAATTAGACTCAAGAAATAATTTATAGGTTAATCAAAAACCAAAATCCATTTAAGTAAAATGAGGCCCAACCAAAGCATAAAATGACTTAGACTTGATCATGGGAAAAATAGTTTTGATCTAACTAATAAAATCCTAAAAACTTAAATAAATACTAATTTTAACTAAGACAACTAAATAAGCATAAATATAAGTAAAATAAACTAATTTAATAGCTAAATGAACATGTTGACATAAAATTTTGAGTGGTTAACTATAGATGCTTTTATGTTAGTAGGTTGAATTTAGTGAAACTAATGAATTTTAAGGGTTATTATTGGTTAGATTCCTTAGTGATTAAATTTAAAAATAATTAGTTCTTATATTCATATTAATGCATTAAAAATACACAAAACACATTATTTTCTACTCTAATTCTTATTTTATATATATATTAATGTAATTGTCAATTAAAAATGTTTATACACTCTTTAATCTATACCACAATTACATAGGTTACTTTGATTATAACATGTATATAATTTATCTCTATTCTCTATACTCTTATCTTCTTATCTATTTATTAAAATATGCTATGGTACAAATACTGAGCCAAAAAACACAAACTAATAGTCATGTCTATATAAGACATGTTATTTATCTAATTAGGTCATCTTTTGTCTCTTAAAGCCTTCTTTCTTACTGTAATTCTAGTTGGTAAAATCTTTTATGCTATCAACTTGGATGAGTGTTGTGCTACTATGGTAATGGAATCAACTCTATGGTATATATGGTTTAGTTCATTATCTTATAGAGAATATTGATAACATTTTCTTTAATTTTATTTCTTTTTCCCATTATTGAGATAACTCTAAGTGCTAATAAGTGCCAAAAAATTATGCCAATCTGCCTAAGTACAATAAAATTTTAAAAAATACTATTGTACATTATTGTAAATTATGGGGTAGGTTCCCCTCCCTTGGGAAGATGTTACTAATACTCATTTATCATCATTTTATCAAAAGTATCCCAATCCAAGATTAACTTATTTCCTTTTAAAATAATTTTATCAATTACCAAATTTTGCTTGGAAGCCAATATAATGTCATTTAGAATAGGAGCTTTTTCTAGTGAAGGTAGGTAATCAACATGTGTCTTTAGGTGAACCTCCATTTTCTCCATTTGCTTACATAATAATTCCCCATAGTCCTCCATTTATTCATATATGGATATTCACTCCCTTTTTTAATCCTTATATCATTCATACAAAGATATCATTTTATCCCATTCAGTGGTAGAAGGTATGTTCTAAGATCCAAAGCTAGTTGGGGCTGCACACAACTATTTTTCCATCTCCTCCAACTTGTCTTTCTTATTTTTTATCCATATTTCTAGTTGTGTGAATAATCAAAGTAGGTAGTTGCATCCTCTAACTTATCCTTCCTCTTCCCTACTCACTCATTGTATATTATTCTATTACCTTAATTTCCCCCTAAAAGTGGCCCTAACAAATATTCCGTATATTCCTCTCAATCCTTATATTTAATGAGGCCTCTATCCACTATATCTCAAGAGTGGATGATGAAACTCTAAATTATCTCTACTAATTGTTATTTTATTGGTAGAGTGGTATTTGGATCAAACTCTAATCTAAAAGTGGTTGAGGTAGATAAACTTTTCTTAATTGCCTCCTTCAAAAAAACACACTACATCATCCAATCTCCTCCAACGCTTTGAATTAGCATCTTACCTACCATTTATTTATCAATGGGAGTTAAGTGTTGTAGTGATACTTCAATTCTCCCTCCTTTAGCTAGTTGGAGAAAACTTGATGGAACTAGAGTGGTGGAGCTTCTATTAATGCTTGGACAATTATACTTTAATTCATGTTAGTAGATCAATTATAGTTTTAGTAATTCCTTTACTTATCCATAATATGATCAAATTTCTTGTTGTGGTATCTTGAGTGGTATCCTCTGTATTTGGACTTATCTCCTTCTCCTTCTCTTTTATCTACCGAGCCACTATTTTCTTTATTAATTTATTTTGTTCAAACTCTTACTTCTGGAAATCTTCTTCCTCTTTCTATTTTATCTCCACCAACTTATTTTTATTCTCCTTATATAATTTCTTTTTATTTTCTTCTTTGATTTTCCTTTCTTCTTCAGTAACTTTTTTTTTGTTCTTTTTTTCCCACTCTTTCTTTTAGTTTTCCTCTACAATTTTTTTCTATCTTTCCTATGTGGTTCTTTTCACCTCTTGTTACCTTTTTTCCTTTTATCCTCCTCTTTTAATTTCTCCTTATCAAATAATTATTTAGCCACCACCAACATATTACAAATGCAAACACATGCAAAATAAATTTCAAGAGATCATCTATTAAATAAGAAGTTTGTTTGATGTCACAACAGCATTAAAATTATCATTTGAGTATGAAACTTGATATCATCTCCCCATGAAAAATAAGAGGGAAGAAAAAAGGTAGAAAAATGTAAAAAAAAAGGTGTGATTGGCTATCTGATCTCTTTTGGAGAAGAAAAGCCAACCCTTACAATGGTAAAGTGATCCAATATATAGATTTATGACCACCAAAAACTACCTTTAATGTACCATCTACCTTATAAAAATGGTAAAACACCCTCATTAATGTTGAATCATGGCTACAATGTGTTTGTATAAAAAAATTTGCTCCTCCGCTTTTGTATTTTTACTATTCACCACCTACACAAGGAAAAAAAAACAAGTTGATTTCTAAAAAGTGCTAGAAGAATGGAGATAAAATGAGACATACAACACCTAGAAAGTTTAATATGATGGCTATTATGTGGTTATCAAGTATATTTACCATAATTTGGTCATTAAATGGTTACAAAATAATTGATTGAGAATCATAATGTGGTCGAATGATGACCACAACATGGTTTCCCAATGACAATAATGTAATCAACTAACAATTGTAATGCAATCACCTGAAAGTTTCAATGCAATTGATCAACTACCATAATATAGTTAACTAATGACCATAACATGGTCACTCAATGACCATAATGTGATTGATCAATGAAAATGTGATCGATCAATGAAATTGTTATTGAATGATGACATAACCATCACCGAATGGTATAGAAGTCACTCAACATAATACAGTCACCTGATAGAATAGGAGTCACCTGATGACATAGTGGTCCCCTGAAAACATACCAAAAACACCCTCAAAATAGGTTGAGAGAGATGGGAGAGCCATGTAAACTAGGATTCCAAGGAAAATTTGGAAGCCCTAATTCCATTTTTACACTGTGTAAAATACAATGTTGACTTGCATTGACATAATCTCTCCAACAGTGGTAGTTTTGAGTCTCGATTCAGCATGCAAATTGAGATATACCATCAACATAAGTTGTAGTGCTAGGACCAATAAACTATGAGAATATGGGGGAGTAGAGAAAAATGGCAAAAAGGAGGTATCCTGATTCTTGTAAGAATTAGGGCATGTTGTGCAAGTAACAATAAATGGCATCTCTATTGGAAACTACTCCTAAGTATTTTCAAATAATAGAAATGTATTTATGAACATAGAATATATGGTTGAGACCATGTATAGAAAGTGAATATATTAGAGAAAGGAAAATATGATAGTCAATAAAAGACCAAATTATACATTATAATTGATCAGGGGTGTTCTCCTAAGTTAATTTACCACTTCTTGGATCTTACAAAGACTAGCTATTATGTAACCAATCATCAAGCTAGTGAATCCTACCTTGAGAATAATTGCCTAGACATTGATCCATTACCAAAGAATCACCCATATCCCCAATGGAGTTACCTATGATCCAAGTCTATGCCTTGATCCACTACCAACCAAGCTAGAAAGCCCATGGTGGAGTTTCCTGAATCACCCAAAATCAAGTTTTTCTTTAAACCACTCTTTTTATTTTCATTCTTTTATCTTGATTTACGTTTCCTCTTTCTTATTTATTAATTTGATTATGGGTTAGGGATCAATGTAGCAAGTGAAAGATAAGAATATATATTTTCACCCTAGATATTCATTGTAGCAAGTTCATCTAGGTAAAACCATAAGCCATTAAGATGTGAAATTTTTACTTGGCTTTACCCAACTTAACCCAACTCAAACAAATTCATAACACATGTAATATTTAAAACTTTGAAACCAATTTAGAAATAAAATCTAAAGCCATAAACTAATTATAATACTTACACACTAGAAGTGTCAATCAAGATACCTATGAATGAGCCTTATGTTATTTATTCTTTTAAACAATAGGGCAACCTCAAGGGAGAAACAAGTAGACCAAACTAAAAAGAATAAAATTATAAGGCCAAAATGACAATAAAAAATAGGAAAAATCATAAAAATAAACTAAACTAACAAAAAAGTATGAAATCAAACAAAAAAACAAAGCAAGAGAGGGAAAGAGAAGGTATTTATAAGAACTTGCTAGATAAATACATTCCTAAAATGATTATTTTGAGGGAATGCACATAGATGAGCTAAGGACATCCTTGTTAGTCAGACACCTGATATGAAATACATTCACACTTTGGATTTTGGGAAGATTAATATATATCCTACCAAGGAGATGTACATACTTATGCCTATGATGACCCTTATACTCATGAACACTATCCCACAGAGTTTTATCTATGTTATTTTCATGAAACTTAAGTAAATTTTTTGAATTAAATATGATAATGTACTTACATTTAAATTATAAAAAGTGGTTGGGATAGTTTTTGGGAAATACCTCTATCCATATGTAAGTCATAATATTGATTCGTCCCATGTGAATGACCTTATGTACTTATCATCATTAGAAAATGTGTGCGGGGAACTACACTATATTAAGCTATTCTTAGCTCTGACTTCCATCAGCTTCATTAATTCATGGTCAGGGAAGTCATGTTTGTAGTCATGCATTTTTATCTTAGTTACCCTTACTACTACAAGGACTACAAGGATGATGTAATCCCAGTCCTCAGGTTATTATAGTTGATCTAACTATTCATATATAGGGAAATAACCTAATTTTATTCCCCTTTCCAACCATCATTGGTAGTGTAGAAGTGATTATTTTTAGTAGAAATGGATTTCATGACTTATTCATTCAATTTCAGGTCTTGGATCATATGCAAGGTTATCCTAAGGTGAGAGATCTTACATTTTAAACTCTTATATCTCTCCTTTGGATTGACAACCTATTTCATCATTTTTTTCTTTATTTCTTCCATCTCTAATAATGAGATGGGTGATACACTAATACCAATGAGTTATTTTTTTTATCTTAAATTAGATTTAAAAATGTGGGAATAGCATCATAAATCAAGGGTGTTTTGGATGCCTAGCATACATCCTATTCATCTAGTTAATCTAACTCTTCTATTTCTTCAACTGACTAATTTCAAGAGGTTTAT
Source organism: Torreya grandis (assembly GCA_037957365.1). Taxonomy (NCBI): domain Eukaryota; kingdom Viridiplantae; phylum Streptophyta; class Pinopsida; order Cupressales; family Taxaceae; genus Torreya; species Torreya grandis. Next base: position 219,918 of record JARHVA010003706.1, on the reverse strand, counting down.
AGTTCTTCATCAAATGTAGATAACTCAATAATACTCTATTTTTTATCTAGTAGGTCACATGAGACAAGTGCTACCTATTCATCATCATTAGACTCATCTTTATCATTAATCTCAGAGATTGGTTCTTTCTTATAGAATGGTGCATTTTTTATCAATAATACCACTTCTACACTTGTTTCTTTTTTGTATCCATAGGTACCAAATTATGAAGTTTGACACATGATCTCATAAGTAAGTTTAGGTATTACTTGTGAATATTCTCTTGAAATAAATGGAATTGCATTATCAAAATAACCTATAGATGCTTGACCACTAAAATAAGGAAAATTAACCTATTATTCATATGCTAAACTATCATGATTGCATGCATTAAAATTAATGGCAAGGTTTTCATTAGTTATGGGGAAGTTGAAATGGTCATAGGTTTCAATAAATGTTTCATTTTAAGGCTCAAATTGGATAATTAGTTGATTTATAGGAAATTTAATCAAAGGATATTAGGTATAAACCCATACACATCAGTCATACACCAACACATGTAAACCTTAATTTTTCACATCATAGGTAAACCCAAAACAAATGTATGTTTCATTGTCATGTACATAACCTAAAGCTCACTGAAATGAGACAATAAACATGAATTTCATTTCACATTATTCAAGTACCACAAACTATTAAAACCTATATTGAAATATTTTATAACACAAAAAAAGGCCCCTTGAATGGAATGGTCATAATGATCCATTGAGTGAAGATCAATGCACCTAGACTAAGTAGATTAAAAACCTTAGGGAGATTCGATGGGATATCCTTTAAAAATAGGTTATTCATGAGGTGAGTTTATAACACTGACACATGCCAAAATGCATGTCAACAAGTTGGAGAGAGAGGGGACTCTACAATGGTCTTATATAGGGATTATTCTTTGTATTTTTCCATTGTGAACTTAGCTTCTTTATTTTTCTCCTTAGTTTGGATGATGATGGTTTGTAAATATTTTAGGATTCTATCTATCACATCATCTATAGAAAATGGGATTAATTTAATTTAATCCATAATTTCACTTATCACTTTGCCTTGGATTGCAGGATTTGCATTTTTATGTAGACTCCCTACTCTACTTATTCCTCATCTAGTATGACACATAAACATGAGGGTGTTAATATATATGACCTATAATTTCCCTTAATTATCTATTTCATCTTCTATTTCTATGGTATCCCTCTTCTCTGAGGACTCTGACACCAATTCAATTACCACCCTCTTAGCTTTATATTTAACCACTTTTTTTTTTCTTTATTTTTTGCTTACAGTGATTGGCTCCTTTATATCATATTCCTCCTCATATGTAATAAGGTTTGACCTATGATGAGAGATGTAGTGGGGGATGCTTCAAGATATTCAATAGTATTAATTTTTATTTTTTATTTTGAGGATGATTCTCCTCTAGGTGAAATTTTCCTCTTCTTAAGTGTGTAAGGTGGGGTCCCCTTTTCTACCATCTCTTCTTCCCCATAATATTTACTTGTGTTAGATTATTTAACTAAAAATTTAATCATCTCATCTTATTATTATTCCTCCTCATTTATATCCCTCAAGTCACTATCTAATTTCTTTATTCTAGAGGATTTACAAACACTTTATTGAGGTTTAGATGTCTCTGATCCCCATAATGGTAATGATTCCTCACCTATTTAAGTATCCCCTTCTTCCTCTTCTCATGGGAGTATTCCCTCATCTAACTAAAATATATATGTGCCCTAGACTCTGGTGATATACTTATAGAGGCAATGATGATTTCCTCAACTTGTTTATCAGTGACTTCATAAGGTAGGGGTGGAAGAGGTATAACTTTCTTCATGAAGGGCTCAATAAAAAAGTTATCTTTATTGAATATAAATTGAGCCTCTATAAGACATTTATAGATAATTTCCTTAGATATTATGAACCTTCCTTCTACCATATTCCTCAATGCATTATCCCAATGTAAGATTTTTTTACTTGTTGCATTACAGGGATATATTTCATTACATCTAAGATTTGGGATCCTATGGGTGTGTTTGAATGCCATTCTACCCATCCCTCATGCCCTATAATAGTATATGTGAAATAAATTACAATTAATAATAGTAAGGAATATATAAAAATTCATGAATAGATTTACCTTTCTTTATCTTTTGTAGATTTTCAATATACTATTCATATAGTGTGGTGGCCATATCATATTGCATTCCAGTGGAGATCATGTCATTGGTAATGTGTATGCTCCTTGAAATTGAAGATTCATATCCATTTATATAGTAAAGTATTTATGGGATAGCTGTTATGGTGAATCTCATTTTCAAATCTATCATGCTGTAAAAGGAGAGAGCCCTGTTATTTACTTTCATTCCTATCATTGAGGCCAACAAGTTGATATTCATGGTTTTCTTCTTGTTTTACTTATAAGTGGAATTCCCTTCAGGTAGGAGGTTGATTACTATTTGTATCGCCTTAAGGGTGATGCGATACTATTGGTCTAGGTATAATATGTTCTCATGCACCCTACTTATGACCACCTTAGTAGTGCTTGACATTAGCCCAAAATATGGAAATTGACTCCATATGTCCAATTTCTACCATGGGATAATTCTAAATTATAGTTTATACTATAACTATTAATTTTAAGGGTTTACATGCATCATAGTAAGTCTTTCTACTTCCATCTCCATATGATCAATTTCTACCTAATGTATCTTAATATACATATATGTATCTTCTACATGTGTTACAATATTAGGAACCTTTGAAAAGGCAATCGATGGGTTTGGTTACTTAGACTTGATTGAATGCTTCTTAAATTTAGGATGCTTAATTTACTTTGCCATGACCTCTTGAAGAATATCCATTATTATAATTAGAGTAATGTTTGCCTAATAGGGTATAAATATTTGGCTTCAAATTTTTACAAAGTCCTGGTACTTGGATGATTTGGTAATTTATTTGTTCACCCAACCCTTGTATTGTAGATTCCTTAATCCATCCTTTAATCTCACTGAGTCATTTAAGATATTAAATCATAATTATTATTGTTGTCCCTTCCCATATTTTGAATGCTTTGGTGGGTAAAATCATGTCTTATCATGCATTTATTTTGTTCTTATCTTTTTATTCTAATTTTTTATATTTATCTCCCATTTCATAATTCTTGCCAAATCTCTATTTGAGTATTTGTAATTTGTAATGGACTAATATACTTATATTTTTGTTGTATGGAGGAAAAATTCCACTACTATTAGCCTCTTTATATCTTGTTCTATTACCACTGGCTTTCTATTTCTTTCAAATATGTGTATTTTTATATCTCATTATCTACTTAGTTGTGGATACCATTTCAAGTTTATTTATTTGTATAATATCCTCTTATCTTACCACTATATCTTATTTATCATCATGGAAAAGTATTTTGATTTTCCATTTTTATCTTCCTCCATATGTTTCTTGTCTCTATACACCTTTTCTTGGTGTTCATAATCTATATCTATAGATATAAATTTTAAATATTTTGATCTTTCATGATGATTTTTTATTACTGCTTCATCCCATCTCACACCTTGGTTATATTTTTATTTTTCTCATCTTATATCTTTGTTTATTTATACCGGTGATATATCTTTTCCTATAATGTACATTATGCATCTATGATAACTTTTATTGATATATATGATGTTTAGTGTTTTTTTCTCTTACTATTGTATGTTAGAATCCATACATAGTCATATTTTTTCAATAATTATTTTGTCACTTTGCAAAATAAATTGTGTCCAATTTCTTTCATATATTTATTTAGGCTCTTATCACTATGTGAAATTTATTACCACAATATCTTATTTTATTTTACCTATATCAAGTATCTTATCTACTAAGTTTTAATTATTTTATTCTTTCTAGAACTTAAGTTTGTGTTTTTATTTTATCTTCTTTAATTGATCTAAGTTCCCCATTAAGATGCTTTGGCAACATCAAACAACTAGTTTTCAAAATACTATTTGCAGGGTACCATGGTAACCTTATTCAATTACATCATATGGGAGGATAATGCCAACTTAGTGGGGAGGTGACATGATCTACGACCAAAAACTTAAGCATCTAATATATGATACCATGGTACCATCTACCAAAATTTCACCTAGATGGAAGGACAATGTGACCTCATAAATTTTTTAATTATTGGGTTTGACTCCCTACAATGTAGTCATCTAAGGTGCAAGGATTAAAGTGTGATATATTTTCAACCCTTTATCTAAGATTTCTTGGTAGTGTTTGCAACTTTATTTCTCTTGAACTTAATATATTTTATACTATGTAGGGCCCAAGCCATCTTATTTTCGACTTGCTTAACTTTTTATATTTTCTATTGTAGAGTAAAAAATTATCTCCAATATGAAATTATTTTATTTTTATATGTATATCATTCCATGAGTTTTGGTGCCTCTTGTATTGAATTTAGTTATATACCACTAAAAAACTTTTCTCATCTAGTTTATCTAATTATAATAACCTCTCTTGAATAGAATCTTTCTCATTCATCTAAAATGTTCTTGCAAGTCTCAAACTTGGTAGGATGTATTCCATTGGCATAACTACTTCTAATATTTAAACTAATTGGAATCGAAAGTACTTAGTGAGATATTTTAAGGTGTTTCAATACACCCATAAGACTATTGGTAACTTTGTGTCCCAATCCCCTATCTCTATGTTACATAATTTTGTGAGTACTTTCTCCAATACTTTATTAAATGATTTAATGGTGTCATTTTATTGAAGATGATAAGGAGTACTATGATGTTGGATTAATAATTATTTTAACAATTTTTTAGTTGTGTTATTTAAAAAGTGTTTTCTTTGATCAATCTTTATGCTCAAAGGGAATCCAAATCTTATGATTATATTTTCATACAAAAGTTTTAAAACAGTCTTCATGGTGTAATATTTTGTTGGAATAGTTTCCACCCATATTGTAATATATTTTGTTCTAGTGATAATGAACCTAGAATTAATTTTTATTAATACAGGTTTATTTGGGCCTCTAAAACCAATTATCCATTTTTCAAATGGAGTTACTACCAGAACTGGGTGAAGAGGCATATCATCTCTATCATTTGGCTTACCTACTCTTTAATAGATATCACAAATCCTTAAATATATATGTGTATCATTGAATAGTGATGGACATCATAGGCTTGCAAGTAGTATTTTCTTCTATGTTGCTTCCTTAGAATTATGTCCTCCTACGACTCCATCATGTGCCTCTCTTAAGTTATTATGTTGCTTATATGATAATTTTACCCTCTATAGTACACCATCTATTCCATTTTTATACAATGCCCCTTATATTAATGTAAAAGGAAAATCTTGAATCATTACTATGTTATTATATAATGTACTACAATCCTTCAAAAACTCTCCACTAGATAAAAATTATACAATACCTTCCATGTCTTTGGGTACTGCTTCTAAGCAAATGAGGTGAACTCCAGTAAACTCATCCTTACTTGGTCTTATATCTTCCCCAATGGTTATTCTTGATAGATATTTAGGTCCATTATTATCTCTACCTATTTTTACTATAGTTTTAAAGTCAAAATCCTAAAACAACATGAGCTAGTGGTAAATTCTTCCTTGTATTATGGGTCTATTTATTAAATATTTGAGTGGCTCATGGTTTATGAAGAATGTAAATGGGGTTGCTAATAAGTAATGTATTAATATTTTTATGACATGGACCATCACTAGTGATTCCCTTTATATGGTGGAATAATTTCTTTCTACCCTTTCCAATTTCCTACCAGTGAATGAAATTGGGTGGTTTATATTTCCCCATTGTTGTGCTATTTCATCTCTTATCACAATTATTGAGGTATCCACATGTACATGAAAATAACTCTTCCAATCTGGAAATACTAAAATAGGGGCATCTATAATCTTGTTCTTTGTATATCAAAAATTTTGTGGCATTTTTTAGACCAATCTAATGGTTGATTATGCCACTTTTTCAATAATTCTCAGATGGGTGCACTTATAGCTGTGTAGTTCCTTATTAACAAGTAGTGATATCCAATGTACCCTAGTATTGTTTTAACATGCTTATGTGTTTTAGGTGGTGGTAGTTTGATGATTATACTAATTTTAAGTGGATCTACAATCAACCCATATTTACATGGTATATGGCCCAATAGAGTTCCAAAAGGGGTAGCAAAGACACATTTATAAAGGTTTATAGAAATGTTTGATTGTTTACATCTCTAGAACATCATTCATAGTACATGTACATGATCCTTGATTAACCTATAAACTATCTAATCATCCAAATATACTTCCAAAAACTTGTGTATAAAATATTAGAATGAATTTACCATTATGTAACTACATACAATTAATGCATTCTTCAGTCCAAATGGCATCACCGTGTACATGAAGGATCCCTATTATGTGGAAAATGTAGTTTTTGGTCTATTATTTGGTGTTATCCTACCTTGATGGTATCTTGAGAATCCATTGATTAAGGAATATATTTATCTACCCAAAACACTTTTTAATATCTCTTTAGTGAATGGTGTTGGGAATGGGTCATGTAAATAAGCCTTATTTAGTTCCCTATAGCCAATGCAGATGCATATTTTCCAAATTTTCTTGTTTTGTATTACCATATGACTAATCCATTTAGTATATTATATAGGTTTTATGATACTACTAGCTATTATTTTATATAACTCAGTCTTAAATTTTGATTTTACATTATGATTTAATTGGTATGGTCATTTTTATAGTGGTTTGATGTCTTCTTTCAACTGAATCTTCATGGTACCCACATCTTCCTTAATTCCCTTGAGTTTAGTAAATTTCCTTTAGAATAAGTCTTGAAATTGCCTCAATAATACTAATTTTTTTTTCACCTCCTCTTCTGACCAATAATTTCCCACTTTTTATATTTTTGGATTTCCTTCCATGATAATATTTTCTTTCCTAATCTTAAGTGTTTGGTATAAATATTGTGTTTAATTATCCATGGTGTCAATAAGATATCTTTTACCTTCTACAACCTGAATTTGTATATTTTTATGATTTTTATCTTCATCTTCTTCCTACTTTGTGATTTTTTAGCAATGAGCCCTTTATGCATGTTCTTTTATTTATAGGACTTTTCTCATGGTTTTTGGAGTTTTGCGTATAATTTTACCAATTTGCTCCTAGTCATCTATGTGTCCTAATAATGTTTTCTCTATCATCATTTAGGATAATTTTTGTTAAACTACCAAGTCTTCCATAAATAAAAATATTTTTATCTTCCAAAATGCTTTGTAGACCTTTGTATCTAGATCCCAAAAGTTCAATATTTGAAAGAAATCCATTTTCAAATATACTCATAGACTAGTTCC